>JAUUTY010000351.1:0-284224 GCA_030979885.1 Lolium multiflorum
GGGTTCGACGCGTCAGCGGCACATTTAAGTTTAACCTAATCGTCGTCTACCTCGCGACGGAAGTTATTGGCGCGCAGCGATGGTGCAGTTTCCGCAGAGGCGGAGCGAAGCGTCTCATCGCGCCTAGCTCTGCATGCCGGTGTTAATGAGCGTCACCACTCCCCCGCTCCCCCCCCGACCTATAAAAAGGGGCGCTCTCGCATCGTCCCTAACACAACCCTAGCCGCCACCATCTCAAGATTCGACACCATGGCTGGTAGAGGCAGAGGCAGAGACCGAGTTCGTGGTCGTGGCCGCGGTAGAGCTGCACGGTCGCTGTTGCCTGCGACGTCGTCGTCTTCATCGTCGGACCTGCTGGAGGAGGACCAAGTGTTGGGTTCGAGTTCGTCGTCGTCCTCAAGGGTGACCCATTCGGCATCCAGAGGCTGCCGGACAAGTTCGCCGACTCGAAACGTGCGTGCGATCTGAGTGTGGCCCACGTTGCCTAGGGTTTCCTGAGCCTATATAATCTCTTGCCCGGCTGCCGCAAAAACACATCTGATACACGAGTTAGGGTTTTGCCATCTCTCTCTGGTTGCGCCGCCATCGTAGCCTACTCCATCCCGCCCGCCGACGAACGGGAGAGCAGGTTTTCATAACTGCTCGCATTTGTGATCCTGTATGGGAGAGGGCGAATTAGGTTTTTGGAAGTGCTCTACGCGACTGCTCAAGCTCTTCATCACAGGTCGTCTTCCGTCAAAGTCGGGTGGTGCTGCCTATCGTCGTCTTCAACACCGTCTACTTTGATCCGTCGTCAACAACGTTATTGCTGCATCGGCATGTTACACCACCACCTCCACCAGAGCGGTACGTGCGATATATCTTGATATGTTTAGCGATGAAAGTTGTGTCGTTTGCCCTGCTACTATTCATGTTGATTAATGCATCTAGTATGTTCGAGTTTCATATGTTAGTAGTTGCTATTGTCATGCTTAATATTTTGAAATTAATCATGTGCCCAATTATCCAACATATACTGAATTTACAGATAAAATCTTAAAAGATCGAGATCCATAGGATTTCCTGCAACCACCCTAGCCAGTGACCACTGCCAAACTCCAACGTCGCCGAGACGCACACCGCAAGAGACGCCGAGCCTCCACCATCGCAATATCCAAAAAAACACAATCGCCCAACGAGGCTTTGTTAGTCGATGAACATGCCTGCTTCAAGCAACGAGGCACCCATTCGCTTGTCCACGCAGCCACCCATCCGGTTAAAATGGACGCCCCTACCTATCGCTCAAGTGTGTGAGGTAATCCCGTACGCAAAGCTGCGCTCGGCCCTCCCGTGTTGGGCCGGACCAGCCGCTTGATGAGGAGGTACGTTTTTCTATTAATTTTATTTCCAAAAAGTAGAATTGAAAGCTTTTATATTTTAAAAATTATAAATATTTTAATATATTCATCAAAATAAAAAGTTCAAATTCGAAAAAGTTCAAATTTAAAAAATGTTTAAAATTCAAAATGTTTTGAAATATGAAAAGTTCAAATTTTTAAAAAGATACATAAACAAATGAAAGTTCAAATCTAAAAGAATCAAATTCAAAAAATTCAATTTTCAAAAAAGTTCAAAAATTCAAAAGTTCAAATTTGAGAATATTTCAAAATTTTAAAAAGTTCTAGTTTCAAAAAAAGTCAAAAATGCTAAAAGTTCAGATTTCAAACGTCAAATTAAAAAATGTTCAAAAAGACAGAAAAAGGGGAAAAAAAGGAAAAACCTAGGAAAAACCAAGAACCACAAAACCAGAGAAAAAACCGATTGAAATCTTCCCAAAAGTTTGGAAAACCGGGAAAACCGAAGAAATCCACTGTCGTATGCGTTAATGAGCCGGCCCCAAAAAGCGACCGCACAACGGCGTATGTTATTAACTCACGCAACTGGACAGGTAATAGGGCTTTCCGGTTAAAATAGGCAAAAAAAAGTGATAGGTCGAGCGAACACGGTTTGGCGAGTTACTGTGAGCGAGCGATCGAAGATCTAACTGGGCCAGCCCACCTGACATCGTTGTTCAAACAATGCGCTATGAGCGAGCAATATGAGCTCCCTAAACCACCCCCAACAACGCGCGCGAGGGAAGCATCGCCAACAGGCGATCCCGGGTGGGTCACCCATTTACTCGCTCGCTCGCTAAAAATATGTAAGACCGTATCTTTAAAAATTATACACGAAACTGGGTGTAACCTAGTGGTTTTAACCCTTGTCATCTCGGTGGAGACTCAAACTCGAACACCAACCCATGCTATGCTATAGTCGCAACATTTTTTCAAATGTAAGGAAATTTAATTTGAGAAAAATCTCAACAAATCTCGAATCTTGAGCAAATTTTCAAATCTAAGAAAATTTGAATTTGAACAACTTTCCAATCTGAGAAAAAATTGAATTCAAACATTTTTTTTGAATCTGAGAAAAATTTGCTTCAATTTAAATTTTCTAGAATTTGAAAATTGCACCAAACTAAAATTTGCTTAAATTTAAAATTTTCTTGAATTTTAAATTTGCTCGAATTTGGAAAAAGTTCAATAATAGAAAAAGAAAAGAAAGAAAACCAGAAAAACCTAAAAAAGAAAAACCAAAAAAAAACTAACCAAACCAGAGAAGAACCGAATAGAAAAAGAAAAGAAAGAAAACCAGAAAAACCTAAAAAAGAAAAACCAAAAAAAAAACTAACCAAACCAGAGAAGAACCGAATAGAAAACTGAAAAACCGAACAAGATGGGTCGTGGCCCACTCCCTCCTGCACGCATGCACACGTTATCTGCCCCGCTGCTGGGTGGGGAATAGGTAGTTCCAAGAAAACTTATTCATCGCTTATTGGGGTGAGTTAGAGCATCTCTAGCCGTCTCCTCGACGAGACCCCTAGGACGTCTTTTTTTTCATCCGGATGGACGAAAACGGCCCGCCGCGCCCCGGCTCCTCATTTCCCGGATTAGGCCTTTCATCCATCCGGGAGCCCAGCCATCATTGCCCTCGGGAGCACCCGGGAACTCCGGACGAAACGAAAGCGCGGGAAACACTGAGAAGACTTCCCGCGCGGTTGGTGGCCCCAACTTGTCGGCGAGAGAGATCGATCATCGTCATCATCGCATCGTCTTCCGCGCGCTATAAAAGGCTGCCCCCGGTCAGTCTTCGTCGGACACGTAGCTTTCACGCGGCGAGTTAATGTCGTCGCCTTGGTTTCACGCGCGTTGACCTCTATTTAACGCCGAACTACCGTGTCTGGCCGCATTCACCACGTCGTCGTCTCCCTGTTCTCAATCTTCCCCAATCTCCCCAATCTCGAGCGAGAGCTAGCGGCGATCACAATGGCGACGACAGCGCTTCCAACAATGGTTTCGGCCGCCGCTCTCTCTACCAATGGCGGGGCGGCTCCTCCGCATGGCGGGCTACCCGGCGCCGCCGGACTTCCGCGCGTCGGGAGGATGGCGACTCAGCGCGGGCGGCATCCCGATCCCGCCGCCACCGATGGGTCGGTCCGCCCTGGAGGCGGAGATCGACGCGGTGCTCGTCACTCTCAGTGACGATGACAAAGGATTAATTTGTCAATGCCTACAGATCGTAGACTAGGGTTTTGCTGGAAGTAGAGGGCAAGTAGATCTCGATGGTTTCAGCCGAAAAGTACTCGCTGATTATGAAAACTAGGGTTCGTTGACAATAAATTCGATGCTTTTTTGTCCCTCGACTCCCTTTATATAGGAGGTGGAGCCGAGGGTTTTCGTAATACACAAGTTACAGAGTTCGGGAGGGTTTCGTACCCATCCCGTAAGATTATAAGTCTCTATATTTCCTAATACAATCTATCTTTCCTTAACACTAAATGGGCTTCCGAATCTTCTTATTCTTCGAGTCCTGGGCCTTCAATAAACCCCGGGTACCACTTTCGGCAGGCCCATTGGGGATGCCTATGTCAGTAGCCCCCGAGATTTTTCTTGAATCGAAGAATCAGGGAAAAAATCTCCAACTTTAATCATTCAAGAATCTTGTCGAATTTAATGCATAACCTTTCGATATGCAAATATTATTTTGTACAGGGATAACGGTAATTGGGGCTAGTTCATCTGACGGATCAGGTACTAGTTAACTGCTCTAGTGGCAATCCGCAAAAACCTACTTCAAGATCACGTCCCCGGACATGATCTCGGATACTGGTGTAAACTTCGACGTGTCGCTTAAGGTCTTACCATTCCGAGCCCGAGTCATATTTTATCGGGTACCTAACGCGTTCGTTAGGATTTTCTTCGTATCGTTGATACGGAAAAAGTAGCAATCCGCCGTCAGAGGTGCCACGCCGCTCAGAACGGATCTGGGTCTTACCTTCGCAAAGTTTTGCGGCATTCAGAGATTTATTCGCGACTTCTAGCGCTCTGAGAATATATTGTTGAGTGCTTTTCAATAGCACATTTTATTGAGTCATATTTGATGACTTATTTTGTCTTCCCGATGGGAGTATACGTAGAGTTATCTGTATAACTCGAAATATACTCACTTATTTTTCTTTCTTTTTGTCTAAATTCATCGGGCACGCGAACAGCGTTCCCGATGGGAGTAGCCCCCGAGGCTACAGCCAAGGACTTGTGCTTGGTTGTAGGCTCCACCGATAATATCTTCTGCCACTATATTGGTAATCCTTCCCGAGCTTTTTCATATCTATCGGGTGCGCGACCAGCGCTCCCGATGGGAGTAGCCCCCGAGGCTAGGAACAAATGCTTGCATTTGTTCATAGGCTCTCGCCATTTCTATTTTGTCATACTCGAAAAAAAAATTCTTCTTCCAAAGTAGCCCCCGAGCATTTGGGCAAAAACTTGTATTTGATCAAAGGCTCTCGAAATAATCTTATGTTGTCGATATTTTCACTAGGCTTCACAGTCGAGTTTTTCTTTGGCCATGGTGACATCATTGCTGATGATACCCACGATTATTGTATTGGGAATATGCGAAAATTTCTTCTGTCGCTGCCTCGTGGGTCCAGATTCCCCATCTGATGGACACGTCGTGCAAGTGGGGGACACACGTCATCCACTTTTTCCGGCGCACGCACTGTGCCGCCTGTCTTTTCTTTTCTGAGTGAAAATCCATTTTTACCCCTTGTCCACGTGTGCTCCATCTGCTCCATAATATTTCCATCCAACGATTGCGTCGATTCACCGCACCACTATTTAAGTTCATCGTCTTCTTCCTCTGTCACTGATGCGCGTAGATGTACACGTCCGTTGGGAACCCCAAGAGGAAGGTATGATGCGCACAGCAGCAAGTTTCCCTCAGTATGAAACCAAGGTTATCGAACCAGTAGGAGCCAAGAAGCACGTGAAGGTTGTTGGTGGAGGAATGTAGTGCGGCGCAACACCATGAAACCGGCGCCAACGTGGAACCGCACAACACAATCAAAGTACTTTGCCCCAACGTAACAGTGAGGTTGTCAATCTCACCGGTTTGCTGAAAACAAAGGATTAAGCGTATCGAGTGGAAAATGGTGTTTGTTTGCAACGAACAGTAAAAACAGTAGAATGTATTCAGATGTAAAAGAATGGACCGGGGTCCACAGTTCACTAGAGGTGTCTCTCCAATAAGATAACTAACATGTGGGTGAACAAATTACTGTGGGCAATTGACAAATAAAGATTCAATACATATCAACGATGATTACTATGTGATTTAATCAGGGCATTACGACAAAGTACATAGACCGCTATCCAGCATGCATCTATGCCTAAATAATCCACCTTCAGTTATC
Source organism: Lolium multiflorum (assembly GCA_030979885.1). Taxonomy (NCBI): domain Eukaryota; kingdom Viridiplantae; phylum Streptophyta; class Magnoliopsida; order Poales; family Poaceae; genus Lolium; species Lolium multiflorum. The sequence continues at coordinate 5,771 of JAUUTY010000351.1, forward strand.
ATCCGAACCCCTTCCGGTATTAAGTTGTAAACAACAGATAATTGCATTAAGTATGGTGCGTAATGTAATCAACATAAATATCCTTAGACAAAGCATCGATGTTTTATCCCTAGTAGCAACAGCACATCCACAACCTTAGAACTCTCTGTCACTGTCCCAGATTCAATGGAGGCATGAACCCACTATCGAGCATAAATACTCCCTCTTGGAGTTACAAGTATCAACTTGGCCAGAGCCTCTACTAGCAACAGAGCATGCAAGAACATAAACAACACATATATGATAGATTGATAATCAATTAACATAATATTATCGGATTTCCCATGACCCACAAGTATAGGGGATCGCAACAGTCTTCGAGGGAAGTATTACCCAATTTATTGATTCGACACAAGGGAGACAAAGAATACTTGTAAGCCTTAACAGCGGAGTTGTCAATTCAGCTGCACCTGAAACAGACTTGCTCGCAAGAGTTTATCGTAGTAACGGTTTTATGGCAGTGGAAATAGTGAAATAACAGCAAGGTGAAATAAAGACAGCAGTAGTGATTATAGTAAACAGAGGATTAAAATACTGTAGGCACAGGGACGGATTTAACGGGCGTTGCATGGATGAGAGAAACTCATGTAACAATCAAAGCATGGGCATTTGCAGATAATAATAAAACGGTATCCAAGTACTAATCAATCAATAGGCATGTGTTCCATATTTAGTCGTACGTGCTCGCAATGAGAAACTTGCACAACATCTTCTGTCCTACCAGCCGGTGGCAGCCGGGCCTCTAGGGAAACTACTGGATATTAAGGTACTCCTTTTAATAGAGTACCGAGCAAAGCATTAACACTCCGTGAACACATGTGATCCTCACATCACTACCATCCCCTCCGGTTGTCCCGATTTCTGTCACTTCGGGGCCATTGGTTCCGGACAGCGACATGTGTATACAACTTGCAAGATCATAAACAACGAATATCTTCATGAATAAATAACATGTTCAGATCTGAGATCATGGCACTCGCCCTAGTGACAAGCATTAAGCATAACAAGTTGCAACAATATCATAAAAGTGACATCTACTGATACTAGGCACTATGCCCTAACAATCTTATGACTATTACATGACCAATCTCATCCAATCCCTACCATCCCCTCAGCCTACAGCGGGGGAATTACTCACACATGGATGGGGGAAACATTGCTGGTTGATGGAGAGGCGTTGGCGGTGATGGCGGTGAAGATCTCCTCCAACCCCGTCCCGGAGTGCCAACGGAGACTTCTGGCTCCCGCGACGGAGTTTCGCGATGTGGCGGCGTTCTGGAGTTTCTGGCGATGTCGACTTCTCTCCGTGCGTTTTTAGGTCGAACCCGATAAGTAGTCCGAAGGGGCGTCGGAGGCCGAGGAGGCCAGACCACATGGCCGCGCGGCCCCCCTGGGCCGCGCCGCCATGTGGTGTGGGGCCCTCGGGCCTCCACCTCCTTGCCCTTCTGGCTCCGTCAATATTTTGGTGAAATAGGGCCTTCGAAAGAATTCCGAGATTTTCCCGAAAGTTGGATTTCTGCACAAAAAAGACACCAGAGCAGTTCTGTTGAAAACAGCGTTAGTCCGTGTTAGTTGTATCCAAAATACACAAATTAGAGGCAAAACAATAGCAAAAGTGTTCGGGAAAGTAGATACGTTTTGGACGTATCAACTCCCCCAAGCTTAGCTTATTGCTTGTCCTCAAGCAATTCAGTTAACAACCGAGCGATAAAAGAACTTTCACGAACACATTTGCTCATATGATGTATATATTCTCATGCTATGGCTAATACTTAAGCAGTTCATAATGAGATACATGCAAATAAGATCATCCAACAGCTATGTCAATCATGGAGAGGTACCAACAATTAATAATAAGCACCATGAATCATGTATATAAGCAGGATTGCAATGTTCATAAGAGAATATGATAAAGTGGTATCTCGCTTGCCTGTATTTGATCGGCAAAACATAAATGCCGAGGCACCTCTTGAGTTCATAGAAAGACTAGAAGTAGTGATTGTCAAAGATAAAAGCATCAAAGTTATACCTCAATCAATCATATTTTGAGACAAGCATATTATACTAAGAATGACAGTCGTGCTCTCAAGATAGTGCTCAAAGAAAGAATGGAGACACAACATAAAAGTAAAAGATTGACCCTTCGCAGAGGGAAGCAGGGATTAACATGCGCTAGAGCTTTTCATTTGTAAAGCAGGAGTAAAATTATTTTGAGAGGTGTTTGTTGTTGTCAACGAATGGTAATGGGTACACTAACTACCTCATCAACCGGACTCACAAGAGCGGCTCCCATGAATTATTTTTGGTTGGCACTCCTTCCAACCTTTCTTTCACAAACCATGGCTAACCGAATCCTCGGGTGCCTGCCAACAATCACATACCCTGAAGGAGTGCCTTTTTATTTAAGTTTTATTATGATGATGACACTCCAACCTTTGCTTACACAAGCCATGGCTAACCGAATCCTTCGGGTGCCGTCCAACAATCACAAACCATGGAGGAGTGTCTATTTAAGTTAATTAATTTGGGACTGGGAATCCCATTGCCAGCTCTTTTGCAAAATTATTGGATAAGCGGATGTGCCACTAGTCCATATGAGAGTCCGTCAAAAGTAAATGACAAGGTTGAAAGCTAAACACCACATACTTCCTCATGAGCTATGAAACATTAACACAAATTGAGAAGCATTTTGAAGGTTTTAAAGGTAGCGCATGAGAATTTACTTGGAATGGTTTGAAATGCCATGCATAGGTATTTATGGTGGACACTTTTGGAACAACTTGGTTTTCAGGTGTTTGGAAGCACGAGCGGCGTCACCGCTCAGTACAAGTGAAGGCTAGCAAAAGACTAGGGAGCGACAAATCAAGAGAGCAGTAACTGTCATAATCATGCTTGCGGCAAAATAAATTAACGGAGGCATAAAAGTGATACAAGAACTCTGAAGCAATATAAATCATCGAGGCTTAATTGACTTTTTGTTCAGTCATATGCATGCGTGAGCGTGTGCCAAGTCGATATAAATGAATTATTCAGAGGAGGATACCACAATGCCATACTTACTTATGAATAAAACAATGCAAGCAAACATCCATGACATGCTACTCATATTAATAAATTGGAACTAATCATGAGAGATCATGAGCTATTAGACTTTCTCAAATAACATATACCTCACATGAACCAACTAAGCATGCTCATAATGATGAGTATATGTACAAAAATGAAAGCAAATAGAGTTCATACCAGCCTCTCACCACAATCAGATTGTCGTAGATCGTCATTATTGCCCTTTTCACTTGTGTAGCTTGGATAATATGAAATGAAAACCACGCTCCAGCCACCGAAGACCATTGAACTCATGATGAACTTTACAAACCAAAGAAGAACAGCAAATATTTTTGGTGTTTTCGAATTAGAAACAAGAACGAAAGAAAACAAGCAAACAAAGCAAAATCTTTTTGGGTTTTCTTATAGCAAACCAACGATAGCAAACGAAATAAACTAAGAGCAAAGAACCAAATAAACAAATGGTGAAGAGAAACAACAGAAATATTTTTGGTCTTTTTGTGTTTTAGGAAAGAAACAAAGCGAAAACAAAAGAATGCAAACTAAAGAAACACAGAAAAGCAGATGACAGAAATCTGCCAAATCCTGACAGCAGTACAGAAATCGAATTTAACAAAAATCTTCCATTGCTCAGACCAAAAAGTGTTCAACTAATGAAAGTTAGATAACAACCTGGGGAACATGCTCAAAAATTGGCAACTCAAAATAACGTTCTGGCTGTGCGTACGAATTTTTTTGGTAACAGCACAGAATCTGTTTTTGGACAGCACTTCCCCAAATATCATCTCCCTCTTATTAGAAAACCACTCTAGAGACTAAACAAATATGTACAAGTATCCAGCAACCATAATATGCAAAGAATGAGTGATGCCGGTATACCTCCCCCAAGCTTAGGCTTTTGGCCTAAGTGGAGTTCATTCCCACGGTCCCCATGAAGTGGTGTCTTCGTAATATGACGAAGAACGACCCGGTTCCATGTATGTGCTGGAGGAAACGTCGGGGTACGTGACGGTGTAGTCGTAGGAGGGCTCGGCGTTCTCGGAGTCATGTTGCTGGTGGAATTCTTGTATCTTCATATGCTCCTCCACCACCTCCTTTGTTAGCGACCATGATTGCCTGTCAATATTAAACAAACCCTGCTGGGGAAGAGGGATTTCTTTCTCATTCCCATCAGCAAACAACATTTTATAGACAATATTATCTATAGTGGAGTTAGTAGTAACAAAATGATGGCTCTTCATAGCAGCAATATCTAGCTTCCTAGGGGTTAATGGTACATCATTAGAATCAAGAGGAATATCTAGATGTGTTAGAATGCGTGATGCAATAGTTCCTCCAAAAATAGGCCCCCTGCTAGACAAACGGCGAGCAATAAGAGAACCAAGATGATAAGGTGTCTCTCCAGTAAGTGCAACATTCAAGAAAGCAAGATGGTAGCTAGAGATGTTACTAGTATTTTCTCTACCCAAAATGCTAGTACCAATGTAATATGCGAAATACTTAATAGCGGGAGTTGAATGTTTCTTATCTTCCCTCGCTGGATGGTGCGGCAATCATCCCCGGTGATCCCTCTGTAGAGCTCCAACAAGTCCCGAGGGTTGTCATCAATCCTCCTTGCTGTACCTACAGGGGCAATACCCAATGCAAAACAAAATTCCTCCAATTTCATGGTAACAGGAATATCATAAATCTTGAATGCGACTGTCGGCTCATATTCCGTGTTGTGGAACTTGAAGCTCTCAACGAAAACTTTGGTGAGCCTGTAATATTGTCCCCTCTCGTCTCCCACGTAGGTGGCTAGGCCTGCCCTGTTGACAAGGGTGAAGAAGTCATCCAATATCCCTGCATTGGTCAGAAACTCATAACAAGGGAAGGATGAAGCATTAGGAGCCCCATGGTCCTCCTCGGGCGCGAAGCTAGGCGCGATGACATCCTCATTGTAGGATCGCCTAATTTGAGTAGACGCTCTTGAGGGCCTACCGGTGCTGGTTGTTGCTTTCTTGAACAACTCTCCAAACTTGAATTTCTTCATCTTCCCCTTCTGAAATTTTCAACAATCATTATAAAATTTGATTTCAAGGTGTGTAATTGAAGGGAACTACTATAGGAACTTGCTAGAGTGCTACACATGCATCAAAACTAATTTCTACCACATAGAACAAGCATGCAAGCTCACTAAACATGTTATCTACAGCAGCAAAATATTCAAGATGTACTCAACCAAATGAAATTCTAATTGGACAATCAAAGGAGTCACATACCAAGGAGTAAATGTGCCAAATTTCAAAGAAATCTGGGCTGAGCAAGGAGATCGAAAAATTCGAGTTCTTGAGCAGAAACACGAGTGAGAGAAACTTGGTACGAGCTTTTTCGGGAGAGAGAAGGTGCTGGGAGAAAGAGATGGTGTAGTGGGGCAAGGGGTGGCCCACACCACATGGTGGCGCGGCCCCCTTGCTGGCCGCGCCGCCCTATGGTGTGGCACCCCCTGGTGCCCCACAGGTCATCCTCTGGTGCTCCCAGGTGCCTCGTCGAAAAATAGGACCAACGGTGTAATTTTTGTAATTTTTAGAGAACTTTGAAAAATGCACATTTCTGGGTATTAAATTAATGATTACTGCGCAGGAAAATGATTTCTAAAATCTTAAATGACTAAAGCATATTGCAAAACAAAAGTGCTACAGCAAGTAAAATAGGTGGAAGGGAGAAAGAAAGAAAGAAGTGTTGTTTAGCTCCTTTATGCAATAAAATATACTTGTTAACAAGGTTGATCAAGTCTTGCTATCAAATAAATTTTATATGACATAAGAAGAAATAAACCTCAAATCAATCATGTTACCTTATATTGAATTGATATGGATCCAATCACAAGAGTTTGATATTCTTCTTTAGGCTCATATATAGGACAATCAATGGATCCCACTTTGATAGTTTTCACATTAAAAATTGTATTGACTCCACATACTTTATCAATCCTCTTGGGAAAATAAACAGTGTGTTCCTTATCATCAACATTGAAAGTAACCATGCCTTTATTGCAATCAATAACAGCCCCTGCAGTATTAAGAAAGGGTCTTCCAAGAATAATGGACATATTATCATCTTCAGGCATTTCCAACACAACGAAATCAGTTAATATCAAGCAATGCTGAGTAACTTGAACAGGAACATTTTCACATAAACCAACAGGAATAGCAGTAGATTTATCAGCCATTTGCAAAGATATATCAGTAGGTATCAATTTATCTAAATCAAGTCTTTTATAAAGAGAAAAAGGCATTACACTAACACCTGCTCCCAAATCACATAGAGCAGTTCTAACATAATTATTCTTGATGGAACAAGGAATAGTCGGTATACCTGGGTCGCCCAATTTCTTTGGAATCTTACCATTGAAGGAGTAATTAGCAAGCATAGTTGAAATCTCCTCATTGGGGACTTTCCTTTGTTAGTAACAATATCTTTCATATACTTTGAATAAGGAGGCAATTTAATAGCATCAGTCAAAGGGATTTGCAAAAATAAAGGTTTCATCCAATCACAAAATTTATTATAATGTTCCTCCTCCTTTGATTTTAGTTTCTTAGCAGGAAAAGGCATTTGCTTTTGAACCCAAGGTTCTCTTTCATTACCATGTTTCTTTGTAATAAAATCTTCTTTAGTATACTTTTTATTTTTAGCATGCTTTTCAGGTTCTTTTTCAACCTCTTCTTTATCAGGAGTATCATTCTTATCATTATCTTCCTCATGTTCATTACCACTTTCAGTTTCAGCATCAGAAATAGAAATACTATTAGGATCACTAACAGGTTCAGAGGATTCTACAACATTCTTATGTTTCTTTTTCTTTTTCTTAGATGGAGCACTAGTTTTAATTAGTTGAGAATCTTGTTCAACTCTTTTGGGATGCCCTTCAGGATATAGAGGATCCTGGGTAGAAGCACCACCTCTAGTTGTTACTTCACAAGCATGTTTTTCTTTAGAATTATTTCCCAACAAGTCATTTTGCACTTTAGTAAGTTGATCAATTTGAGTTTGAACCATTTGAAAATGTTTAACAAGTATCTTAACATCATTGGAGGTTCTCTCCACAATATCATGCAATTCACTAATAGCTCGGGAATTTTCCATTAAATGATTCTCTACTCTCATATTAAAGTTTTCTTGCTTAACAATGTAATTATCAAATTCATCTAAGCATTGAGCAGGAGATTTTGAATACGGAATATCTTCCCTAGTAAAGTGTTGAAGCGAGTGTACCTCAATCATGGATGAAGGGGGAATTGTCTCACATATATCTTCAATAGGAGGTAAATTCTTCACATCTTCAGGTTTAATACCCTTCTCCTTAAGAGACTTCTTGGCTTCCCTCATATCTTCATCATTCAATTTAATCATACCCCTCTTCTTCACTATCGGTGTCGGGGTTGGTTCAGGTGTAGACCAATCATCATAATTCCGGCCTATTTTAGCCAATAATTCTTCGTCTGGAGTTCTTTTCCTGAAAACACAACCAGCACAACTATCCAGGTATGCCCTAGACTCAATAGTTAGTCCACTATAAAATATATCAAGTAAATCATGCTTTTCCAAATCATGGTCAGGCTGAGCTCTAATAAGAGAACAAAATCTAGCCCAAGCCTCAGGCAATTTCTCTCCATCTTCCTGGTCAAAATTATAAATTCTCTGCAAAGCAGCATGTTGAGCACTAGCAGGAAAGTATTTTCGAAAGAAAACATCACGCAAGTCAGTTTGACTTTTAATAGAACCAGGAGGCAAATTATTATACCAAGTTTTAGCATCATCCTTTAATGAGAACGGAAAAATTTTAGCGACAAAATAAGTACGCATCTTGACATCATCAGAAAACACGCCACTAAGAGTAGATAACTCAGTCAAGTGTTCAACAACACTTTCTTTTTCAGTACCACAAAAGGGTGTTTTCTCAACAATAGCTATATGAGATAAATCAAGAGAAAAATCATAATCTTTATCCCTAATGTTTATAGGAGATGTGGCAAATTTAGGATCAGGAGATGGTTTATATCTAACAGCATGTTCTGCAAGCAACTTTTTAATTTTTCTTGCATCAGTAGTAGCCTTGCATTTTTCAATAAAATCATTATCAAGCTCTACATAATCTTCATCAAGATCATCACTAGAATATTCAACAGACTCAGGTGAATTAACAGGTGTAGCAGCATTAGGAGTTTCAGTATTTTCAATTTGTCTAGACTTAGCAATTGTAGCATCTAGAAAAGATCCCAATGAACCACTATCATCAAGCACAGCAGAAACATTATCAATATTATGAGAATTTTCAGATTCAGCAGAAGTACCAGCACGTGAAGCATGTGGCGGTGAAACAAGTTTATCAATCACAGATGGTGAATCAAGAGCAGCAGAGGTACTCAGAGTTGTACCTTTTCTTGTAGTGGATGGTAATATGGCGATCTTAGTATCGCGAGGTTTACCCATAATGGAGAATTTGCAGCGAACAATATCAATCCAAGTGAACTTCCAAATAAAGCTATGCTCCCCGGCAACGGCGCCATAAAATAGTCTTGATGACCCACAAGTATAGGGGATCGCAACAGTCTTCGAGGGAAGTATTACCCAATTTATTGATTCGACACAAGGAGACAAAGAATACTTGTAAGCCTTAACAGAGTTGTCAATTCAGCTGCACCTGAAACAGACTTGCTCGCAAGAGTTTATCAAGAGTAACGGTTTATGGCAGTGGAAATAGTGAAATAACAGAGGTGAAATAAAGACAAAAGTAGTGATTATAGTAAACAGCAGGATTAAAATACCGTAGGCACAGGGACGGATTTAACGGGCGTTGCATGGATAAGAGAAACTCATGTAACAATCAAAGCATGGGCATTTGCAGATAATAATAAAACGGTATCCAAGTACTAATCAATCAATAGGCATGTGTTCCATATTTAGTCGTACGTGCTCGCAATGAGAAACTTGCACAACATCTTCTGTCCTACCAGCCGGTGGCAGCCGGGCCTCTAGGGAAACTACTGGATATTAAGGTACTCCTTTTAATAGAGTACCGGAGCAAAGCATTAACACTCCGTGAACACATGTGATCCTCACATCACTACCATCCCCTCCGGTTGTCCCGATTTCTGTCACTTCGGGGCCATTGGTTCCGACAGCGACATGTGTATACAACTTGCAGGTAAGATCATAAACAACGAATATCTTCATGAATAAATAACATGTTCAGATCTGAGATCATGGCACTCGGGCCCTAGTGACAAGCATTAAGCATAACAAGTTGCAACAATATCATAAAAGTGACATCTACGGATACTAGGCACTATGCCCTAACAATCTTATGACTATTACATGACCAATCTCATCCAATCCCTACCATCCCCTCAGCCTACAAATTACTCACACATGGATGGGGGAAACATTGCTGGTTGATGGAGAGGCGTTGGCGGTGATGGCGGTGAAGATCTCCTCCAATTCCTCCCGGCGGAGTGCCGAACGGAGACTTCTGGCTCCCGCGACGGAGTTTCGCGATGTGGCGGCGTTCTGGAGGGTTTCGGCGATTCGACTTCTCTCCGTGCGTTTTTAGGTCGAACCCGATAAGTAGTCCGAAGGGGGCGTCGGAGGCCGCCGAGGGCTGACCACATGGCCGCGCGGGCCCCCGGGCCGCGCCGCCATGTGGTGTGGGGCCCTGCCTCCACCTCCTTTGCCCTTCTGGCTCCGTCAATATTTTGGTGAAATAGGGCCTTCTGAAAGAATTCCGAGGATTTTCCCGAAAGTTGGATTTCTGCACAAAAACGAGACACCAGAACAGTTCTGCTGAAAACAGCGTTAGTCCGTGTTAGTTGTATCCAAAATACACAAATTAGAGGCAAAACAATAGCAAAAGTGTTCGGGAAAGTAGATACGTTTTGGACGTATCACCCGCCAAACACAACATGTAGCATTACAAATAGATGATCTTGATCATGTTAGGCAGCTCACAAGATCTATAACAATGATAGCACAAGCGGAGAAGACAACCATCTAGCTACTGCTATGGATCCATAGTCCAAGGATGAACTACTCACACATCAATCCGGAGGCGGGCATGATGATGTAGAGCCCTTCGGTGATGATTCCCCTCCGGCAGGGTGCCGGAGGCGATCTCCGAATCCCCCGAGATGGGATTCGCGACGGCGGCGCCTCTCGGGAAGGTTTTCCGTATCGTGGCTCTCGGTACAGGGGTTTCGCGACGAAGGCTATTTGTAGGCGGAAGGGTAGGTCAGGCGTCACGAGGCCCACACAACAGGCCGCGCGGCCGGGCCCGGGCCGCGCCGCCGGTGTCCGGCCACCTCGTGGCCCCACTTCGTCCCCCTTTCGGCCTTCTGGAAGCTTCGCAAAAATAGGACCCCGGGCGTTGATTTCGTCCAATTCCGAGAATATTTCCTTACTAGGATTTCTGAAACCAAAAACAGCAGAAAACATCAACTGGCACTTCGGCATCTTGTTAATAGGTTAGTGCCGGAAAATGTATAATAATGCTGTAAAGTATGTATAAAACATTCAAGTATTGTAATAAAAGTAGCATGGAACATAAGAAATTATAGATACGTTTGAGACGTATCAAGCATCCCCAAGCTTAGTTTCTACTCGCCCTTGAGTAGGTAAACGATAACACAAATAATTTCTGAAGTGACATGCTACCAACATAATCTTGATCAACATTATTGTAAAGCATATGAGATGAATGGAGTGATCTGAACAAAAGATTGCTAACAAAGATAATGACTAAACAAATGAATCATATAGCAAAACTTTTCATGAATAGTACTTTCAAACAAGTATCAATAAGAGTTGCATAAGAGCTAACTCATAAGCAATAAATTCAAAGTAGAATGCATTGAAGCAACACAAAGGATGATTAAGTTTCAGCAATTGCTTTCAACTTGTAACATGTATATCTCATGGATATTTGTCAATATAGAGTAATATAACAGGTGCAATAAGTAAACATGTAAGAATCAATGCACACATTAACACAAGTGTTTGCTTCTAAGATAGAAAGAAGTGGGTAAACTGACTCAATAATAAAGTAAAAGATTGGCCCTTCGCAGAGGGAAGCATGGATTACTATTTTTGTGCTAGAGCTTTTGTTTTGAAAACATAGAAACAATTTTGTCAACGGTAGTAATAATTCATATGTGCTATGCATAATACTTCCTACAAGTTGCATGTCTCATGCATAGAGTACTAATAGTGCTCGCACCTTGTCCTACTTAGCTCGGAAGACACGGATTATCATCGCATAACATATGTTTCAACCAAGTGTCACAAAGGGGTACCTCTATGCCGCCTGTACAAGTGTCTAAGGAGAAAGCACGCATTGGATTTCTCGCTTTTGATTATTCTCAACTTAGACATCCATACCGGGACAACATAGACAATAATGGACTCCTCTTTTAATGCTTAAGCATTCAACAACAGTAATATTCTCATAAGAGATTGAGGTTGTATGTCCAAACTGAAACTTCCACCATGATACATGGCTTTAGTTAGCGGCCCAATGTTCTTCTCTAACATATGCATACTCAAACCATTTGATCATGAAATCGCACTTACTTCAGACAAGACGAACATGCATAGCATCTCACATGATATTCAACAAAGGTAAAGTTGATGGCGTCCCCAGAAACATGGTTACCGCTCAACAAGCAACTTATAAGAATTAAGACACATAACTACATATTCATCACCACAATAGTTTTTAAGCTATTTGTCCCATGAGCTATATATTGTAGAGGTAAAGGAATGAAATTTTAAAGGTAGCACTCAAGTAATTTACTTTGGAATGGCAGAAAAAAAATACCACATAGTAGGTAGATATGGTGGACACAAATGACATGGTTTTTGGCTCAAGGTGTTTGGATGCACGAGAAGCATTTCCTCTCAGTACAAGGTTTGGGCTAGCAAGGTTGTTTGAAGCAAACACAAGTATGAACAGGTACAGCAAAACTCACACAAGAACATATTGCAAGCATTATAAGGCTCTACACTGTCTTCCTTGTTGTTCAAACACTTTACCCGAAAATATCTAGACTTAGAGAGAACAATCATGCAAACCAAATTAAACAAGCTCTACGGTAGTTCTTCATTAATAGATTAAACTACATGATGCAAGAGCTTAAACATGATCTATGAGAGCTCAAACAATTGCCAAATTTCCAAACCATATGCAGCATTTTCCGATTCCAACCAAATAGCAATTTAACGAAGCAATCAACCTTCGCCATGAACATTAAAGCACAATTAAGAACACAAGTGTTCCACATGAAAAAGCGGAGCGTAATATCTCCAATATAATAATGGTGGGTGACGAGGGATCACCTCGCCAATGCCTACGTATTGTAGACTTGGGTTTCGGGAGAGAGCGACGACGGAGATTCCGGGGACGAGATTAGGCACACAACGTACCCAGCTTCGGGTCCCCTCGGTGGAGGATCCCTACGTGCTGCTAGCAATCTACTATATGATCACAAGTATGTTTACAGGGTGCCGCCATAGGCGGAGCTATGTTGTCTATCTGTTGTCCCCCCATTTTGGGTGCCCTGGCTAGCTTTATATATGCAACCAGCCTAGGGTTTTACAAGAGTCCTAGTCGACTACTTCTTCGGGTTGCCTTATTGGGCCTTCTCCATATTGGGCCGAGCCGATCCAGGTATACCAATAATGGGTACCCGAAGGGTATACCCATGTCAGTAGCCCCCGAGTTTATAGGGAAGTCGAAGACTTGCGTAGAAACTCCAAGCATAACCATCTCCGAAGTCGAAGAAATACAAGGCAAGGTCCATGTCGTAGATCATGTGTAGCGTAGATGATGTCGACGATTCTTGAAATTATTTTTCTATCGGGTGCGCGGCAGCGCTCCCGATGGGAGTAGCCCCCGAGTCTATGGGCAAGTGCTTGCACTTGGGCATAGACTCAAGTTGTACTACTCGATGAAGAACTTAACTATATTTCTGGAGGACTTGATGAAATCCATGGGCTCCCGATGGGAGTAGGCTCCACTCGAATCGTAGAATCGAGTTGAGTCTACAAAGCTTGATTGTCGTAGATGATGTCGAAGTTATTTTTCTATCGGGTGCGCGACCAGCGCTCCCGATGGGAGTAGCCCCCGAGGCTACAGCCAAGTGTTTGCACTTGGGTGTAGGCTCAACTTGCTTTTAATCGACACCATAATTTTTCCTCTTTCTTGTATCTTATCGGGAGGGTGAACAATACTCTCGATAAGAGTAGCCCCCGAGCCTATGGGCAGGTGCTTGCACCTAGGCATAGGCTCAAGTTGTACTACTCGATAAAGAACTTGACTATATTTCTGGGCGCAGCCCCTCTTTTTATCGACTCCAGGCCGTTGCTATTTATGTTGTTCAGGGATAATGGTAAATGGGGCTGGTTCATCTGACGGATCAGGTACCAGTTAACTGCTCTTGTGGCAATCCCGCAAGAACCTACTTCAAGATCACGTCCCTGGACATGATCTCGGGACCTGGCGTAATTCGTCACGTGCCGCTTAAGGACTTACCATGATCCGAATTCCAGTAATGTTATCGGATCCACAGCGCGTCCGCCGGGATATTTCTTCACATCTGTTGATGTGGAAAAAAGTAGCAGAGCGCAGTCTTTGGCGATGCCACGCCGCACAGACGGATCCCGGGTCTTACCTTCGCAGAGTTTTGCGGCATTCAGAGATTATTCGCGACTTTTAGCGCTCTGAGAATATATTGTCGAGTGCCTTGTTCGGCTGATGCAATGACCCATTTTGCGGGTTCTTCTATTTTTCTCTCGGGCTTGATGAGTCAGCCGAATATATTGCGTTCTTCTATATTGTTGTCAGGCATATCACCGATGTTCTTGATCGGAACAAATGACGAGTCAATGGACCCGAAGATTTGTCCACTGTTTTTTTTTCTTTTGGTTTCCTCCTTGATGAAAATTTCGTCGAGTTCCTTCTTCAGGAAAATTTCTTCGGGTCCTCTTTGAGGACAATTCTTCGGGTCCTCCCTGAGGACAATTCTTTGGGTCCTCTTTGAAGACAATTCTTCGGGTCCTCCCTGAGGACAATTCTTCGAGACCTCCTTGAAGATATTTTTTCGAGACCTCCTTGAAGATAATTTTTCGGGACCTCCTTGAAGATATTTTTTCGAGACCTCCTTGAAGATATTTTTTCGAGACCTCCTTGAAGATAATTTTTCGGGACCTCCTTGAAGATAATTTTTCGGGTCCTTCTTGAGGCAAATTCGTCGGATCCTTCTTGAGGCAAATTCGTCGGGTCCTTTCAAGATCTCGTTGGGTTCTCTCTTGATTTTGTCGGGTTCCTCCCTGAAGAAGATTTCGTCGGGTTCTCTCTTGATTTCGTCGGGTTCCTCCCTGAAGAAGATTTCGTCGGGTTCTTTCTTGAAGACAATTTCGTCGGGTTCTCTCTTGAAGACAATTTTTGTAGGCACAGTTCTTCTTTTGCCAACCTGAGATGTATAGTGAAGAAATATGGCGCAGCCCCCGAGTGTGGGGTACGGCGAAAGTAAATGATAATTAACTTTATGCAAAATAAAAGAACACTTAGCTTTTTGGACACGACGAAGTCGATGCATGATGAAGTCTTCGAGTGTAGATAAGAAATCTAGCCAAAGTAGAAACCACCAAATAGCAAAAGTGGATGCCGCGAAATTGTTGATGAAGAAATAGCCGAGCCCCCGAGCGTTGCTGAGGTGATGTCATGATTGTTGTGTCGCAGTTGTGACCCGAGGCGAAATCGTTGTCGAGCCCCCGAGCGTTAGGCGTGACGTCGAAATAAGTTGATGGAGTCGCGGCGTCATATTTGGTGAAGCCATTTAAGATGAAGCCATAGACAATAATATACGAAGATGAATCCCAGATGAAGTATTTGAGATGAATCCATATTGAAGATTACGCCATTAAATATAGAGCATATATTGAAGACAAATCCGTTGATATCATAGAGGATGAATCCATTGGCCCGAAGAATCCAGTAATAATCATAGAAGATGAATCCATTGATCCGAAGAAAATAGTTCTAGTAATAACCATAGAAGATGAATCCATTGTCCCGGAAACGCATCGGGTAATATTGTATAAGAGTGAACCAATAATAACCCGAAGAGAAACAATCCAGCAAGCCGAAGAAGATAAATCCACTGTTCCGAAGAAGATAAATCCACTAAGTCGAAGAAAATAATTCCACTGAGCCGAAGAAAATAATTCCACTGAGCCGGAGAAGATATATCCAGAGCCGAAGAAAAGAAATTCACCAAGTAACCGAGTATGTTTGTGGTAACGAAATAATGGCGCAGTCCCGGATGTCGGGTAAATTTGTTGTAATTGTTATCACCAGAATTTGACCAAGCTAGAGGTGGGCCGCGATCGAGATGGACGTGAAAGGTTGTACGTGGAAGAAATACGTGAATCGGCCTTTTATACCAAGTTGGGCTAAATCGCCCATGTATCTGTAAAATATTAGATCATATCTTAGCTTAGAATTTAGAGTTTATCTCGTGCACGGTTTGGTGCACGCCCACATTAGGAAGTCCCCTGACTATAAATATGTACCTAGGGTTTATGGAATAAACAACAACCAACGTTCAACACA
This sequence comes from Lolium multiflorum, assembly GCA_030979885.1. Taxonomy (NCBI): domain Eukaryota; kingdom Viridiplantae; phylum Streptophyta; class Magnoliopsida; order Poales; family Poaceae; genus Lolium; species Lolium multiflorum. Next base: position 21,525 of record JAUUTY010000351.1, read on the forward strand.
AACCAATCTCGGCGCATCGCCAACTCCTTCGTCTCGAGGGTTCCTCCGGTAAGCACCATGTTGCCTAGATCGCATCTCGCGATCTAGGCAGCACGAGCCTGCCTAGTTGTTCATGCGTTGCTCGTACTGAAGCCTTTGATGGCGAGCAACGTAGTTATCATAGATGTGTTAGGGTTAGCATTGTTCCTAGTATCATATGCTGTCGTAGTGCAACCCTTGCGCATCTAGCCGTCCCTGTACCTCATCATGGGTGCATGGGCGGCACCCCGCTTGATCGTTATTTAGTAGATCTGATCCGTTATGATCGCTCCTTGATTCATCAAGGATTAGTTTAATATCTGCAATAGTTAGGCCTTACAAAGGGTTGGAGGATCCAGCGGCATGCAGGGTGTAATTTGCTGCCCGTAGACAGGACGTTCCGAGGATCAACCTAGCGTTGGTTTTTAGGCCTTGTCTAGGGCTGGCTTACGATCACCGTGTGTGAGCGCGAGGCCCAATCGTGAGTAGGATGATCCGATTATGCGGTGAAAACCCCAGATCGTCGTGGATCTCATATGCTTTATCATGATCAAGCAGGACCACCATATATTCGGCCACCTCGGACGAATCATGGGTGGATCGGCTCCATGAGCCGATTCACAGGACAACCCGAGAGCCGATCGAGGCTCGTATTTAACGTGTACGTGTGCCCTGCAGGAAACTAAGCGAGGCATCATCCACACCTTCCCGACAGGTATAGGTCAGGTGGCACGCCTGCAATTTGCATCGGCGCGCTGGGAGGCTTTGCGGCCGTCGCTCGAGGGATCGCCGCGCAGCCCTAGTTGTTCCCGCTCACGGTGTTGACACCACGCCCGCCGGTGGGTTTCGACGTCAACACATTCTCGCACGACTGTGGGACAAACTTCAACAACAACCACCCCGCCATCCACATCAGAGATGGCGAAAGCACTCCGGTCGAGTACGAGGATCGGAATGGCGAAGTCAAGGTCCTCCGCGAAGCCGACCTCATCGGCTCTTCCCACGACACCCGCTCCCATGGCGTCAGCACCAATGTGGTGGAGCTGGGGTACCACCCTGGTGAGGGTAGTAATGAGGGCGGCTGCTCTCACAGCAAGGATGAAGAAGAAGTCGATCCCAGCGATCGGACCATACTACACGCGCCACCAGCTCTCCCAATATTCGGCGTCGACCTCACAGGTGACGGAAAGCTGGGGTTCGGGTTCACCTCGGCTGACGAGCTAGAGGAAGTCGACATCGGCCCCGGGGATAAGCCGCGGCCAACTTTTATCAGCCGGAAGTTAGACCCACAGCTCAGGAGTCAGATGATTGCTCTATTGAAAGAATACCCAGATTGCTTCGCATGGGACTACACGGAGATGCCTGGGCTGGACAGGAGCATCATCGAGCATCGACTCCCCCTGAAGAAAGGATTTCGGCCCTTCCAGCAACGAGCACGACAAATGAAGGCCGAAATCCTAGAGGAGGTCAAGAAAGAGATCGAGAAGATGTTGGCTGCCGGATTCATCAGGCCATGCAGGTATGCGGAATGGATATCCAGTATCGTTCCAGTAGAAAAGAAGGACGGCCGGTGGCGTGTGGCTATCGATTTCCGAGACCTTAACAGAGCTACTCCAAAAGATGAATATCCGATGCCTGTGGCAGAAACTTTGATCAATGCAGCTGCTGGCCACAAGGTTTTAAGCTTCATGGATGGCAACGCCGGCTATAACCAGATCTTCATGGCCCCAGAAGACATACACAAGACTGCATTCAGAGTACCAGGGGCAGTAGGCTTGTTTGAATATGTGGTCATGACCTTTGGGTTGAAGAATGCCGGCGCGACGTATCAAAGAGCCATGAATTATATATTCCACGATCTGATCGGCAAGCTGGTGGAAATCTACATCGATGATGTGGTGGTCAAATCTGTCTCCATGGAGGGACACTTGGAAGATTTACGACACGTACTAGACCGAACTCGAAAGTTCGGACTGAGAATGAACCCAAAGAAGTGTGCCTTTGGGGTGACGGCCGGCCAGTTCCTAGGATTTTTGGTCCATGAGCGAGGAATTGAGATCGGCCTGAAGAGTCAGGAGGCAGTGCGTACCATGCAGCCGCCCACCACGAAGAAGGAACTACAACGTCTTATCGGCAAGATCAACTTCGTTCGCCGATTCATCTCTAACCTGTCAGGACGGATCGAGCCGTTCATGGGTTTAGTAAAGACTAAGTCCGATGACGAATTTCACTGGGGGGCAGAACAGCAGCAGGCGTTCGATGACATCAAACGGTATCTGACGACACCACCCGTGCTAGTGCCGCCCCAACAAGACAGGCCGTTCTACATTTACTTGTCAGTAGCTGACACATCCATCGCCTCGGTGGTGGTGCAACTCTACGAGGGCGTTGAAAGGGTCGTTTTCTACCTCAGCAGAAGGATGTTGGACGCGGAGACGAGGTACCCTGAGGTCGAGAAACTGTGCCTTTGTCTGGTCTTCACCTGCACCAAGCTGCACCATATCCTTTTGACGGCAGAGATCTTCGTCATATGCAAGTCCGACGTTGTCAAGCACATGTTGTCGGCCCCCGTGTTGAAAGGACGACTGGGTAAATGGATGCTCGCGTTGTCAGAGTTCGACCTTCGGTATCAGCCTGCGAAAGCGGTCAAGGGACAAGCATTAGCCGATCTCATAGCTGAGCGAATCAGTACCAATATAGCAGCACTATCCATACGTGCATGGGCTATGTTCTTCGATGGATCGGCTTGCGACGGTGGTTGCGGCATCGGCATTCTGCTCATATCGCCTAGGGGGACGGAGTACTCCTTCTCCATCAGGTTGTCGACCCCCTGCACCAACAACGTGGCGGAGTATGATACGAAAGGGGATGGAGTTGCTACTAGAAGCTGGAGCGGAAGCAGTAGAACTTTTTGGAGACTCCAAGTTGGTGATCAACCAGCTCACGGATGAATATAAGTGCGAGAGTGAATCGCTTTTCCCATATTGGACGGAATGCCGTGAGCTAATGACACAGTTTCGATACATCAACTTCAATTGGGTTCCAAGATCCCAGAATACCGAGGCCAACAATCTCGCGCAAATGGCGTCAGGTTACATAGATACACCTGAAGGGTCAGAAGTTCAGGTCCAATTCCTGGAACATGATGATTGGAGAGCCGAAATCTTCAAATATTTAAAAGATTCGGCTCGGGGGGCACCTAAGCGGATAAGATACAGAGCCATGAAGTATGTCCTCATAGGAGACGACATGTTCTACAGGACGTTGGAAGGGTTACTACTCAAGTGCCTGGGACCAACCGAGTCTAATCGGCTCTTACACGAGGTGCACGAAGGCGCATGTGGAACTCATCAGTCGGCTCACAAGATGAAGTGGCTAATTAGGCGTTCAGGGTTCTATTGGCCCACCATGCTTGAAGATTGCTTCAATTACTACAAGGGGTGCCAGGCATGCCAGATGTTTGGGAAGATTCAGATGGTACCAGCATCAGCGATGAACCCGATCGTCAAACCCTGGCCATTCCGAGGGTGGGGCATGGACATGATCGGAAAAATCCATCCGGCTTCGAGTAAGAGACACGAATGGATTTTGGCCATCACAGATTACTTCACCAAGTGGGTGGAGGCCGTCCCTATGAAAAAGGTAAAATCAGAAGACGTGGTTAAGTTCGTGAAAGAACACGTGATTCATAGGTTCGGGATTCCCCAAACCATCACGACCGATGGAGGTTCGGTCTTTGTATCTAAAGAGTTCAGGGGATTCTGCGATGACATGGGGATTAAGCTAATCCGATCATCCCCGTACTATGCTCAGGCGAACGGGCAAGCTGAGGCGTCCAATCAGAGTTTAATCAAGCTGATCAAGAGGAAGATTGAAGAAAACCCAAGGGATTGGCATGAGAAATTATCAGAGGCATTATGGGCCTACCGCATGTCATGCCATGGAGCTATAAAAACTTCGCCGTACCAGCTTGTTTATGGGCAAGAAGCCGTATTACCGTGGGAGATTACGGCTGGGTCAAGGCGTGTCACGTTTCAGGACGACCTGACGGCAGACGAATATGCAACTTTGATGAGTGACACCATTGAGGACGCAACAGAGCTTAGGCTTTGGTCGTTGGAAAAGATCAAGGAAAACAAGGCCCGGGTAGCTCGGGCCTACAATAAGAAGGTTAGGCCAAAGGAGTTTCAGGTTGGTGACCTGGTATGGGAAGCTGTGTTGCCGTTAGGAACCAGGGACAAGGCATATGGCAAGTGGTCTCCTAATTGGCACGGTCCGTACAAAGTCGTTCAGGCCTTGAAAGGTAATGCATACATGTTGGAAGAGTTGGACGGGCAGAAGTTCCCAGTGGCCGTAAATGGTCAACACCTCAAGAAGTATTTCCCAAGTATGTGGGATGATGGACACTAAGGTAGGGAGGCCGAATCGGCCAGCAAAAGGGGGTGATCCAATCCTGGGTACTAAAGTATAGGGGCCGACGCAAAAAAGCCGATGGCGCCGCCATCGACTCTAGAACAATTATACGAGACCTACGGAGTTCAGATTTGCGCCAAGAGGGTGTTCGGTTTAGTTTCATGAGTTCCCTCGAGCACGTCCTTGTTGATGACCTCGCCTTGGCTAAGGCTCGGGGGGCAGCTAATCTAGTGGATGCTGCAAGAAAAGGAAGGAGACTGGTTGATCAGATTAGCCGATGGACAATCATCGGCTGTGGAATTGCAAAATACCATAGTTAAGGAGAAATAGTAGTCCGATTCGTGTGCTATCGGTCTTGGTGTGGCGAGCGGGAAGATGGAGATTGAATTAATGGAAGAAAGATCGAACGAACAATTCTTATTAATTCAAAGAAACGGCTTTACAAGAAGAGCCGAGGGCTCCCAAAAGAGGGATCTGGTGCCTAGTACACTGCTAATCCTACTCCACTAGTCGTCGTCGTCTTCATCGTCACCGTCGTCGTCGGCGCTGCTCCCTGGAAGCTCCTCGCCATCGCTGTCCCAGCTGTCGGCTGGAGCTTCCTCCTCCTCCTCGTCATCATCATCATCCTCGCTATCCGCCCAGGTGCGGAGGCGCTTCGTTGGAGGATATCCCGCGGAGGAGGAATCATCTTCCTCCTCCTCATCCTCCTCTTCCTCGTCATCATCGTCGTCTTCGCTGTCCGCCCACATGCGGGAGCGTTTCTTCGGCGGGAACTTGGTGGAGGGGGAGGCCTCAGTCCTTTCAACTCTTTTCTCGTTCTTCTCCTTGTCGGAGGAGATGGGATTCGCCCCGGAGCAGGGATCGTCTTCTTCCTTGTTCTTCGGCGCCGATTGGAGGGAGAAGCTGGAAGCGGAGGAGGAAGAGGAAGACATTGCTACAGTAGGAGAGGGTTTTTTGGTATCGACCGCTAGAGCAGAGGAAGGGGATGAAGAGGGCTGGTCAGTTGGCATGGTTAAATAATGAGAAGCCTAGTGGAAATTCAATGCCATTGCGTTTCCGAGGGGGTGATGCTAAAGCTGTCAAACTTCACGAAGAAGTGGGGAAGACAAGGTGTCATGATGACGGATGCTGCAACAGTTCTGCTCTGCCACGACGTGACCCGACGAAAGGAAAGCATAATGATTTTGGAAATGTCATTTCCAAAACCAGGGGGCATGTGTTATCACCAGAATTTGACCAAGCTAGAGGTGGGCCGCGATCGAGATGGACGTGAAAGGTTGTACGTGGAAGAAATACGTGAATCGGCCTTTTATACCAAGTTGGGCTAAATCGCCCATGTATCTGTAAAATATTAGATCATATCTTAGCTTAGAATTTAGAGTTTATCTCGTGCACGGTTTGGTGCACGCCCACATTAGGAAGTCCCCTGGACTATAAATATGTACCTAGGGTTTATGGAATAAACAACAACCAACGTTCAACACAAACCAATCTCGCATCGCCAACTCCTTCGTCTAGAGGGTTCCTCCGGAAGCACCATGCTGCCTAGATCGCATCTCGAGATCTAGGCAGCACGAGCCTGCCTAGTTGTTCATGCGTTGCTCGTACGAAGCCTTTTGATGGCGAGCAACGTAGTTATCATAGATGTGTTAGGGTTAGCATTGTTCCTAGTATCATATGTTGTCGTAGTGCAACCCTTGCGCATCTAGCCGTCCCTGTACCTCATCATGGGTGCAGGGGCGGCACCCCGCTTGATCGTTATTTAGTAGATCTGATCCGTTACGATCGCTCCTTGATTCATCAAGGATTAGTTTAATATCTGCAATAGTTAGGCCTTACAAAGGGTTGGAGGATCCAGCGGCATGCAGGGTGTAATTTGCTGCCCCTAGACAGACGTTCCGAGGATCAACCTAGCGTTGGTTTTTAGGCCTTGTCTAGGGCTGGCTTACGATCACCGTGTGTGAGCGCGAGGCCCAATCGTGAGTAAGATGATCCGATTATGCGGTGAAACCCCAGATCGTCGTGGATCTCATATGCTTTATCATGATCAAGCAGGACCACCATATATTCGGCCACCTCGGACGAATCATGGGTGGATCGGCTCCATGAGCCGATTCACAGGACAACCTGAGAGCCGATCGAGGCTCGTATTTAACGTGTACGTGTGTGCCCTGCAGAAACTAAGCGAGGCATCATCCACACCTTCCGACCAGGTATAGGTCAGGTGGCACGCCCTGCACCTTGCATCGGCGCGCGACCAGAGGCTTTGCGGGCCGTCGCTCCGAGGGACGGGGCCAGCCGCAGCCCTAGTTGTTCCCGGCTCTACGGTGTTGACCAGTCACTGCCCGCCGGTGGGTTTCTGACGTCAACAGTAATAATGCAATGTTGCAGCCCCCAAGTATTCGGGTGTAACGAAAGTAAATAACAATTGATGCTCGGAAGAGGAACACTTAGCTTTTTTATCGGCTGCGGTGGAGCCGACGTGGATGCAAGTCATGTGGCGGACACAGTCGATATAGTCGCGCGGCGCCTGGCCGGAAGTAGTCGATGAAGAGGACGCAATCGATGTGGCGGATCCGCCACGGGTGAGCACCCGAATATGTCGTGTCCGCGACAGGCGAACCCCCAAGTACGACGAGTGCATGATTGCGGGCACGGTCGACCGGGCAGAGTAGTCGAAGCTTTTTGTTTCAATCTGCAGTTATATTGTAGTGCGCAAAGTCGCACGCAGATAATAGCACGAGCCAATACTTGGCGAAATAAATTTTACGAATAGTAATTAACTGGAAAAATAGCACCTGATGATTGTATCGGATGACGAGTTCACAATGGCGAGGCCGCGACAGTCGAAGTTGTTGGCTTGGCTGCGCGTCCATGGCTTTACGCACTTCCTGATCATGCCTTGCATTTGTTCTTGTTCTCAGTTTAATTGATATGCTTGCGTATCGCCTCGGCCAGAATTCGTGTTGAAGTATCTAGATCTTGACGTAACTCTTTCTTCTATGTGGCAGTAGTAATTCTAGAGGGATTTGATCCATGTCTATCACGATGAGACGTGTCTTGCTTTTTGCCTTTGGTACTTGATCAATGATCCGTCTTGTCGCTTTTAGTTCCTCTGATGAGCCCATGCACCTTGATTTTCTTCGCGTGCCGCCGTAACAGAGCTGTCTAGGAGACAACCATGGACAGTTGGCGATAATTTATATCTAGACAATGAATCCCCGCGCCGCGCCATGGAGAGATGAGCTGTAGCATCCAGGATACCAATCGAAGAAGCAAAATTGTTCCGATCTGCAGTTATATTACGACGCAAAAAAAAAAACTGATTTCTAGTGTCAGATAACGAATTTGTGACGACGGATGTGCGATGGCGAAATAGCGAAAGCTTGTTCCGATCTCTCAGCCGAACTAAAAATCGTCGGGTCGCTAAGCCGTGTTCCCGTGTTTTGCCATGATCATGCCAGTCAAGAAAACCGCTGGCCAACCTCCGTGTGACAGCAGCTGTTATGATAATATTTCAAACAAGACATGCGTATCAAAAATATGCTTGCGGGTACAGAGTTAGATCCGAATAAATTAAAAAAAAAAGACAAAATAATTAAATAAGAGAGATGAGTTTGGGTAGAATAGCCATTAAGGAAGGATAATGCAATCGACAGTGTCCTTTCCTTTGGAACTTGGGGAGACGCTTGGATTCATGTAAGGTTGAAATAAATGATCGGGCGATTGATAAATCCGCTGCTTCTCCGCAGGAGACTGTACATTACCTTGTTACTTCTAATAGCAGGCGCGCAGCGGTATGTAATATCCCCCTTGCTGGTATGATGATCAGCGTGAGGATCAGATCTACACACAAATCGTGTGAAGGAAGAAAGGAGAAACAAAACAAAGCAGAGAGAAGGAGATAGTTTGCTTCGTTTCTATTTCTTCAGACTTAACTCATTCGGTTACAGCAGATCCCTCTATGTAGCCACACACACCACGCCACACAGCTGGCCCTTAGCCCTACCTCTCACATGCCCAGTGGGCCCCGTTAACTTAACACACACACACACACTGCTGGCGCCACCCACACACACACGCCTTTGGCTCACGGTGGCGCCCATCCATGCCTAAGGCACACCGTCAGATGTGACAGTACCCTCTCCAGCAGAACTGACTTGTCCCCAAGTCAGCACACATGGAAACTTAACCTTGAGTGCTTCCCAATTCTCCCAAGTAGCAGCATCGTCGGGCAAGTTCTTCCACTTGATCAACACTTGAGGTAGTGCAGCATTCCCTTTCTTAACCAGCCGGCGATCCAGAACCTTTTCTGGAGTTGTATCAATTGTGTCAAGCTCGGGTGGTTCTGGCAATTCCTTGTAAACTGGTGTATGATTGGCATGGTACTCCTTGATCTGAGATACATGAAACACATTGTGTATTTTGGATTCAGCCGGCAAAGCCAGCCGATAAGCCACCTGACCAATTTTTTCCAACACAGTATAGGGCCCAAAGTATTTGTAGGCAAGTTTAGGGTATGGTCTGTTTACCACTGATGCTTGTGCATAGGGCTGAAGCTTCAGCAGCACCATGTCGCCAACTTGGAACTCCCGCTCGGACCGCTTGCGATCCGCATACATCTTCATCCTATTCTGCGCTTCAGTCAGTCGTTGCTTCAGTATCTCTATTTGAGCAGCACGATCCATCAACATGCCTGACACTGGTGAATCTTCCTCGACAGCCGGCAGTGCACCCAAATCTGGTTCATGTCCATACAGAGCCTTGAATGGGGAGCAGCCCAAAGAAGTATGAAAGGTGGAGTTGTACCATAATTCAGCGAGCGGCAGCAGGGCACGCCATTGCTTGGGTTTGTCCTGCACAGCACACCTAAGGAACATCTCGAGACACTGATTGACGCGCTCGCTCTGTCCATCAGTCTGCGGATGGTATGCCGTTGTGTACTGAAGTTTGGTGCCCAGAGTCTTGAACAATAGCTTCCAGAAGTTGCTGGTGAATATGGCATCGCGATCAGAGGTGATCGAGTGGGGCATCCCGTGAAGCTTGACGATGTTGTCGACGAAGACCCTGGCGACCTTGGGAGCAGAGTAAGGATGTCGGAGTGGAATGAAATGCGCGTACTTGGTGAAGCGGTCAACGACGACCAGGATGGCGTCAAAACCATCGGACACCGGCAAGCCGTCGATGAAGTCCATTGTAATGTCGCGCCACGCGCCCGCTGGAACCGGCAGTGGTTGCAGCAGCCCAGCAGGGTGCGAGTGGGTGTGCTTGGCGTGCTGGCAGGTGTCACACTGGCGCACGAATTCTTCAATCGCCGTCTTCATGCCAGTCCACGCGAAGAGCCGCTTGACGCGCTGGTAAGTGGCCTGAGCGCCGGAGTGACCGCCCACGGCGCTGGAGTGGAGCGCAGCGATGAGCTTGGTCTGCAACGCGGCATTGTCGCCGATCCAGAGGCGTCCATGGAATCGAATCAGTCCCTGGCTTAACTCGTACCCATGCTCATCCGGGCTGGCCAATGCCAATTGGGCGAGACGATCCTGTGCCACCTTGTCCGTGGTGTACGAATTGAGCACCTCCTGGAGCCACGCCGGCTGCACTGATGAGCAGGCTTGGATGGCTAGTAAGTGGCCAACGCGTGATAGAGCGTCCGCCGCGTGATTCTCTGCGCCCTTCCTATACTGAATTTTGAACTGAAGGCCCATGAGCCTGGCCATTGCCTTGCGCTGTAGCGGGGACTGGAGGTCCTGATTCTCCAGGAAGCTGAGGCTATGATGATCAGTTTTTACCACAAATTCTCCTCTCTGAAGATAAGGGCGCCAACGCTCAACTGCCATGATTAGAGCGAGAAATTCTTTCTCATATATCGAAAAATGTTGATGCTGCACACTTAACGGCTTGCTGAGAAAAGCCAGGGGGTGGTGATCTTGCATCAGAACCGCGCCTATGCCAGTGTCACAGGCGTCAGTCTCGACAGTGAACTGCTTCGTGAAGTCTGGCAGTTGCAGCACTGGTGTGGTCATCATAGCTTCTTTGAGTGCGAGAAACGCAGCCGTTGCCGAGGCATCCCAGAGGAATCCTTTCTTCTTCAGGAGATTTGTGAGTGGCTTAGCAATAATGCCGTAATTCCGGACAAACTTGCGGTAGTACCCAGTCAATCCCAGAAAGCCACGCAACTCGGTGATAGTGGTGGGCTGTGGCCAGTCTTGCATGGCCTGAGTCTTCCTTGGATCTGTGGCCACGCCGGCGCCCGAGACAATATGTCCGAGGTACTCAAGTTTGTCACACGCGAAGGAACATTTGCTGTTCTTGATGAAAAGTTCTTCCGCCTTTAGTATAGAAAGGACCTCGCGCAGATGCTTCACGTGCTCCTCCATGGAAGGACTGTACACGAGGATGTCGTCCATGAACACTAGGACAGAGCGGCGAAGACAGGGCTGCAGAATCGTGTTCATCACACACTGGAACGTCGCCGGCGCGTTGCAGAGACCGAAGGGCATCACACGAAATTGATAATGTCCCTGGTGAGTCTTGAACGCGGTCTTGGGCTCATCCGCCGGCAACACCCTGATTTGGTGGTAACCGGCACGCAGGTCTAGCTTGGAGAAGATCCTGGCTCCAGCAAGTTCGTCGAGCAACTCGTCGATGACCGGCATTGGAAACACATTCTTCACTGTGAGGTCATTGAGCCGGCGGTAATCCACGCAGAACCGCCAGGTGCCGTCCTTCTTCTGCACCAGCAAGACCGGAGACGCGAACGGCGACATGCTTGGCACAATAATCCCAGCCTGTAGCATGGCGGCGACTTGGCGCTCAATTTCGTCCTTGTGTGCCGGTGAATAACGGTATGGCCGAGCATTAAATGGGGCTGCGTCTGGCTGCAAGGTGATTGCGTGGTCATACTGTCGTGGAGGTGGCAGTGTCGTTGGCTCTGCAAACACTGGACTGAACTCCTGCAACAGTGCTGCGATCTCTGGTGGATGCTGGTTGTCAACGCTACAGTGTGCATCAGGTGGATGAATAATTGCTACTGCCCAAACCTCATTACCCTTTGTCCATTTAGCCAGCTGCTCAACGGGAATTTCGCGGACTGAAGTCTGTTGATTGGCTGCTACGCCGTGCAAAGTGACTTGTTTTCCTTCATAAGGAAACGAGAGGAACTTCTTTTCCCAATCAGTCACCATTGGACTATGTTGCTTGAGCCAGTCCATACCTAAGATGGCGTCATAGCCACCCAGGTCGAGCACACGCATAGCTGTAGTGAATGTAGCTCCGTGAGACCACCATGACAATGCTGGTACGATCTTGGAGGTGTACATGTACTGACCATTTGCCACCTTAACAGGCATTGGCTTGGCGTCTGTAACTTCACACTTTATCCGGTCCAGCATATTGGCGTTTATAAAGCTGTTGCTGCTGCCCGAGTCCACCAAGATGAGCATCACCTGATTTCCCACCAGTGCGCGAAGGCGAAGGCAGTTGGAGCTCTCTGACCCAGCCATGGCATTGATCGATAGGCTCAGCTGTTTGGCCTCAGCAATGTCATCCATCTCAATAAGGTTCAGCACTTCCTCAGATAGCAGTATCGGGCATTCATTTTGTTCCATGACATTGACCACTGCAGCAGGTTTGAGAGCACATTGATGTGTAGGATCATACTTGTCACCACACTTATAGCACAAATTGTTGGCGCGACGATAATCCCGGAGTTGCCGATCCTTCCAGAGTGTTCCTGTTGCCAATTTCAGTGGTAGCCTCGACGCCTCACCCCCTGCTGAGGAAGATTCAGTTCGCGTTGCTGCAGCATAGCGTGGACCTTTCTGTTTTGTTGTCTCCAACACTTCTTGTTGTACTCGAGCCAGCAGATAAGCTCTTTCCAGGGACACCGGCACTTGTGCTTCCACCATCGGACGCAATTCAGGTTTGAGGCCTTGGATGAACTGCGTGATGAAATACTGCTCGTCATAGTGAGGGTTGTACATTGAAACCTGATATACAAGTGCCTGGAATTCCTTTTGGTACTCCTCCACAGTGCCATTTTGTTTCAGAGCAACCAGAGCCTTGAGACTACGCCTTTGATCGTCAGAGCCAAATTCTGCTTCTACTGCCAAGATGAACTGCGGCCATTGTCCTAAGGAGTGTCTCTGTTTATATGACTGAAGCCAGAGAGCAGCGTTACCCTCCATATGTAAGGTGGCCGTGGTAATCCAGAGTGTCGGGCTGATGTTGAAGGCACGGAAGTAGTCTTGGCACTTATCGCGCCATACGCGAGGGTGGTCGCCGTCGAACCTCGGGAACGGCATCTTCGGCATGTGCACACCGCTGCTCTGCTCATGGTGAAACGAGTGCATCCTGCCGCCACAAACGCCGCCCGATCCGCCACCGCTTGCTCCGCCAAAGCCACCGACTCCAGTACCTCCAAGTCCCCCGCCGCCAACGCCACCGGATCCACTACCACCCGCACCGTCTTGCCCCACACCACCAGCGCCTCCCAAATTAGCACCACCACCACCAGAACCGCCAAATTCTCCGCCACCAGCGCCTCCCCGGCCGAAGCCGCCTCCTGGATCGGGTTCCTCCTCTACCGGGCTTACCTCCAAGCGCTGCACCTTGGCGAGAAGGGCCTGGAGGATCCGAGCCGTGTCATCGTGCTTGGTGGAGCTGGACTCGATCGCCGCGGCCTGGTGCTCCAGTTGGGCACGCATCTGATGCTGCGCCGTGTCGACGCCGGCGACAACTCCGTGGAGGAGATCAAGGCTCTTCTGGAGCTTGTCGATCGCAGCGCCCGTCGCGTCCCTCGCGTCGCCCATGGCGTCGAGGATGTACTGCGTCTGCAGGGAAGGTTTGGCGGGCGCCGTGGTGTGCCGTCTCAATCGAGCAACCGGGGCGAGGATTTACAGCGCCGGGAGAAGAATCAACCTAAATCGATCTTCTCCTAGCACGACCCGACCCAGGAATAACAACTCAGATTGGAGGGGAAAAATCACCACGACCCAGCACAACACCGAGGAACTCCCAAATCTGATACCAAGTGTAATATCCCCCTTGCTGGTATGATGATCAGCGTGAGGATCAGATCTACACACAAATCGTGTGAAGGAAGAAAGGAGAAACAAAACAAAGCAGAGAGAAGGAGATAGTTTGCTTCGTTTCTATTTCTTCAGACTTAACTCATTCGATTACAGCAGATCCCTCTATGTAGCCACACACACCACGCCACACAGCTGGCCCTTAGCCCTACCTCTCACATGCCCAGTGGGCCCCGTTAACTTAACACACACACACACACTGCTGGCGCCACCCACACACACACGCCTTTGGCTCACGGTGGCGCCCATCCATGCCTAAGGCACACCGTCAGATGTGACACGGTAGCATGCATGAGGTACCGTGTGATGTCCCGATTCCGGCGAACAAGACTTGTCGAAAGTAGTAGTAATAATCCCGATCTTGCACCTCTATTTTTTCTTCAACAAATCTGAAATAGATGAGACAATAGATGATGGCGGACTTGAGCGCTTAGAAGTGCGCGAGAACCAGATGCGATCTAAGTTTTTCTTGTCTTCAATCTTGATGTCGACGAAGAAATTGATAGATCCCGCCCGGATAACAAAATCCAGCCGTCACAATTCCCACAGACGGCGCCAATTGACGAGGGATCACCTCGCCAATGCCTACGTATTGTAGACTTGGGTTTCGGGAGAGAAGACGACGAGAGATTCCTGGACGAGATTAGACACGACGTACCCGGCCGGGTCCCCTGGAGGATCCCTACGTGCCGCTAGCAATCTACTATATGATCACAAGTATGTTTACAGGGTGCGCCATGCGGAGCTATGTTGTCTATCTGTTGTCCCCCCCTATTTTGGGTGCCCTGGCTAGCTTTATATATGCAACCAGCCTAGGGTTTTACAAGAGTCCTAGTCGACTACTTCTTCGGGTTGCCTTATTGGGCTTTCTCCATATTGGGCCAAGCCGATCCAGGTATACCAATAATGGGTACCCGAAGGGTATACCCATGTCAGTGGAATCCAACTTTATTCAAACCAAAACAAAAATAAAAGCAAACCGACGCTCCAAGTAAAGAACATAGGATGGGATGGAATAAAAATATAGTTTCACTAGAAGTGACCTGATAATGTTGTCGATGAAGAAGGATGCCTTGGGCATCCCCAAGCTTAGATGCTTGAGTCTTCTTAAAATATGCAGGGGATGAACCACCGGGGCATCCCCAAGCTTAGACCTTTCACTCTTCTTGATCATAGTATATCATCCTCTTCTCTTGATCCTTGAAAACTTCCTTCACACAAACTTCAAGCCAACTCATTAGAGGGTTAGTGCATAACCAAAAATTCACACATTCAGAGGTGACACAATCATTCTAAACTCTTCTGGACATTGCACAAAGCTTCTGAAAGTTAATGGAACAAAGAAACTCATTCAACATAGCAAAAGCGGCAATGCGAAATAAAAGACATAATCATCAAAACAGAACAGTCCGTAAAGATGAATCTGAAGGGGCACTTCACTTGCTCAAATGGAAAAACTCAAAACTAATGAAAGTTGCGTACATATATTAGGATCATCTCGTAAATTTGCAGATTTTTAGATTTTTTTACAGAGATTTCTGCGAGAATTCGTGACAGACAAGAATCTGTTTCTGCGCAGCGATCCAAATCTATCATCAACTTTAACATAAAAACTTTACTTGGCACAAAAACATGATAAAGAGAGGTTGCTACAGTAGTAAACAACTTCCAAAACTCAAGAATACAGTAAATAAAATGAAACATGGGTTATCTCCCAAGAAGTGCTTTTCTTTTCAGCTGGGCGCAGAAAGTGCAAATCAAGTAACATCAAGAGATGGAGCATCAACATTATCTCCAGGGGTGTTGGAAGTTTCTTCCATAATGCATGTTATCTTATCTATGTAAGTTTTAGAGGCTCCTTTTTCATTACTCTTAGGCTTGCTATTCTCATCAAATAAATTTTCGAACAATCCAATCATAATTCTTTTCTAGTGCCTCAACATTCCTACAAGCTTGCAAGGTATTGATGTCTTAATATCCCCTCCATCACTAACACATTATTAGTATACTTTATCCTATCAATGTCCATCTTCTCAAGATACTAGCAAAGTTGGTGTAAGAACCAAGCATTTTATATTTAGTAAAGACTTTTCTAGCCTCTCTTGCTACACCACCAAATTCTTTGAGAAGAGTTTCTAAGACAAAATCTTTTTTTTCTCCTTCCTCCATATAAGAGAGTGTAAGAAACATATGCTGAATTATAGGATTAAGATTAACAAATTTAATTTCCAACATGTGTACTAGAGAAGCAACAGCAATTTCATAAGTAGGAGCAAGTTCTACCAAGTGTCTATCTTCAAAATCTTCAGCTATACTAACATGAGTGAAAAAATCTTCTATATTATCTCTCTTCCAATTATAGACCCTCGACCTACCGGTATGTCTTTTGAGCGTACTTAGGGAGGAACATGATGAAGTAAACAAAAAGTAAACTAAACAAGTAAAGTAAAGACAAGTAACCAATTTTTTTGTGTTTTGATATAGGACTAGTAAACAAGACAGGAAGTAAAGTAACTATTTTTTTTTGTTTTTAGTATGAAGCAAACAAGACAAAAGAATAAAGTAAAGTAAAGCAAGACAAAAACAAAGTAAAGAGATTGGAAGTGGAGACTCCCCCTGCAGCGTGTCTTGATCTCCCCGGCAACGGCGCCAGAAATTTATGCTTGATGCGCGTAGATGTACACGTCCGTTGGGAACCCCAAGAGGAAGGTATGATGCGCACAACAACAAGTTTCTAAAGATGAAACCAAGGTTATCGAACCAAGAGGGAGCCAAGAAGCACGGAAGGTTGTTGGTGGAGGAATGAAGTGCGGCGCAACACCAGTGAAATTCCGACGCCAACGTGGAACCCGCACAACACAATCAAAGTACTTTGCTCCAACGTAACAGTGAGGTTGTCAATTCAACGGCTTGCCAAACAAAGGATTAAGCGCATCGAGTGGAAATGGTGTTTGTTTGCAACCAACAAGAAAACAAAACTTAGAAACTGGATGGCAAGAATGGATCTGGTCTGTGCCAGCTCACTAGAGGTGTCTCTCCACAAGATAACTAACATGCTTCGGGTGAACAAATTACGCTGGCAATTGACAACAAAGATTCAATACATATCAACGATGATTACTATGTGATTTAACTAGGCATTACGACAAAGTACATAGACCGCTATCCAGCATGCATCTATACCTAAATAATCCACCTTCAGGTTATCATTCGAACCCCTTCCGGTATTAAGTTGTAAACAACAGATAATTGCATTAAGTATGGTGCGTAATGTAATCAACACAAATATCCTTAGACAAAGCATCGATGTTTTATCCCTATTAGCAAAACAAATCCACAACCTTAGAACTTTCTTCACTGTCCCACATTCAATGGAGGCATGAACCCACTATCGGCATAAATACTCCCTCTGGTTATACATCAACTTGGCCGTAGCCTCTACTAGCAATGTAGTGCTATGCAAGAACATGTTAAACACATATATGATAGATTGATAATCAACTTAACATAATATTCTATATTCATCGGATCCCGCCAAACACAACATGTAGCATTACAAATAGATGATCTTGATCATGTTAGGCAGCTCACAAGACCTATAACAATGATAGCACAAGCGGAGAAGACAACCATCTAGCTACCGCTATGGACCCATAGTCCAAGGATGAACTACTCACACATCAATCCTGAGGCGGGCATGATGATGTGGAGCCCCTCCGGTGATGATTCCCCTCCGGCAGGGTGCGGAGGCGATCCCCCGAATCCCCCGAGATGGGATTCATGGACGGCATGCCTCTCGGGAAGGTTTTCCCACGATCGTGGGTTTCCTTGCATAGGGTTTCGTGACGAAGGCTATTTGTAGGCGGGAGGGTAGGCCAGGGGGCGTCACGAGGGCCCACACAACAGGCCGCGCGGCCGGGCCCTGGGCCGCGCCGCCCGGTGTCCGGCCACCTCGTGGTCTCACTTCGTCTCCCCCTTTCGGTCTTCTGAAGCTTCAGGCAAAAATAAGACCCGGGCGTTGATTTTCGTCTACCCCGAGAATATTTCCTTACTAGGATTTCCTAAACCAAAAACAGCAGTAAAATAGCAATCGGCACTTCGGGCATCTTGTTAATAGGTTAGTGCCGGAAAATGTATAATAATGATGTAAAGTATGTATACAACATTCAAGTATTGTAATAAAAGTAGCATGGAACATAAGAAATTATAGAAACGTTTGAGACGTATCAGTCACTTTCGCTCGCGCCGCGCATCTGCTCTTCCTTTGCAAAATCTCCCCATTGCGCCCTAAAGTTCCTTGTGCTCCACCGCTCGTGCGCTCTTCGCCTTCACTCTCGTTGGATACCGCGCAAACTCACTAAGCATAGCGCCATCGCACCAAAGATGGCAACCGAAGATCCGGGGAACTTGGAGCCGGAGAGATCCACAAGATCTCCCCATGAAGATATCAACCCATCAAGAAGCTTGGCATCAAATGGAAGCAAGATGCGCTGCCTCCAAGGAAGAAAGCTACTCTGTAGCTCCGCTGATGCAATATCAAGTTAGTTTTGTCGACCACCTCATCCGTGGTCTCTCCACTCCCATCCATGACTTCCTTCGGGGGTTGCTGTTCATGTATGGACTGCAACTTCACCATCTCACTCCCAATTCCATCCTCCATATTGCTATTTTTATCACATTTTGTGAATCTTTCCTTGGGGTCCAGCCCAATTGATCCCTCTGGAAACGTATCTTCTTCTGTCGTCGTAATGGCTCTTCCAACGTCGCCTACAACATAGGCGGCGTTGTAATCTGCGTCCGCCCTGACGTCGAATGTTTCGACGTCAAATTCCCTGATTCAGTTTAAGGGTGGCACAAGAAATGGTTATACATCCGCGAGGAGAACCATGGCTCTGTGGAGGATAACATTCCTCCTTTTGACGGTGCCGAAAAAATCTATCGCCGCCGATCTTGGGATGCAGTGAGGGCCACCGACGCAGAAAAGCGGCGACGCAGACCCCATGACGCGCATTCACGAGCTCCAAAATACCCGTGGACAAGAACTATCGGGTATCCAAATCACGGCATATTTCCTTAGAATTAGGGTGCAGCCTCTTCAAGCTCGCAAAAACCCTCTTTGGATGTATGCTGGCAATGAGGATGGCGATCGCTTGTCGACGGATTTATCGGTCAAGGACTTGGAGAAACTTGTCCGAAAAATCTCGTCATTAAGCAAGAAAGATGTCGTCCCGACTTCTTGCGGTGTGATGCCATATAGCGCCACCAACGCACTCCCGCAGGTAATATTTTTGTTTATGTCTTTATTTCACTTCTATCTTTTTCTTTTCAAACACTTCATGCCGATATTTTTTCTGTCTTTGAATAGGACCACGCAACTGCGTCATCTCTTCCTCCCCTTCCCGAAGGTGGAGAAGTTGAAGAAAGGGCCGTTATCACTGACGACAACCAGGGTACGTCTCGCCCTGAGAGTGAAGCCGCAGGTTCTCGGAAATCTGCGGCATCCTCTGAAAAGGACGCCGAAGCCGAGGCAACTTCTTCGACACGCTCGCCTCCTTCAGCTGCTTCTCCTAGGAGCAAAAGGAAAAGAGACGATGCTGTTGACATCGGTACCTCCAAAGCCGGTGCTGCCCGTGCTGAAGAAACTGTGCCTGACGCTAAGAAAGAAGCTTTGGATCTATACGAAGCTGCTCTCGTTAGCTCGTAAGTTTTTAATGTATTATATTTGACTCTTTGTCGATACTTTTTGAAATTGCTATTTATCCTGTCGCTGTATTTGTTGCAGTGGCGATGAACAGGAAGATGCGCCTATTGACGAGACTGCTCGAACGAGCACATCTCGTACTTTAGTTGTCTCAGAAGCTCGTCCTGATGGTGACGAAACTTCACCTCCTCAACAAAACCCGGAACATCCAACACCAGCTGTGAGCCCCCGAGCTCCTTCGCCGAAGAGAGCCAGGGTGGAATCAACCAAGGAACCAACCATATTAGCTGGTTGTTCCTCGACTCCTTTGATGGAAGAGGTAAGTTATCTTCATGTCTCAGATTGTCAGACTAATCTCCTGTTCACAGTGATACCAGTCTTTTTTTCACTTTTATATTGATCTGCTTTTTTTATGATCTTTTTACCTTTTCATGAAGTGAGCTCAACCGCCCCATCACACACCAAAAGAATCATAATATGCCGCCAAACTTGAAGGTACCCTCTTTTTTCCTTGGTCGAATATATTTCGTCACTATTTTTTGCTGCGCACTTTTACCGTTTTATACCGGCAAAATCTCATGAAGCCAACAAACGGGCGACGCTCTGCTACCGAGTTAGAGCAAAGCGAAAAGGCACGCATGAAAGCTGAAGCTGATGCTGCTACCGTCGAGGATCTTCAAAAAAGACTCAACGACGCAAAAAAGGCTCTAGAAGAAAGTGTAGCTCAGCATTCTGCTCGCAAAGAAGAAATCCTTAATCGACTGGAATCGCAGAGTCGACGTTTTGTTAGTAAGTGTTCACACCCTTGCTGCTTTTCTTGCGTCGTGTTTTGGTTCCTTTTTTTTCCCTGTGATGAACTCTTTTTTTACGCTTTAAGCAGGGAGAACACACCAAGAGTATGAACTCGAAAATCCTGAAGGTAACCAGCTCCTTGATGCGCTTTCTCTCCTTGAAATCCATGGTACTGAATCTCGTGACGGCCTTGCTGAAGCTGAGATTGGACTGTCACGGCTTTTCCCCTATTTTTTCAAGAAGAAGGAGGAACCCGCAATTTTTATTGATCTCGCTAAGTGCTTCACTTCTCAAGAAGACCTTGGACCCAACTTCGCCAAGAAGGGCTAAAAGTTGGGAGTCGGCTGCCAATGGTCTTGCTACACAGCCAACAAAACATCGACCGGGAAAGGGTTGCGACGCAGTAGGATATCGAGACGAAGAAGTGGCAGTCGCTGATTAAAGCGAAACCCAACTCGAAGAAGATCCTTGCCACCCTTGGATATAAGCCAGCACCGCCCGAGTTCTTCAAAGCCGGAGGTCAAGTAGACCACTTTGCTTTTTCTTTTAGTTTTTCCTCTCTTTTGGCAACTGTCGCCATAGTGTTCTTGGCGGTGGCTGCTTCAGTAGTTGTCTATAGGTCCTTCTTTTGTAATAGACATGTACATACTTTCATAATGAATGGAAATCTATATTTTCTTAATGATTGATGTCGAAAATTTTGTTTTCATTTGATTTTTGACAACTATACTGCAACTCCTGGTCCTTCCGAGGTTTTTCCTTCATCCCGTTTGAAGAAAACGCCTGTCGCTGTCGAATTTACTGAGGATTCTTCGAGTAAAAACTCAGCACAAAATTTGGAAGAACTTCGCCAGCAACTCCAATCCACGAAGAGGCAGTCACTTATGTTCATGGAACAATCTCGAAAATCCTCCGAGAGGGAAAAGGTTGCACTTCAACAGGCTCAAGATGCCATAGCTGAAAAGGAAACCGCGGTTGGCTGAGGCTGCTGCAGCTTCATCTCGAGAGAATTTTATGCTTCAAGCTGCTAACGGATGCTAGCTTGGATATGGCACATGTGTGCTTCATTAACTTTGTCATGCTTTATTTCTCTTTTTTGCTTGCCTCTTCGCTGCCCGCTGATTCTTTCAAAATAGGTTCCTTCTTGATGCTACTACCGAAGATGAACGTGTCGAAGCTCGCAATGCGCTTCTCAGGCTTGCGCGTGATCATGGTTCAAATTTTGGCACGCTTGAACGGACTCGCCAAATCGTCAGATCATGATCGCGCGCTTCAGGTTCGCGATTATCTCAGTTTTGTACAAGGACCTTGTCTCTGCTGGTCTATGGCACCATGTTTCGTCGTAATAAGATGCCAGAGACTCTTCCCGCTTTAATGCACTGATGCCTCGAACCACGAAGCCAGGCGGGCTCCAATTAGCCGCTGGCGCAAGGTTTGCTATGATCATGATAAAAATCTGCTACCCGGAGTTAGACGTGGGTCAGGTTGTTCCAAAGTGCCTGGCCAAGATGGCGAAAAGGAAGAAGAACTTCAGCAAATATGACGACGTTGTGACCCCTGTTGCCGAAGATATGATGGATGAACTTCTTCGGATGGATGCCGAATTCTTCGTGAAGGGCAGCTATGTTGAACATAGCACTCGCGCTATAAATAATGAACGGTTGACGATAGATAATATTCTTGGCAACCCTTGAAGTTTTGTTGCTCCAAGGATTGTGTCTTGTATGTAGTAAACATAGTCTATATTGTAAGGTCACTATATGTTTGTTTCTCAATGCCAAGCCTCCGGGCGTTTTGATGGCGATGTTTTCTTTTTATAATGCGAGGTTGTCCCAAGGCAAGATAAATTATATTTGTGTACTATTTTTGCGGGCGCGAGCCCCGAGCTTTATGTTGACCACTATTTGTCGACATCTTTTTATTTTGGCGAGGTATTTTATACCAAGGCGAGATGTTTTTGCGAGTTGTATTTTGTCGGCACTGTGTATATATATATTGCATCTTCTAGGGGGAAGCCCCCGAGCCCGTCGAAAAGATATATAATTCCACTATCTTTATTATATTGCAGCACCGTGAGCCCGCCTCATTAAAAACCTTTCCCGGCCCCACTCGGTGCCCCGAAAAAGGAAAAGAGTGCGTCAAAACTCGCGGGCGTTCAGTACATTGTATGTTTACAAAGGAGACTATATTTCGGCATCTAAGCATAAAAACGCCTGAGCTGCGCCACGTTCAAGGATTTGGCTCGCAATCCCCGTCTTCTTATCCTTGATTCTGTATGCTCCTCCTTCGATTACTTCGGTGTCAAGCCATGGTGACTCGAGTTTTTCATGGCTTTTTTGATTGAGTCGTAAAACCAAGTCCCCAACTTGAAAAGATCTTGGTCGCAATCGTCGACTGTGGTAGTTTTTCAGGTCCTGTTGGTATTTGGCGACTCGTGACAATACTTCATCTCGAGCCTCATCAAGTGCGTCGACATCATCCTCCAAAGCTCTTCTCAAAGTTTCTTCATCATATTCCGTAACTCTTGGAGAATCATGCTCTATTTCTATCGGCAGTACTGCTTCAGCTCCATGGACCAGGAAGAACGGCGTCTCCTGCGTCGCCGTATTTGGTGTTGTTCGAATACTCCACAACACACTTGGCAGCCCCTCTGGCCAAGTGTGCCGAGCTTTTTCCAATGGTCCTAACAGACGCTTCTTGATACCATTGCAGATGATGCCATTGGCTTTCTCGACTTGACCATTGGTCTGTGGATGTGCAACAGACGCAAAACTTAATTTAATGCCCACTTCTTCGCAATACGCTTTGAATTCCTTGGATGTGAAATTAGTGCCATTGTCTGTGACGATGCTATGGGGAACTCCAAATCGAAACAATGCTTTTCACAAACTTGATTGCCGACGCGCCGTCCGGTGAATTTATCGGCTTTGCTTCTATCCACTTGGTAAATTTGTCGACAGCAACGACATGTACTCATATCCTCCTGGCGAAGCTTTGTGTAGTTTTCCCACCATATCGAGACCCATTGAGCAAAGGGCCAAGACAATGGGATTGGCATCAGTTCTGCTGCCGGAGAGTGAGGTTTTGCGGCGAATCTCTGGCACGCGTCGCAAGTTCGCACTATTTCCTCCGCGTCCTCAATTGTTGTTAACCAATAAAATCCTGCTCTGAAGACTTTAGCCGCGATAGCTCGACGCTTGTGTGATGCCCACATATCCTTCGTGTACATCTTTCAGATGATCCTTCCTTCTTCGGTGTAACACACCTCTGTAGCACACCCGAAATACTTCGCTTGTGCAACTCCCCTTTATCACAAAAAAGCTTTAGATCGTCTGATTACTCGCCTTGCTTCAACTGGATCGTCGGGTATTGTTTTCCTTAAGATGTATGATATGTACGCCTGCATCCATGAAATTTGCACCATCATGACTAGCTCCTGTTCCTCTTCTTCTTCTTCCAATGATTCTTTGGTGACACTCGAAGGTTTTTCTTCCTTCTTCTTCTTTGTTTTCATTGGCTTCGTTGATCTCTCGCTTATTTCTTCCCAAAACACGCCTGGAGGGATAGCGAGACATTGCGACCCGATGTTTGCAAGAACATCGGCTTCATCATTGCTCAGCCTGCTGATGTGGTTTACCTCGCATCCATCAAACAACTTTTCTAGCTTATTATACATCTCCTTGTATGCTATCATACTCTCGTTGACTGCATCACATTGATTCATAACCTGCTGTGCTACCAACTGTGAGTCGCCAAAGATTTTCAACCGAGTTGCACCGCAAGCTTTCGCCATCTTCATCCCGTGTATGAGAGCCTCGTATTTCGCTTCATTGTTAGACGTTTGGGAGCGTCATCCGTAAGACATATTTAAATTTGTCGCCTTCAGGTGACACTAGTATGACGCCTGCTCCAGCGCCTTCTAACCTTTTGGACCCATCAAAGTTCATAGTCCAGGTTCTCGATAAATGGAGGCCCCGTGTTTTGTAGCTCCATCCACTCTGCAATGAAATCTGGTAGGATTTGTGACTTTATTGCTTTTCTTTTTTCATACGTGATGTCCCGAGGGGAAAGCTCTATTCCCCAAAGGAGACACGACCCGTAGCTTCCGGGTTGTTTAGTATATTTGACAGGAGCTTTGACCACTATTATCGGGTGCGCCGAAAAATAGTGTCGCAATTTTCTTGTTGTCGTAAATACTCCATACGCCAACTTCTGGTATTGGGGTACCGCTGTTTTGAGGGCTTGTAGTTCACTAATGAAATATACCGTCTCGTACTCGGAGCTTTCCTTCTTCCTCCCTCTCGACTACCAGGGCCGTGCTGACCACTTGAGGCGTGGCTGCAATGTATAGCAGGAGGGGTTCCTCTCTTTAGGCGCCACCAAGATTGGTGGTGTCGAAATTGCCGCTTGAGATTCTCGAAAGCCCTATCTCGCTCTCGTTCCATTGAAATTTCTCTCCTTGTTTGAACAATGCATAGAACAAGCCGCTTTTCTCCCAGCCCGCGACGACTGCTTAAAGATGCGACTCGCCCGTCACCGTTGTATTTCTTTCAACTTTGTCATTTCATAGTTATGATGGCCTGTATCTTCTCTGGATTGGCTTCAATCCCTCTTGCTGATACTAAGAACCCGAGAAGTTCTCCCGCAGGGACACCAAAAGAGCACTTTGTCGGGTTCAACTTAAGGCAGAACTTGTCGAGGTTGTCGAAGGTTTCTTTCAAATCTTCGATCAGTGTTGTCCCCTTTTTTGATGTTATCACGACATCATCAATATAGACTTGTACATTTTTTCCAATCTGTGTCGCAAGGCACTTCTGCATCATCCGCTGATATGTTGCTCCCGCGTTTTTCAAACCAAAGGGCATTGTTCTATAGCAGAACACGCCGTAAGGTGTTATGAACGCTGTCTTGGCTTCATCATCTTCTTTTAATCTGATCTGGTTATAACCAGAGTACGCGTCCAAGAAGGAAAGACGTTCACATCCTGTCGTGGAGTCGATGATCCGATCGATCCTTGAGGGGAAAGTGATCCTAGGACAATGTTTATTGAGACACGAAAAGTTGACACACATGCGAAGGACTTTCGTGTTTTTCTTCGGCACCATCACCGGGTTAGCTACCCACGTGGCTTTCTGAGATATCTCTTTAATAAAACCAGCATCTTTGAGTCGATCTATTTCTGACATAGCTTTGCGATTTGGTTCCAAAAACGCCGCAAAGGTTGTTTGATTGGTCTCGCAAGAGGATCCAAGTTGAGGTGGTGCTCGGCAAGTTCCCTGGGTACTCCTGGCATGTTAGCTGGACACCATGCGAAGATTTTCCAGTGCTCTCACGGAGGAACTCGACGAGCGCGCTTTCCTATGCGAGATCCATGTTTGCTGCAATGGATGTCGTTTTCTTTGGGTCTGTCGGGTGGATCTGCACCTCTTTTGAATCCTTGGCAGTGTTGAAGGTTGGTTCCCGAGTGGCCTCCCTGTATATGACAACACATCATAATCGGTGAGCCTTGGCGCCATATATTCTGCTTGCATCCCGAAGGTTTCTGATAGCCGATGAAAATCCTTATCGCACTTATCAGCTAGCGCGAAACTTCCCTTAATTGTAATTGGTCCCTTAGGTCCAGGCAAACTCCATAACAAGTACGTGTAATGAGGTACCGCCATAAACCTGGCATATGCTGGTCGTCCCAACAAGGCGTGATATTGTGACGGGAAATCCACAACTTCAAACTCCGATTCTCTATCTTGTAGTTCTCTCGGGTCCCAAACTAAACGTCGAGATTGATCTTGCCCATCGGGTAGCTTGGCTTCTCTGGTGTGATCCCATGGAAACGTGTATCAGTTGGTTTTAGATTTGCCAGGGATATGTTCATCTTCCTCAACGTATCTGCATACATAAGGTTTAAGATGTTGCTGCCATCTATAAAACTCTCGAGACATCAAACCACGATTACTCGTGTAAGATAAGTGCAGATTTCCTGGTTGAGGAACTTGCTGCGGATGATCCGCAATTGTGAAGCCAATGTCTTGCCCGACCAATTTAGGTACTCAACTGTTGGTGGAGGCATCTTCTCTGCCATGAACACTTGACGCGAGATTACCTTCTGCGCCCTGTTAGATGGCCTCGCTTTCTGAATCATCGACACCGCACCATTGGAGTTGGGGTCAACATATGGAGGTGGATGTGGTGCTGCCGCTATTCTAAGCTGGTGCCGATTTTCGTCCGTAATTGCGGGAAGAGGTGGGAGGTGAATCTCACTCCTTGGCCCCTGGGGGTTTCTAATCATCGCTTGGGCATTGGCGATCCCGGCTCGCAACATTGCTTGGAAATTGCGACAATCTTTCTGGAGATGACCTGACTGCCTCTTTCCATTATTGTCGAGATAGAAGTGCATCTGACAGGGCCCGTTCATCATTTCTTCGGGAGACACATAAGGTCTTTGGAACCTTGGTCCATTATTTTGCCTGTTACCACGGAAATCACCTCTCGAGTCGCTTTGCTGCTCATTACTCCTTTGGTAGTCATCTCGACTATTTCCTCTAGGATTTCCTCGGAAACCAGCCGATATGTGGCCAGGAGCATCATTATTGTAAAACTGGCGAGAAAATCGCCTTCTATTTTGAAAATTTCGACCGCGATCCTCCTCTGGCGACCTATGTCGCTTGTTGTATATCGCGTCTTCTCCATCTGCCCACTTGTTTGCTATCTCCATCAATGCTGATATTGTCTTAGGGTTGGTTCTCCCTAAGTCCTCGACGAAGTCTCCTCGTCGAATTCCTGCCACGAACGCGTCTATTGCTCTCTCGTCAGATATATCCTCTGCCGAGTTTTTAATAATGTTCCACCTCTGTATATATTTTCTCATCGATTCTCGTGTTTCTGCCGCACGCCTCAGCTCTTCCAATGACGCGGGTTTCTTGCAGGTGGATCGGAAGTTCTTCACGAAGATATCCTCGAAACTATCCCAGCTGTCGATGGAACCTGGGGGAAGCTTCTTTATCCAAGATCGCGCGGCACCGCTCAAGTGTACTTGGATGCTTTGCATGGCTGTTGCTCTGGTTCCGCCTACCAACTTCACCATCTCGAGGTAATCAACGAGCCAATCCTCGGGATCTTGTAAGCCGTCGAATTTCTTGAAATTTTCGGGTAACTTAAACCCTTTCGGGACTCGAGTTTTTCGAACTCGTCTCGTAAAGCACGGTAACCCGCACATATCTTCATCGGCGACTTCTGGTGACTGCCGATGTTCTCTTCTTTCTTGTCGCGCTCTATCCACCCTTGCTTGTGCCGTCGTATCTCTTGCTCCACTTGTCCTTGGTGGATCTTCCACTGCTGTCGTGGGTCGTGGACTATTTTGTCTTGGAGTTCCTTCGGGAGGTGTAGCTGCAAACGCTGTTCCCATGACTCCAACTCCAGCCATTGCCATATTAAACAATGCTTCTCTCGGGTCCCCAGGAGGTGGTCTGGACGCAAGGATATAAGCTTGCGTTGCCATGTATCCAGCTTCTGGTGTTTTTGGGATGATATTCCCCCTTGTATCAATTGTCATGAAGGACATGTCGAGATTTTGAATTATGTTGCCTCTCTCTGCTTCGGGTATATTTTGCAGCCGAGATCTGGCCCTCCTCCGAGCTTCTCTGTGACTATCTCCCGAAGTTCCTGATTGTCGACTGAGCTCTGCTCGACGCCTGCTTGACGCGGAGGCTGCCTCTTTTCTTCTATTTAGGGATGCTGTCTGTTTTTCCAGCTCCCTACTCACACGAGCAAGTCTATATTGATAGGCTTGTAATTCTTGTGCAGTAGCAGTGGTGGTCATTGGTTCTGAACCATCCATGGCTCTTGCGGCCCTATCCCACGCTGCTTGCGGGAGTTGAACTCTTTCGCGAGGTGGGGTCCCGACATATTTAGTGCCTAGGCCTCTTCTGAGATCAGCGGGATCGATGTATGGGTTTCCCAAATCATCGAAAGCCTCTGACGTCTCTGGTTCTGCTCGACTTGCCTCTTCAATTGCATAGACTTGATGATATTTTGAATATTGGTTTTTGTCGGGATTGGTGACACCATCATAGAGATTGGTGAAGACCTTTCCGATGGCAGCATTTGTCGATGAAGTTGAAGTTGTCGACGCTGTCGGAGTCGTGCTTATAAAGGAGTCCGCAGACGACTCGAAAGATGTGTCGCTGAAGATCTTGGCGAGCTTTCCGCTTGCCTTAGTGTCGACGAAGCGTGGCGACGAAAACTCCTCATCACTCGATGAAAAGTCAGAATCGATCGCTGAAAATTCCGACGAGATCGGAACTTCGAGACGATAGGATCCTTCTTTGTTGACGCCAAATCGGAATTCTCCGAACGTCATGACGATGGGCTCCTCCAGATAGGCACATGCATCCAAACGGGAGGGCGGGTGAGGAATAAAATCGACTAGATCAGTTTTTTCCCGTTTACCTCGATCCATCGCATTGCTAGCCACCGACGAAGTCGACGATTCTGGACGTGCCATCGAGATCAGCTCCTTGCAACCTCTAATTCCCACAGACGGCGCCAATTGACAAAGGATTAATTTTTCAATGCCTACAGATCGTAGTGTTGGGGGGATGACCCCCGGTATGCCAAAGGCATGCCAAACCGGATGGTCTTATCCATCAAGATACCGGTTTAATGTTTACACCGGAGCTCAGAGATAGGAATTTGGCTAAGTAAAGCTAAGCCGGTATCCCTAAAGAGGGGTATACCGGGACCGGATAGAAAGGATGCCGGAGACCGGAAGGAAGAGCATGTCGGCAGGACCAGCCAAAGATTCTCTCCAGAGCTAGAGGACAAGGATGAGCTAAGCAAAGTGGCTTTAAACGAAGGCCTGAAGACAAAGAAGAGGATGACGGCCAAAGAAGCCGGAGGACGTCAGCCTCCCTGTTTAAAGAAGACCCCGGCGTCATCTATGATTAAAGTAGCTTTGTAAAGTATCTTTGTAAAGTAGTTTGTCTAGTCAAAGATGCCATTAGGGTTTCTTGCCCTGTAAGCCACCCTCTCCCCTATATAAGGAGAGGGGGCGCCCCTTCACGGGCGCGGAACGTAGAGAGAGAAACCTTGTAAGCTAAAACCTGTAACCTGTGGAGATCAATGAAGAGAATGATCTAGAGCGAGTTCTTCCTTGTGTCTTTCTTCTTCAACCTCTGGCCTTGGCCAAGTTCTTGAGGAAACCATCCGGAAGTTCATCCCATCTAGTCATAAACCCTCCCCCGAATCCTCTAGCGTCCATTCGGCCCCAAGATAAGCCATCCTATGGCATCTGTTTATTCACCACGACGACAGTTGGCGCCCACCGTGGGGCATGAAGTGGCGCTTGCTGGAGTTCATATTCGGGCGGGCATCCTCGACATCAACGGCGAGCGCACGGTGTCCGCGCTCGTGCAACGCATCTACAACATGGACTTCATCAACGACAACGCAGGCTGCTTCGCCAACGGCGGCAAGTTCCCGCAGAACGGCCGCACCATCGAGTTCGGCAGCATCCGCGTCTATTTCGGCACCGTCCCTGTGCGCCAGCGCCTCTCGCCGGTGCTGGTGGCGCCGGATCCGCCAAGGTGGCTGTGGCGCGCCGTGATACGTCTCCAACGTATCGATAATTTCTTATGTTCCATGCTACTTTATTGATGATACCTACATGTTTTATGCACATTATATGTCGTATTTACGCATTTTCTGGAACTAACCTATTAACAAGATGCCGAAGTGCCAATTCCTGTTTTCTGCTGTTTTGGTTTCGTAAATCCTAGTAACGAAATATTTCTGAATTGACGAAATCAACGCCTAGGTTCCTATTTTTCCCGGAAGCTTCCAGATCACCGAAGAGGGGCCAGAGATGGGCTGGGGGCCCCACACACACCCGCGGGCCAGGCCGGCCGCGCCACCTCGGTGGTGAGGGCACCCTGGTGCCCCTCCGAGGCTCCCCTTTCGCCTATTTAAAGGTCCGACCTAAAAACCCCGA
This sequence comes from Lolium multiflorum, assembly GCA_030979885.1. Classification (NCBI taxonomy): domain Eukaryota; kingdom Viridiplantae; phylum Streptophyta; class Magnoliopsida; order Poales; family Poaceae; genus Lolium; species Lolium multiflorum. The sequence continues at coordinate 51,520 of JAUUTY010000351.1, forward strand.
CGGAGGAAGCCACGGTACGAGAAAAGTTCCGAGCCACCGCCATCGCGAAGCCAAGATCTGGGGGACAGTCTCTGCTCCGGCACCCGCCGGAGCGGGGAAGTGCCCCTAAGGCTTCTCCATCGACACCGCTGCCATCTCCACCGCCATCTTCATCACCGCTGCTGCTCCCATGAGGAGGGAGTAGTTCTCCATCGAGGCTCGGGGCTGTACCGGTAGCTATGTGGTTAATCTCTCTCCTATGTACTTCAATACAATGATCTCATGAGCTGCCTTACATGATTGAGATTCATATGAGTTTTGTATCACTATTATCTATGTGCTACTAGTGATGTTATTAAAGTAGTTTTATTCCTCCTCCACGTGTGTAATGGTGACAGTGTGTGCACCGTGTGAGTACTTGGCGTAGGCTATGATTGTGATCTCTTGTAGATTATGAAGTTAACTATTGCTATGATATATTGATGTGATATATTCCTCCTACATATGCATGAAGGTGACAGTGTGCATGCTATGTTAGTACTTGGTTTAGTCTTTTGATCTATCTTACACTATAAGGTTACTAAAATATGAACATTAATTGTGGAGCTTGTTAACTCCGGCATTGAGGTTCGTGTAATCCTACGCAATGTGTTCATCATCCAACAAAAGTGTAGAGTATGCATTTATCTATTCTCTTATGTGATCAAAGTTGAGAGTGTCCACTAGTGAAAGTGTAATCCCTAGGCCTTGTTCCTAAATACTGCTATCGCTGCTTGTTTTTGCTGAATTACTACTGCATGTTTACTTCCCGCAATATTACTACCATCAACCGCACGCCAACGAGCTATTTTCTAGCGCCGTACTACTTCATATTCATTCATACCACTTGTATTTCACTATCTCTTCGCCGAACTAGTGCACCTATTAGGTGTGTTGGGGACACAAGAGACTTCTTGCTTTGTGGAGGGTTGCATGAGAGGGATATCTTTGACCTCTTCCTCCTAAGTTCGATAAACCTTGGGTAATCCACTTAAGGGAAACTTGCTGTTCTACAAACCTCGCTCTTGGAGGCCCAACACTGTCTACAAGAATAGAAGCTCCCGTAGACATCAAGCACTTTTCCGGCGCCGTTGCCGGGGAGGAAAGGTAAAAGGCTCTCATACTCCGGTTCCAGGTACGTACTTTTCTGGCGCCATTGTGTGTGTGCTCGAAGCTATTTCCTTTAGACTCTGCAATTGCGAAATTTGGTTTCTTGTTTACACTAGTTAGGCATAATGGACAACAATGACCTTTTTATTCTATTTCCTGATTTAAGACATGGATGGTTTGATGCGAAAATTAAAAACCCATGGAACATATTAATATGAATGCTTTGAACACCATTGTTGTTAATGATATGGAAAATTCTAAGCTTGGGGAAGCTGGCTTTGATGAGCATGATATTTTTAGTCCCCCAAGCATTGAGGAGAAAATTTACTTTGATGATACTTTGCCTCCCATTTATGATGATTATAATGATAGTAGTCTTTTGTTACCACCTGTTATGGAGGATAAATTTGATTATGATTACAATATACCTCCTATATTTGATAGCTACTTTGTTGAATTTGCTCCCACTACAACTAATAAAATTAATTATGCTTATGTTGGGAGTAGTAATTATTTTATGCATGAGACTCATGATAAGAATGCTTTAAGTGATAGTTATATTGTTGAGTTTGCTCATGTTGCTACTGAAAGTTATTATGAGAGAGGAAAATATGGTTGTAAAAATTTTCATGTTACTAAAATGCCTCTCTATGTGCTGAAATTTTTGAAACTACACTTGTTTTATCTTCCTATGCTTGTTACTTTGCTCTTCATGAACTTGTTTATTTACAAGATTCCTATGCATAGGAAGCATGTTAGACTTAAATTTGTTTTGAATTTGCCTCTTGATGCTCTCTTTGCTTCAAATACTATTTCTTGCGAGTGCATCATTAAAACTGCTGAGCCCATCTTAATGGCTATAAAGAAAGAACTTCTTGGGAGATAACCCATGTGTTTATTTTACTACAGCAATTTTTGTTTTGTTGAGTCTGGGAAGTTGTTTACTACTGTAGCAACCTCTCCTTATCAAGTTTTTGTGCCAAGTAAAGTTTCTATGCTAAAGTTGATGTTATATTTGGGATCGCTGCGCAGAAACAGCATTGCTGTCTGTCACGAATCTGGGCACAGTTCTCTGTAGAAAATTCGAAAAATCTGCCAATTTACGAGCGTGATCCTCAAATATGTACGCAACTTTCATTAGTTTTGAGTTTTTCCATTTGAGCAAGTCTGGTGCCAGCTTTAAATTCGTCTTTACGGACTGTTCTGTTTTTGACAGATTCTGCCTTTTATTTCGCATTGCTACTTTTGTTAAGTTGAATGAGTTTCTTTGTTCCATTAACTTTCAGAAGTTTTGTTCAATGTCCAGAAGTGTTAAGAATGATTGTGTCACCTCTGAACATGTGAATTTTTGATTATGCACTAACCCTCTAATGAGTTTGCTTGAAGTTTGGTGTGAAGGAAGTTTTCAAGGGTCAATAGAAGAGGGTGATATAATGTGATCGAGAAGAGTAAAAGGTCTAAGCTTGGGGATGCCCGGTGGTTCATCCCTGCATATTTTAAGAAGACTCAAGCATCTAAGATTGGGGATGCCCAAGGCATCCCCTTCTTCATCGACAACTTATCGGTTTCTTCTAGTGAAACTATATTTTTATTCTTTCACATCTTATGTGCTTTACTTGAGCGTCTGTTTGTTTTTGTTTTTGTTTTTGTTTGAATAAATGCTTGTGTGGGAGAGAGACACGCTCCGCTGGTTCGTATGAACACATGTGTTCTTAGCTCATAATATTCATGGCGAAGTTTCCTCTTCGTTATATTGTTATATGGTTGGAATTGGAAAAATACTACATGTAGTAATTGGTAAAATGTCTTGGATAATGTGATACTTGGCAATTGTTGTGCTCATGTTTAAGCTCTTGCATCATATACTTTGCACCTATTAATGAAGAAATACATAGAGCTTGCTAAAATTTGATTTGCATATTTAGTCTCTCTAAGGTCTAGATAATATCTAGTATTGAGTTTTGAACAACAAGGAAGACGGTGCAGAGTCTTATAATGTTTACAATATGTCTTTTATGTGAGTTTTGCTGCACCGGTTCATCCTTGAGTTTGCTTCAAATAACCTTGCTAGCCTAAACCTTGTATCGAGAGGGAATACTTCTCATGCATCCAAAATCCTTGAGCCAACTACTATGCCATTTGTGTCCACCATACCTACCTACTACATGGTATTTCTCCGCCATTCCAAAGTAAATTGCTTGAGTGCTACCTTTAAAATTCCATCATTCACCTTTGCAATATATAGCTCATGGGACAAAATAGCCTTAAAAACTATTGTGGTATTGAATATGTACTTATGCACTTTATCTTTTATTAAGTTGCTTGTTGTGCGATAACCATGCTTCTGGGGAACGCCATCAACTATTGTTGAATATCATGTGAGTTGCTATGCATGTCCGTCTTGTCTGAAGGATCTATCATTTTAGTGGTTGGAGCATGCAAAATTGTTAGAGAAGAACATTGGGCCGCTAACTAAAGCCATGAATCATGGTTGAAGTTTCAGTTTTGGACATATATCCTCAATCTCATATGAGAATAATAATTGTTGCTACATGCTTATGCATTTAAGAGGAGTCCATTATCTGTTGTCCATGTTGTCCCGGTATGGATGTCTAAGTTGAGAATAATCAAAAGCGAGAAATCCAAAATGCGAGCTTTCTCCTTAGACCTTTGTACAGCGGCATGGAGGTACCCCTTTGTGACACTTGGTTGAAACATGGCATGCAAAGATCCGGTAGTCCAAGCTAAGTAGGACGAGGTGCGGGCACTATTAGTATACTATGCATGAGGCTTGCAACTTGTAAGATATAATTTACATAACTCATATGCTTTATTACTACCGTTGACAAAATTGTTTCATGTTTTCAAAATAAAAGCTCTAGCACAAATACATCAATCGATGCTTTCCTCTTGAAGGACCTTTCTTTTACTTTTATTGTTGAGTCAGTTTACCTATCTCCTTCCACCTTAAGAAGCAAACACTTGTGTGAATGTGCATTGATTCCTACATACTTGCATATTGCACTTGTTATATTACTTTACATTGACACTATCCATGAGATATACATGTTATAAGTTGAAAGCAACCGCTGAAACTTAATCTTCCTTTGTGTTGCTTCAACACCTTTACTTTGATTTATTGCTTTATGAGTTAACTCTTATGCAAGACTTATTTATGCTTGTCTTGAAGTACTATTCATGAAAAGTCTTTGCTTTATGATTCATTTGTTTACTCATGTCATTACCATTGTTTTGATCGCTGCATTCATTACATATGCTTACAATAGTATGATCAAGGTTATGATGGCATGTCACTTAAGAAATTATCTTTGTTATCGTTTACTCGGGACGAGCAGAACTAAGCTTGGGGATGCTGATACGTCTCCAACGTATCGATAATTTCTTATGTTCCATGCTACTTTATTGATGATACCTACATGTTTTATGCACATTATATCTCGTATTTACGCATTTTCTGGAACTAACCTATTAACAAGATGCCGAAGTGCAGTTCGTTTTCTGTTTTTGGTTTCAAATCCTAGTAACAAATATTCTCTAATTGGACGAAATCAACGCCCAGTTCCTATTTTTCCCGAAGCTTCCAGATCACCGAAGAGGGGCCAGAGATGCCTGGGGGCCCCACACCACACTGGGCGCGGGCCAGGGGGGGCCGCGCCACCGGTGGTGAGGGCACCCCCTCCGAGGCTCCCCTTTCGCCTATTTAAAGGTCCTGACCTAAAAACCCCGACGGAAGCCACGGTACGAGAAAAGTTCCAGAGCCGCCGCCATCGCGAAGCCAAGATCCGGGGGACAGAGTCTCTGTTCCGGCACCGCCGAGCGGGGAAGTGCCCCAAGGCTTCTCCATCGACACCGCTGCCATCTCCACCGCCATCTTCATCACCGCTGCTGCTCCCATGAGGAGGGAGTAGTTCTCCATCGAGGCTCGGGGCTGTACCGGTAGCTATGTGGTTAATCTCTCCTATGTACTTCAATACAATGATCTCATGAGCTGCCTTACATGATTGAGATTCATATGAGTTTTGTATCACTATTATCTATGTGCTACTCTAGTGATGTTATTAAAGTAGTTTTATTCCTCCTCCACGTGTGTAATGGTGACAGTGTGTGCACCGTGTGAGTACTTGGCGTAGGCTATGATTGTGATCTCTTGTAGATTATGAAGTTAACTATTGCTATGATATATTGATGTGATCTATTCCTCCTACATATGCATGAAGGTGACAGTGTGCATGCTATGTTAGTACTTGGTTTAGTCTTTGATCTATCTTACACTATAAGGTTACTAAAATATGAACATTAATTGTGGAGCTTGTTAACTCCGGCATTGAGGGTTCGTGTAATCCTACGCAATGTGTTCATCATCCAACAAAAGTGTAGAGTATGCATTTATCTATTCTGTTATGTCATCAATGTTGAGAGTGTCCACTAGTGAAAGTGTAATCCCTAGGCCTTGTTCCTAAATACGCTATCACTGCTTGTTACTGTTTTATGAATTACTACCGCATGTTTACTTCCTAATATTACTACCATCAACCGCACGCCAGCGAAGCTATTTTCTGGCGCCATACTACTGCTCATATTCATTCATACCACTTGTATTTCACTATCTCTTCGCCGAACTAGTGCACCTATTAGGTGTTGGGGACACAAGAGACTTCTTGCTTTGTGGTTGCAGGGTTGCATGAGAGGGATATCTTTGACCTCTTCCTCCCCGAGTTCGATAAACCTTGGGTAATCCACTTAAGGGAAACTTGCTGCTGTTCTACAAACCTCTGCTCTGGAGGCCCAACACTGCTACAAGAATAGAAGCTCCCGAGACATCAAGCCGCCGGCAGCGTGGAGGTCATGATGGCTGGTGCGGTCAACACCGGCAAAGGAGCTGTGGAGGAAGGAGATGAACGTGCGGCATCGACCCGCCCGGCAAAAACCGCCGCTGGAGCGTGACGCAGGCGTCGCGGGAGCATCTTCAGCGCCACCGGCAACCCCTCTTCAAGCGGCGATGCACACGCTGGCCACGCCCATCACGCAGTAACATCGACCCGCAAAGGCTCAGGAGGAGCTGGAGGCCACGCGCAAGGCCCTGCTTACCGGTGGCGCCGACATCATCCGGGCGCAGCGCGAGCTGAACCTAACCCTACGTGAGTACAACGCAGCCCATGGCTTTGCTTCAGCTAGTGCTCATGCTGCTAGGATACCGGAAAACCGGCTTAAGGCTCAATCTAGATCAGGATTTGCGCAAAGAAGTTCTTGCCGGCAAAAGTGCATCTGTATCTGTGAGCATTGTAGAAAAGCCTAAGTACAGTAGTCCGGATAAAACTATAAAAGCCGCTAAAGCTGCAGAGAACTATGTGAATCGCTTCCGGAGACGAGTTGGCAAAGCAGCAAGAACGTGTTAAAGAGCTGCTGAAAACTATCGAGCAGCAAATGCTGAGCAGCTAGCTAAGTGAACGAGGCAAGGGCCTCAAAATCCGCGCGTTCAACAAAGAATGCCGGAAGCAAGTCCCATGGGCAGGCATCGTCCCCCCGACAAAAGAAGGGAAGAGAAAAGAACGCACGTAGATGACCGTATGATCCGGTCCTTGCCGAAGCAAAAATCCGGCAACAAGATGCCGGTAGAAAAAGCCAAGGGGCAGATCGAGCTACGCTAAGGAGGCTATGCCGGAAACAATCATGCCGGTAGATATGAAACCGGGCAAAACTATCGAGCCGCAAGAGTGGCATATGTCGATGAAGAAATGCCACCACCAGGGTACCGGCAGGCAAGAGCCGCGGAACCGGAAGGATATGACGAATCAGATTCCGAGGTGGAACGAACCAAGGCACGCCGGAACCCTTTGGGGGAACGGCTGGGGGAAAGATATTTACCAAGCCAGGATGCGAGGCACAGGCTGGACAGAGTGTATCTCTCTGAGATGATTGAATCTGAGGGACCTCCTGGTCCAAAGTGCTTTGGCCCACGAATCATGAGGGAAGAGCCACCGGTGCGCAATTTCCAGTTGCCCCGGGATACAAAAACATATGACGACACAACTAAGCCGGAAGATTGGTTGGCGGACTATGTCACTGCTGTTTATGTAGCAGGTGGTGGAGTAAACCGGCGTTGGGCGGTAAGAATCATACCGTCCTACTTCGGTAGGACCTGCGCGGATGGCTTAACAACTTGCCGGCAGGAAGCATTAATGGATGGTTGGACTTTGAGGAAGCTTTTGTGAGCAACTTCAGTAGCACTTACAAGAGGCCAAACCGGCCCCAACAGCTCGCTCTGTGCCAGCAGCGTGCAGGAGAAACAGACCGGGATTATCTCACCCGGTGGAACTCAATGAGAAACACATGTGAAGGAGTGATTGAAGCACTTTGCGCTTGGTTCAGTCAAGGATGCCGGAGGGGATCACCACTGTGGCAAAGGCTGCAGAGGAATATGCCAAGCACATGGCAGAAATCGAGTGGCGGAAAATTATGCGTTGGGAGACCCAATGCAACCGGCAGTACAAGCTGAGCCGGAGCGAGTCGAATATGCCGCCTCAGCAGCGACAAGAGCAATACCGGGATAACCGGAACAACAAAAGAAGGGAAGATTTCCCGGATCGAAGATATGCATCACAGCAAGTTGCTGCCGTGCAAGAAAATTATGATGCCAGCGGCAGCCAGAGACAGAAAACCGGATCGCAGCCATGGGCGGGTCCTAAGAAGCAATGGGTCGAGAAGAAACCCTGGGGCCAGAAAAAGAATTGGCAAGAGCCTGTGAAATACACCATGGAAGCCGCCATGGACCAACCTTGCCGGTGGCACACGCCGAACCCGGATCACCCGTCAAACCATCTGACGAAGGATTGTTCTTGGACTAAGTACTTAATGCAAAAAGGGGCAGTGAAGGATGCGCAAGAGCAAGGGTGCTCCACAATGTTGCCGCCACCGCAAGATATGCTGCGCCAACAGCAACTGCCACCACCACCACCACTTACCGGAGCAAATGCTTTACCGGTACAACCAGCCAAACAGGCAACAATACCAGCAAGTTAACCGGGTGGAGGAAAATCGTGATCAACCACCACCACCGGCACCTTTGGGCCGGAATGTTTACGAAGATCCACATTTGTGCATGGTTGTCTTTGTCACCGAACCAAACGACAGGCAGAGCGTGCATCGCCGTTCCATGGAAGTGAACGCGGTGATGCCGGCAGTACCCAAGTACATGCTATGGTCAGATCAGGAAATCACCTGGTCGCTCAAGGATCACCCCAAAATCATGCCGAACCCGGGCGGATACGCTCTTGTAGTGGACCCAATCATGAAGGGGCCGGAAACTCGAGTAAAGTTCAGCAAGGTGCTGATAGACAACGGCAGCAGCATAAACATCATGTATAAGCATACCATGCGTACGCTGGGCATAACAGAAATATGTTGCAGCCAACTCACACAACTTTCCATGGGATCGTGCCGGGTTTGTCTTGTGCTCCAATAGGAAAAGTTCGGGTGGATGTATCGTTTGGAGGACGTGACAATTGTCGTGTTGAAAACATTGAGTTCGAGGTGGTGGACTTAGATAGTCCTTACCATGCGTTGCTGGGAAGGCCGGCATTGGCAGCTTTCATGGCCTCAACCCATACGGCTTACCTCAAGATGAAGATGCCGGCACCTCGTGGACCCTTGACCGTGGTGGGAAACTATAAAGTCTCGATGGAAACCGCTTCCGCCGGATCAAACCTGGCAGAATCACTGGTGATAGCGGAGGAAAAGAAAAGAATGCAAACTGCTGTTGCGCTGGCTCAGTCCTCAAAGTTGAGCTTAGCGGCAATGAGTGGGAACTTGGCCTCACCGGCATTCAAGCCGACAAACGAGACAAAGGACATTGTGCTGGATCCGGCTTACCCAGAGCGCACCGTTCGTATCGGTGCCGGCCTCAGCCAAGCATAGGAAAGCACGCTCGTCAGCTTCCTCCGTGAGAATCAGAACATTTTTGCCTGGTCTACTGATGACTTGGTAGGAGTTCCGAGGGAGCTGGCTGAGCACTCTTTAAATGTCCGGAAGGATGCCAAACCGGTGAGACAACCTTTGCGCCGATTTGCAGAAGATAGGAGGAAAATCATTGGAGAAGAAGTGACAAAGCTGTTGGTTGCCGGTTTCATCGTGGAGGTCACGCACACAGAGTGGCTGGCTAATCCGGTGATGGTCGAGAAGAAAAAAGATGAGAACCTGGAAAAAAGCTCCAAAGGTGTGGCGCATGTGCATCGACTACACCAACCTCAACAAAGCTTGCCCAAGAGATCCTTTCCCTTTGCCCCGAATCGATCAAGTGATTGATTCTACTGCTGGGTGTGAGTTGTTGTCTTTCCTGGATGCATATTCCGGCTTCCACCAAATCCCTCTGAAAAAGGAAGATCAAATAAAAACTGCGTTCATTACCCCGCACGGGGCTTATTGCTATGTTACAATGCCTTTTGGTTTGCGCAACGCTGGTGCAACGTACCAGCGCTGCATGCAAAAATGCTTGTTTGATCAAATCGGAAAGAATGTGCAAGTCTATGTGGACGATATCGTGATAAAAACTAAGGTAAAAGACACCTTAATCGATGACATCCGGCAAACATTCGACAACCTAAGACGGTTCCGGATGAAACTCAATCCGGCAAAGTGCACTTTCGGTGTCCCTGCCGGTAAGCTACTCGGTTTCCTTGTGTCAAGCCGGGGAATTGAGGTGAATCCGGTAAAAATCCGGGCAATAGAAAGAATGACAATACCACGAGAACTCAAGGATGTGCAAAAGTTTACCGGAAGCTTGGCGTCGCTAAGCCGGTTCATAAGCAGGCTAGGAGAAAAGGCCTTGCCGCTTTATGCCCTAATGAAAAAATCCGATACTTTCGTCTGGACCCCTCAGGCAGACGCAGCATTTAAAGAGCTAAAAACAATGCTAGTTACCGCACCAATACTGGCCTCACCTTTGGAAAGGGAACCTATGCTGCTCTATATAGCGGCAACAAACCGGGTGGTTAGCGTTGTGGTTGTGGTGGAAAGAGAAGAGGAAGGAAAAACCGTGCAAAGACCGGTATACTACCTGAGCGAGGTGCTCTCCTCCTCAAAACAGAACTACCCGCACTTCCAAAAGATGACTTATGGCGTGTTCATGGCCGCCACGAAGCTCAAGCATTACTTTGAGGAGCACCCCATGAAGGTGGTGAGTGAGGCACCCATCTCCGATATCATGGGCAACAAGGACGCCAGCGGCCGGATTGCAAAATGGGCAATTCAGCTATCACCATATGTACCGGTGTATGAAAGAAGAGATGCCATAAAATCGCAAGCTTTAGCTGATTTCTTGGTCGATTGGGCGGAGATACAGTACAAGCCGCCGAACACAAGATAGAATACTGGAAGATGCACTTTGACGGATCCAAACTCAAGGAGGGTCTGGGTGCCGGTGTGGTGCTCACCTCACCTAAGGGAGATCACCTCCGGTATGTTCTACAAGTGCACTTCAGGGCATCAAACAATGTCGCTGAGTACGAAGCTCTGATACATGGGCTTAAGGTAGCAAAGGAAATCGGAGCGCTCCGGATCATTTGCTACGGCGATTCAGATCTGGTGGTACAAAGAAGTGTTCCGGAGATTGGGATGCAAAAGATGCCAACATGGCCTCATACCGGTTTCATGTGCAAAAGATTGCCGGCTTTCTTCGAAGGGTGTGAGTTTCACCATGTGCCGCTGGCTGAAAATGAAGCCGCGGATGCTCTATCTAAGCTGGGCTCATCAAGGCAAGAAATTCCCCCCGGAATAGCCTTGGCACACTTAAGAGTTCCGTCGATCAAGCCAAGTCCGGAATCGGAATCAATTTTTGTACCGGAATCGCATGTGGTACCAATGGATATCGATGAAGGAAACTCGGGGACTGTTCCGGCACACTCGGGGACTGTTCCAGCGAACCCGGAGACTCCACCGGTAAGCTCGGGGACTGCGGCACCCATACCGGTAGAGGTAACGCTCGTGGACAATATGGACATAGACGTGCCAGTGTTTGTGGTTAGAGAAGCACCATCTTGGGTTGAACCTATTAAGGAATTCCTGATCAACGACACCTTGCCGATTGACGAAAATGAGTCCAGAAGGATACAGAGGAGGTCCAAAGCTTACACTATCATCAATGGTGAGGTATACAAAAGAAGTGTTACCGGTGTCCTCCAAAGATGTGTGGAGCCGGAAGAGGGAAGAGAAATGCTTGAGGAAATTCATCGAGGAGAATGCGGGCACCACGCCTCGTCAAGGGCACTGGTGGCAAAAGTGTTCCGGCATGGATTCTATTGGCCAACGGCTTTGGAGAATGCGGAGGATATGGTAAGAAAATGCAATGGGTGCCAGAGGTACGCCAAGCAAAACCATACCCCAGCATCCGGTTTAAAAACCATACCGCTAACTTGGCCATTCGCTGTCTGGTGCCTGGACATGGTTGGACCATTTAAAACCGCAAGGGGAAACATGACTCACATCTTGGTAATGGTGGATAAATTCACCAAGTGGCTGGAAGTGAAGCCTATCGCAAAATGTGATGGCCACACAGCGGTAAAGTTCCTAAAAGATGTAATTCTGCGGTATGGATACCCGCACAGTATCATAACTGACAATGGCTCAAACTTTGCTCAAGGAGAGTTCAAGCGATTTTGTGAAGACAAGAACATCCGGTTGGATTTGTGCTCAGTGGCGCACCCACAAGGCAATGGCCAAGTTGAAAGAACGAATGCTTTAGTACTTTCCGGTATCAAACCAAGACTCATTGATGCAATGGAAAAATCGCCGGGATGTTGGATCGATGAGCTACCATCAGTGCTGTGGAGTCTAAGAACAACTCCGAACCGGTCTACCGGATACACGCCATTCTTCATGGTTTATGGAGCAGAAGCGGTCATACCAACCGACATTCTCCATGATTCCCCAAGGGTGCAGCTCTATACCGAAGAAGAGGTAAAGGAGGCCCGAGAAAATGATGTGGACTTGCTAGAAGAAGCAAGAGAATTAGCTCTGGCAAGAACAGCCATTTACCAGCAAAACCTCAGACGCTATCACAGCCGGAAGGTTAACCCGAGGGTATTCCGAGAAGGAGACCTAGTGCTACGCCTAGTGCAGCGCACTGAAGGCCGGCACAAGCTTTCCCCTCCATGGGAAGGACCTTTCATTGTGAGCAAGGCTCTCCACAATGATGCCTATTACCTAATTGATGCACAGGAATGGAAGAAAGGAAAGGCGGACAAGTCAGGAGAGGAGACCAAACGCCCGTGGAATGTAGCTTTGTTGCGTCCTTTCTACTCTTGAAGTGGTGCTGTAAGAAGTTCCTTTTTGTACCTTACTTGCTATGAATAAAAGATGTCGGAACCTCGAATGAATCTCGGGGACTACCCTTACTAAGTTGCATGAAACATGTCTATTTTTTCTGTTGCCGGTTGCCTATTGAATGTTTTTTCTTTCCGGTTTAGTAGTGTGCTAGACCATACCGGAGTCTTCGACTCTGCTGTTGTCCATAACTTGGCTTCATGGCAAGCAAGATAAACCGGTAGGGGATAAGCACATGAACTGCGGAAAGGGAGAGCAGGAAAGAACAATCCGGAAAAGTTTAACTAACCCCGGTTATACCGGTTTTTTGCAAAAATTTCAAGTTATTTCTAAGTTCAAGAAAATGCTTGCTTGGTGAAAGAACTTTGTGCTCATACGCCAAAAATGCCCAGAGAAGGTAGGCAGAGCCAAGGCAAAAGAGCCAAGTATGCATCAATTGGATGCGGAAACAATTTCGAAATCATTGCAGTGCAAGAAAAAGCAACTCAACAAGCAAATATGTTAAGACAAACATAACTTAATAAGTTACCGGTATAAGCCTACCGGCATAAAATGTTGTACCACAGACCAAAAGGATAAGTTTTATCTTACATCATAAACCCCGGCATACCGGAATTTAATGAGTTTTGATTACAAAGTAAGCAGGGCAGGTACCATCTTTTCACAACATAAAGTCAAGCAGCAGGGGGAGCAGCGCCGGCATCAGGAGCTTCCGGTGGCACATCCTCGCCTTCATCTTCCTCCTCCTCGCTCGATAATCCTTGACATCTTCAGGAGGGGGATGAAGGTGCGCATTTCAGCATACTCCGTGATATGGTACGCGCGGTCCTGCCGCTTAGCGGTAAGGACCGGGTCCAGATCGGTGGGAGCACCTTCACGCACGCCGACGAGGGTGTCCAGATCCAGCTCCGGATACCAGGAAAGGTGCAACGCGAAGCGCTGAGTCTGCTCCGGCACGGGCAGCAGCACCGCCACTCCCGGATCCGCCGGCAGCACCTTTCAAGCGGTCGCTGATGAGGGAGAAGGTGTCGGGCACCACTTCGCCGGGCCAGAGGGTCTTGAAGAGCTGGGAGGCCACCTCAGGGATGTCGGAAAGGTTCCGGTCCACCGAGCGCATGTGCGAGACCCGCGCGTTTAGAGCAACCAAGTGATCATAGGGATCCCAAGGTGCACCCAAATTATCGCCAGCCTGCTGCGCCCGGTGCTCCGCAACCTTCTTTATGGCATGTGCCTGGGAATCCGGAAAGAGCCCTGCAAAACAAAGGAAAGAAAAGAGCTAAGTATATGATACCGGAATGAATAAGCTTATAAGCAGAAACCGGAAAAGAGAAAAGAAAAACGTACGAAGGGCAAGCGCATCAGTCCGCGTAACCAGAAGGTCGTACTCCTTCTGTTCCGCCTTCAACCGCGCGACCTCGCCCTCGGCTGCTTTCTGGGCCTGGTGGCCTCCTCCGCGGCAGCTTTGTGCGCTTTGCGGCTTGCCCTCGGCTGTTTTCAGCGCCTTGGCGCCTCTTCCAGCTCGGCCTGCAACACCACATTGGCGTTGCCGGCATCCTCCAGCGCCTCGTTAAGCCTAGCCTCCGCGCAGCTTCAGCGGCCTTCAGCTCCTCAGCGTGCCGGACTCCGGCCTGGATAGCCTGATCCTTGAGCTCCCTAGAGATCTCCTTCTGGGCCTCCAAGGCCTTCTGGTGATCCCGGATGAGCTGCTCCTTTTCAGCTAAAAGCCGAAAAAGAAGATGTTAGCGAAAGCACAAAAGCAGATAAGACACAAAGAAGCAAGTTAACCGGAAAAACAGAAGTTGTACCTTGGAGTGCGGCAACCTGGGCCTTGAGGGCCTCAATGGAGGCTTCCGGGAAAGCTGTTATGAGAAAAACTTATAAGTAACAAAGAAAAGAAAACCTTTCGGTAAAAAGATGCCGGAGGCGCAAGAAGTTACCTTGGCACTGGCTGTGTGCCTCAGCAAGGTTCCGGTGCTCCCAAAGAAGCTCCTCGAAGAGAGCCTTCCGGGCGTCGGCCGTGCTCTGTTTAAGGAAGTGATGTTAGCAAAGAACAAAGGATCTTAACCCGAAACTCGGGGACTGGCTATGCCGGTTTCGCGCGTTTCTAGTAAGTTTCGCGCTAAGAGCAAGATCTCAACCCGAAACTCGGGGACTGGGAGTTCGCGGTGTCTTTAAAAGAAAGTTTTGCGCTAAGACCTACGCTCTCAACCCAAAACTCGGGGACTGGGAGTTTGCGGTATGCTATGAGAAAGATGCCGGTTTCGGAGATTCTTTAAAAGAAAGTTTTGCGCTAAGAGTTGCACTCTAAACCCAAAACTCGGGGACTGGGAGAATAGACAAGATCCGGAAAGAAGAAAACCGGCATCAAGAAAATTTACAAGAGGTTGATAGAACTTACCACCACGTTGCGGTGGCGTCGTACCACGCGCTGTCGAACTCCTTCACGGCATGCTTGAGCCGCGTGAAGTGTTCTTCAGTGGACCGAGGGCCGGCAGGATCTGGCGCTGGGAGGCGGTCCTTCCCCAAGCCACGGGTAGCTGCGGAGATGTCCGCATCATTCCATTTTTGGGCATAGGGGAGAAGATGCCCCAAGTCTTGCCCCCGCGCTTCAGCTCAACGATCCGGCCCAAGAGGCCGGAAGGTTTATCCTGGACCACGACGGCGGCAGGCCCGACGTGCAGCACTAGAGGCTGCGAGCCGCTTGAGGCGCTGCCATCCGCGGCCTTTCGGGGACGCCCCCGGCTTGAGGAAGTCGGTGATCTTGAGGGTCGCAGGCGGCGGCTTGGGCGCAGTCGCGGGAGGTCCTTGGGTTGGTGGAGGCGTTGGCGTGGCCCCGGCTGCCTCAGGGATAGAGGTTTCCGGCGGCGGTGTTGGCGTAGAGGTTGCCGGCACGGAAGTTTCCGGCGCGGTCTTGGAGGAAGTCTTCTTCTTTTTCTTCTTTTCAAGGACGGGAGGAACCGAAGGTTCCGCCCGCCCGGCAGGTTCTTTTCCGGCGCCCATGTTGCTGGCGCCGGTGTCTTGGGTCTCTGGAGGGGAGGCAAGGTCCTCCTCCGCGCGGAGATCTGGCGGTGTAGGGGCCGCGCGCCCCGAACTTGTTGTGCCCCCAGAGGGGAGGCAGAGGTGTTGCCGGCACCAGATGGTGCCGGGCTTGAGTGAGGAGGAGGAGTTGAGGTCCTGGCAGATCCGGCAGAGCCCTCAGGCCTGGAGCCGAGCTTGAGCGCGGGGCTGAAAAAGAGAAAAGGAAAAGATTGGGAAAAAAGCAACCGGAAAGGAACTTGGTGAAAACGAAACAAGCAGAGAAGTGGGGCCTTACCCGGTAGCGGTCGGCATCTGTTTGCCCTTGTGGCGCCTCACAGCTACGACCTTACCCGCGAGAGGTTCGGTCCGGAAGCGCTTGGCAGGAGGAGCTTGGCTTGAGCCGGCATCAGAAGCCGGGGTCTTGTTCTTCTTGCCCTGGGCCATGAGTTTGTCCACAAACTCTTGGCCCGCCTCGGCCTGCAGGGGGGCGACGTGCTCATGGACCTGTGGGTTGACGCTGGCTGAGGGAACATCTACAGAAGAACGATAACATAAGAATATGAGAGGTAAAAAAGGAGAGCTACCTCTAAGATGGTCAATTCATCAGACGAACCGGCGGGTTCCGGCGGAGACTTGCCGAGGCGCGCGGCTGGAGTCCGGCCCATCTTCAGGTCCCGCCAAAAGATGACGGGGTCGGGGTCAAACTTGTCGAGACCGCGCTTCCGGCAACGGCCTCGGTCAGATTCGATGCCGGGGAAACGGTCCTTGGCCTGAAAGAACAAAAGAGAAAAAAGGGGTTAACCGCAATGAAAGCTTCCGGTGAACCGACCCGAGTTGCGTAATTTCTTACTTCTTGGGTCGGAGGGTTAGTAGAGCTAAGAGGCCGGAGGCCCCATTCCCAATCTTCCGGCATGGAGGTCTGGCAGATCTGCCTGGCCTTAAGGACAACATCCTTCTTGCTGAGAGGAAGCCCGGTGATCTTGGTAGGATCGCCGGGGCCATACATCTCGCACATCTTGTGGGCGCGGCGCTTAAGAGGAAGCACCCGGCGCGAGATGAAGGTGCGGATGATATCATCGGAGCAGATGTTGGTGTCCTTCATCTGCTGTTTCATGAAGCGTATAATCCGGTTTGTCTCATTGTGAGACTCCTTCGGATTGTAGCTCCAATTGGTCTTTGTGGGCGGCGCCGGATCAAAAGGAGGCAGATCAATAAGATCTGCGGCGCCGTTGTTCTTAACATAAAAGAAGGTCCCTTGCCATAACCGGCATGACTCGAGACCGGAAAACTTAAAGAAGGGGCTTGATGACCCACAAGTATAGGGGATCGCAACAGTCTTCGAGGGAAGTATTACCCAATTTATTGATTCGACACAAGGGGAGACAAAGAATACTTGTAAGCCTTAACAACGGAGTTGTCAATTCAGCTGCACCTGGAAACAGACTTGCTCGCAAGAGTTTATCAGTAGTAACAGTTTTATAGCAGGAGGAATAGTGAAATAACAGCAGCGGTGAAATAAAGACAGCAGTAGTGATTATAGTAAACAGCAGGATTAAAATACTGTAGGCACAGGGACGGATTTAACGGGCGTTGCATGGATGAGAGAAACTCATGTAACAATCAAAGCAGGGGCATTTGCAGATAATAATAAAACGGTATCCAAGTACTAATCAATCAATAGGCATGTGTTCCATATTTAGTCGTACGTGCTCGCAATGAGAAACTTGCACAACATCTTCTCCTACCAGCCGGTGGCAGCCGGGCCTCTAGGGAAACTACTGGATATTAAGGTACTCCTTTTAATAGAGTACCGGAGCAAAGCATTAACACTCCGTGAACACATGTGATCCTCACATCACTACCATCCCCTCCGGTTGTCCCGATTCTTGTCACTTCGGGGCCATTGGTTCCGGACAGCGACATGTGTATACAACTTGCAGGTAAGATCATAAACAATGAATATCTTCATGAATCAATAACATGTTCAGATCTGAGATCATGGCACTCGGGCCCTAGTGACAAGCATTAAGCATAACAAGTTGCAACAATATCATAAAAGTGACATCTACGGATACTAGGCACTATGCCCTAACAATCTTATGACTATTACATGACCAATCTCATCCAATCCCTACCATCCCCTTCAGCCTACAGCGGGGGAATTACTCACACATGGATGGGGGAAACATGGCTGGTCGATGGAGAGGCGTTGGCGGTGATGGCGGTGATGATCTCCTCCAATTCCCCGTCCCGGCGGAGTGCCAGAACGGAGACTTCTGGCTCCCGCGACGGAGTTTCGCGATGTGGCGGCTCTCTGGAGGGTTTCTGGCGATTCGACTTCTCCCCGTGCGTTTTCAGGTCGAACCCAATAAGTAGTCCGAAGGGGGGCGGAGGCCGGCCGAGGGGGCCACACCACATGGCCGCGCGGCCCCCCTGGGCCGCGCCGCCATATGGTGTGGGGCCCTCGGGCCTCCACCTCTCTTGCCCTTCTGGCTCCGTCAATATTCTGGTAAAATAGGGCCTTCTGCATAAATTCCGAGGATTTTCCCGAAAGTTGGATTTCTGCACAAAAACGAGACACCAGAGCAGTTCTGCTGAAAACAGCGTTAGTCCGTGTTAGTTGTATCCAAAATACACAAATTAGAGGCAAAACAATAGCAAAAGTGTTCGGGAAAGTAGATACGTTTTGGACGTATCAACTCCCCCAAGCTTAGCTTATTGCTTGTCCTCAAGCAATTCAGTTAACAACTGAGCGATAAAAGAACTTTCACGAACACATTTGCTCATATGATGTATATATTCTCATGCTATGGCTAATACTTAAACAGTTCATAATGAGATACATGCAAATAAGATCATCCAACAGCTATGTCAATCATGGAGAGGTACCAACAATTAATAATAAGCACCATGAATCATGTATATAAGCAGGATTGCAATGTTCATAAGAGAATATGATAAAGTGGTATCTCGCTTGCCTGTATTTGATCGGCAAAACATAAATGCCGAGGCACCTCTTGAGTTCATAGAAAGACTAGAAGTAGTGATTGTCAAAGATAAAAGCATCAAAGTTATACCACAATCAATCATATTTTGAGACAAGCATATTATACTAAGAATGACAGTTGTGCTCTCAAGATAGTGCTCAAAGAAAGAATGGAGACACAACATAAAAGTAAAAGATTGACCCTTCGCAGAGGGAAGCAGGGATTAACATGCGCTAGAGCTTTTCATTTGTAAAACAGGAGTAAAATTATTTTTGAGAGGTGTTTGTTGTTGTCAACGAATGGTAATGGGTACACTAACTACCTCATCAACCGGACTCACAAGAGCGGCTCCCATTTTATTTATTTTTGGTTGGCACTCCTTCCAACCTTTCTTTCACAAACCATGGCTAACCGAATCCTCGGGTGCCTGCCAACAATCACATACCATGAAGGAGTGCCTTTTTATTTAAGTTTTATTATGATGATGACACTCCCCCAACCTTTGCTTACACAAGCCATGGCTAACCGAATCCTTCGGGTGCCGTCCAACAATCACAAACCATGGAGGAGTGTCTATTTAAGTTAATTAATTCGGGACTGGGAATCCCATTGCCAGCTCTTTTTGCAAAATTATTGGATAAGCGGATGTGCCACTAGTCCATATGAGAGTCCGTCAAAAGTAAATGACAAGGTTGAAAGCTAAACACCACATACTTCCTCATGAGCTATGAAACATTAACACAAATTGAGAAGTATTTTGAAAGTTTTAAAGGTAGCGCATGAGAATTTACTTGGAATGGTTTGAAATGCCATGCATAGGTATTTATGGTGGACACTTTGGAACAACTTGGTTTTCAGGTGTTTGGAAGCACGAGCGGCGTTCCCGCTCAGTACAAGTGAAGGCTAGCAAAAGACTAGGGAGCGACAAATCAAGAGAGCAATAACTGTCATAATCATGCTTGCGGCAAAATAAATTAACTGAGGCATAAAAGTGATACAATAACTCTGAAGCAATATAAATCATCGAGGCTTAATTGACTTTTTGTTCAGTCATATGCATGCGTGAGCATGTGCCAAGTCGATATAAATGAATTATTCAGAGGAGGATACCACAATGCCATACTTACTTATGAATAAAACAATGCAAGCGAACATTCATGACATGCTACTCATATTAATAAATTGGAACTAAACATGAGAGATCATGAACTACTAGACTTTCTCAAATAACATATACCTCACATGAACCAACTAAGCATGCTCATATGGATGAGTATATGTACAAAAATGAAAGCAAATAGAGTTCATACCAGCCTCTCACCACAATCAGATTGTCGTAGATCGTCATTATTGCCTTTTCACTTGTGTAGCTTGGATAATATGAAATGAAAACCACGCTCCAGCCACCGAAGACCATTGAACTCATGATGAACTTTACAAACCAAAGAAGAACAGCAAATATTTTTGGTGTTTTCGGAAACAAGAACGAAAGAAAACAAGCAAACAAAGCAAAATCTTTTTGGGTTTTCTCATAACAAACCAATGATAGCAAATAAAGCAAACTAAGAGCAAGGAACCAAATAACCAAATGGTGAAGAGAAACAACAGAAATATTTTTGGTCTTTTTGTGTTTTAGGAAAGAAACAAAGTGAAAACAAAAGAATGCAAACTAACAGAAACACAGAAAAGCAGGATGACAGAAATCTGCCAAATCCTGACAGCAGTACAGAAATCGAAATTAACAAAAATCTTCCATTGCTCAGACCAAAAAGTGTTCAACTAATGAAAGTTAGATAACAACCTGGGGCACATGCTCAAAAATTGGCAACTCAAAATAACGTTCTGGCTGTGCGTACGAATTTTTTTGGTAACAGCACAGAATCTGTTTTTGGACAGCACTTCCCCAAATATCATCTCCCTCTCATTAGAAAACCACTCTAGAGACTAAACAAGTATGTACAAGTATCCAGCAACCATAATATGCAAAGAATGAGTGATGCCGGTATACCTCCCCCCAAGCTTAGGCTTTTGGCCTAAGTGGAGTTCATTCCCACGGTCCCCATGAAGTGGTGTCTCCGTAGTATGACGAAGAACGACCCGGTTCCATGTATGTGCTGGAGGAAACGTCGGGGTACGTGACGGTGTAGTCGTAGGAGGGCTCGGCGTTCTCGGAGTCATGTTGCTGGTGGAATTCTTGTATCTTCATATGTTCCTCCACCACCTCCTTAGTGAGCGACCATGATTGCCTGTCAATATTAAACAAACCTGGCTGGGGAAGAGGGATTTCCTTCTCATTCCCATCAGCAAACAACATTCTATAGACCATATTATCTATAGTGGAGTCAGTAGTAACAAAATGATGGCTCTTCATAGCAGCAATATCTAGTCTCCTAGGGGTTAATGGTACATCATTAGAATCAAGAGGAATATCTAGATGTGTTAAAATGCGCAGTGCAATAGTTCCTCCAAAAATAGGCCCCCTGCTAGACAGGCGGCGAGCAATAAGAGAACCAAGATGATAAGGTGTCTCTCCAGTAAGTGCAACATTCAAGAAAGCAAGATGGTAGCTAGAGATGTTGCTAGTATTTTCTCTACCCAAAATGCTAGTAGCAATGTAATATGCGAAATATTTAATAGCGGGGAGTTGAATGTTTCTTATCTTCCCTCGCTGGATGGTGCGGCAATCATCCCCGGTGATCCCTCGGTAGAGCTCCAACAAGTCCCGGGGGTTGTCATCAATCCTCCTTGCTGTACCTACAGGGGCAATACCCAATGCACGACAAAATTCTTCCAATTTCATAGTAACAGGAATATCATAGATCTTGAATGCAACTGTCGGCTCATATTCCGTGTTGTGGAACTTGAAGCTCTCAACGAAAACTTTGGTGAGCCTGTAGTATTGTTCCCTTTCATCTCCCACGTAGGTGGCTAAGCCCGCCCTGTTGACAAGGGTGAAGAAATCATCCAATATCCCTGCATTTGTCAGAAACTCATAACATGGGAAGGATGAAGCATTAGGAGCCCCATTGTCCTCCTCGGGCGCGAAGCTAGGCGCGATGACATCCTCATTGTAGGATCGCCTAATCTGAGTAGACGCCCTTGAGGGCCTACCGGTGCTGGTTGTTGCTTTCTTGAACAATTCTCCAAATTTGAATTTCTTCATCTTCCCCTTCTGAAATTTTCAACAATCATTATAAAATTTGATTTCAAGGTATATAATTGAAGGGAACTACTATAGGAACTTGCTAGAGTACTAAACATGCATCAAAACTAATTTCTTCCACTTAGAACAAGCATGCAAGCTCACTAAACATGTTATCTACAGCAGCAAAATATTCAAGATATACTCAACCAAATGAAATTCTAATTGGACAATCAAAGGAGTCACATACCAAGGAGTAAATGTGCCAAATTTCAAACAGAAATCTGGGCTGAGCAAGGAGATCGAAAAATCGCGAGTTCTTGAGCAGAAACACGAGTGAGAGAAACTTGGTACGAGTTTTTTCGGGAGAGAGAAGATGCTGGGAGGAAGAGATGATGTAGTGGGGCAAGGGGTGGCCCACACCACAAGGTGGCGCGGCCCCCTTGCTGGCCGCGCCGGCCTATGGTGTGGCACCTCCTGGTGCCCCACAGGTCATCCTCTGGTGCTCCCAGGTGCCTCGTCGAAAAATAGGACCAACGGTGTAATTTTTGTAATTTTTAGAGAACTTCAAAAAATGCACATTTCTGGGTATTAAATTAATGATTACTGCGCAGGAAAATGATTTCTAAAATCTTAAATGACTAAAGCATATTGCAAAACAAAAGTGCTACAGCAAGTAAAATAGGTGGAGGGAGAAAGAAAGAAAGAAATGTTGTTTAGCTCTCTTATGCATTAAAATATACTTGTTAACAAGGTTGATCAAGTCTTGCTACCAAATAAATTTTATATGACATAAGAAGAAATAAACCCCAAATCAATCATGTTACCTTATATTGAATTGATATGGATCCAATCACAAGAGTTTGATATTCTTCTTTAGGCTCATATATAGGACAATCAATGGATCCCACTTTGATAGTTTTCACATTAAAAATTGTATTGACTCCACATACTTTATCAATCCTCTTGGGAAAATAGACAGTGTGTTCCTTATCATCAACATTGAAAGTAACCATGCCTTTATTGCAATCAATAACAGCCCCTGCAGTATTAAGAAAGGGTCTTCCAAGAATAATAGACATATTATCATCTTCAGGCATTTCCAACACAACAAAATCAGTTAATATCAAGCAATGTTGAGTAACTTGAACAGGAACATTTTCACATAAACCAACAGGAATAGCAGTAGATTTATCAGCCATTTGCAAAGATATATCAGTTGGTATCAATTTATCTAAATCAAGTCTCTTATAAAGCTATGCTCCCCGGCAACGGCGCCAGAAAATAGTCTTGATGACCCACAAGTATAGGGGATCGCAACAGTCTTCGAGGGAAGTATTACCCAATTTATTGATTCGACACAAGGGGAGACAAAGAATACTTGTAAGCCTTAACAGCGGAGTTGTCAATTCAGCTGCACCTGGAAACAGACTTGCTCGCAAGAGTTTATCAGTAGTAACAGTTTTATAGCAGTAGGAATAGTGAAATAACAGCAGCGGAAATAAAGACAGCAGTAGTGATTATAGTAAACAGCAGGATTAAAATACGTAGGCACAGGGACGGATTTAACGGGCGTTGCATGGATGAGAGAAACTCATGTAACAATCAAAGCAGGGGCATTTGCAGATAATAATAAAACGGTATCCAAGTACTAATCAATCAATAGGCATGTGTTCCATATTTAGTCGTACGTGCTCGCAATGAGAAACTTGCACAACATCTTCTGTCCTACCAGCCGGTGGCAGCCGGGCCTCTAGGGAAACTACTGGATATTAAGGTACTCCTTTTAATAGAGTACCGGAGCAAAGCATTAACACTCCGTGAACACATGTGATCCTCACATCACTACCATCCCCTCCGGTTGTCCCGATTCTTGTCACTTCGGGGCCATTGGTTCCGGACAGCGACATGTGTATACAACTTGCAGGTAAGATCATAAACAATGAATATCTTCATGAATCAATAACATGTTCAGATCTGAGATCATGGCACTCGGGCCCTAGTGACAAGCATTAAGCATAACAAGTTGCAACAATATCATAAAAGTGACATCTACGGATACTAGGCACTATGCCCTAACAATCTTATGACTATTACATGACCAATCTCATCCAATCCCTACCATCCCCTTCAGCCTACAGCGGGGGAATTACTCACACATGGATGGGGGAAACATGGCTGGTCGATGGAGAGGCGTTGGCGGTGATGGCGGTGATGATCTCCTCCAATTCCCCGTCCCGGCGGAGTGCCAGAACGGAGACTTCTGGCTCCCGCGACGGAGTTTCGCGATGTGGCGGCTCTCTGGAGGGTTTCTGGCGATTTCGACTTCTCCCCGTGCGTTTTCAGGTCGAACCCAAGTAGTCCGAAGGGGGGCGTCGGAGGCCGGCCGAGGGGGCCACACCACATGGCCGCGCGGGCCCCCCTGTGCCGCGCCGCCATATGGTGTGGGGCCCTCGGGCCTCCACCTCTCTTGCCCTTCTGGCTCCGTCAATATTCTGGTAAAATAGGGCCTTCTGCATAAATTCCGAGGATTTTCCCGAAAGTTGGATTTCTGCACAAAAACGAGACACCAGAGCTGTTCTGCTGAAAACAGCGTTAGTCCGTGTTAGTTGTATCCAAAATACACAAATTAGAGGCAAAACAATAGCAAAAGTGTTCGGGAAAGTAGATACGTTTTGGACGTATCAGGGCTCCCTTGACGAGAGCCAATGATGCAAGACCCGCATTGTACGGGGGGTTTGGGTTTAGGAATGTCTAAGCCCTGAACGGAATTAATCCGAAGGGCGAAGAATCGAGCAAACGTCTCGCGAGTGGGACGAATGCCGATATAAGCCTCCATGAAGGTGACATAGCAGGAGAGGTAGAAAATGGCGTTGCCGGGAAGGTGGTGAGGTTGGAGTTTGTAAAAGTCAAGGAAACTCCGGAAAAAGAGGAAACAGGGAGGCCAAAGCCGCGCTCGAAATGAGCAAGGAAGACGACGCGTTCGCCGGGGTTAGGCACCGGTTCGATCTCGTCGCCGGGAAGCCGGCAGGTTACTCCTTCCGGAATCCTCCGGGACCGGTATAGCCAGTCAATCTCATATTTACTAATGCTGGAGCCCATCCAGGCTCCGCGAGTGATATCGGAAGAGTCAGCGCCGGAAGCTTGGCTAGAGCTACCGACATCTTGCTCTTGGCCGCTGTCGGTTTCCATCTGGGCTAGATCTGCGCTAACCCCGTCAGAGGCGCGACTTTCCAGATTACTGGAGGAGGAAGTGGAAAGATACTGCTCGGAAGACATGCGGATTCGAGAGCCCCGTATCTACTCGAAAAAACAGATTTCCCAAGAACTACCCCCGCGCGAAGATCTACGAAAGAGAGAAAAAGCAACAGAAACGAGGAAGTAAATACGCAAGCAACTCAAGATCCGAAGAGCAAGAAAAGGAAGGGTAAATCCAGATTAAGCCTAACCTGGGGCGGCGGAGTCGCGAAGGAGGAAGTTCGCCGGAGGTTTGGTGAGCTTGCCGTGGGCGAGGAAGTCCGTCGACGGCGAGGAGGAAAGAGCTCGAGGAAGCGAGAATGTCGCGGCCGCGGAAGCAACACCGCAGAAGCTCTTCGCGCGACAAAGTCCGGCGGCGTCCGGCGGAGCACTAGCGTGGGTTAGTCGGGCGGCGGAGCTCGAGCAGCGAAGGGAGCGGCGAAGACGCGAGGTGCGAGGAGCACTTGTGCGCGATGAACTGGAGAATGCAAGAAAAGGAAGGAGAAGGGGCGGTTTTGCCTTATAAAGGAAGAGAGAGAAGTGGGCCAAAACCGCTGAACCGCGGCGGTTCGGGCCATGGGCCGCGACGGTTCACTCCATGGGCTGCCACGTGGCGCAGCGATACACGCAAAACCGCGAGAAGCTACAGGGAGGGACACACGGATCCAGAGAAGTAGTTGGGATCCGCTGTGGAGCAATTAATGCGCGTGCGGAAGCCGAACGGAAGTGACCCCTGACACTGCGTGTCCACAGTGCGCATGTCACCGGGTGCGGGACCCGATATATTCTCGACTTCGCCGAGGAAGTGTTTAATGACCGAGATGCCGGAAGATAAGCTGCCGGAGAATGCCTTGCGAAGAAAGAGGGCATGAGTCCGGGCAAAGATGCCGGAGCCAAGCTGAGCGCCGGATAAATTAAACCGGTATACAAGGACATGGGAACCTGGCATGGTCTGTTGGATAGAATCCGCCAGACTATACCAGCTTCGGGGACTAATGTTGGGGGGATGACCCCCGGTATGTGATACGCGTAGATGCACACGTCCGTTGGGAACCCCAAGTGGAAGGTATGATGCGTATAGAAGCAAGTTTCCCTCAGTATGAAACCAAGGTTTAATCGAACCAGTAGGAGCCAAGAAGCACGTTGAAGGTTGATGGTCGCGAAATGTGATGCGGCGCAACACCAGGGATTCCGGCGCCAACGCGGAACCTGCACAACACAACCCAAGTACTTTGTCCCAACGAAACAGTGAGGTTGTCAATCTCACCGGCTTGCTGTAACAAAGGATTAAACGTATCGAGTGGAAGATGTTTGCAAAGAAAACAGTAAAACAAGTAGATTGTATGCTATGTAAAGAATAGGACCGGGGTCCACAGTTCACTAGAGGTGTCTCTCCCATAAGATAAAAGCATGTTGGGTGAACAAATTACAGTCGGGCAATTGACAAATAGAGAAAGGCATAACAATGCATATACATGACATGGTAAATATAGTGAGATTTAATCCGGGCATTACGACAAAGAACATAGACCGCCATCCAACTGCATCTATGCCTAAAAAGTCCACCTTCAGGTTATCGTCCGAACCCCCTCCAGTATTAAGTTGCAAAGCAACAGACAATTGCATTAAGTATGGTGCGTAATGTAATCAACAACTACATCCTTAGACATAGCATCAATGTTTTATCCCTAGTGGCAACAGCACACATCACAACCTTAGAACCTTCTGTCACGATCCCAGATTCAATGAAGGCATGAACCCACTATCGAGCATAAATACTCCCTCTTGGAGTTAAGAGCAAAAACTTGGCCAGAGCCTCTACTAATAACGGAGAGCATGCAAGATCATAAACAACACATAAACAATAGATTGATAATCACCATAATCATAGTACTCTCTATCCATCGGATCCCGACAAACACAACATATAGTATTACAGATAGATGATCTTGATCATGTTAGGCAGCTCACAAGATCCAACAATGAAGCACAACAAGGAGAAGACGACCATCTAGCTACTGCTATGGACCCATGGTCCAGGGGTGGACTACTCACTCATCACTCCGGAGGCGACCATGGCGGTGTAGAGTCCTCCGGGAGATGAATCCCCTCTCCGGCAGGGTGCCGGAGGCGATCTCCTGAATCCCCCGAGATGGGATTCGCGGCGGCGGCGTCTCTGTAAGGTTTTCCGTATCGTGGCTCTCGGTACTGGGGGTTTCGCGACGGAAGCTTTAAGTAGGCGGAGGGTCAACGCGAGGGGCCACACGAGGGCCCAGGGGGCAGGTCGCGCGGCCAGGGCTTGGGCCGCGCCGGCCACCCCCCTGCCTCCTCGTGGCCCCACTTCGTTAGGTCTTCGGTCTTCTGGAAGCTTCGTGCAAAAATAGGACCCTGGGCGAAAGTTTCGTCCAATTCCGAGAATATTTCTTTACTAGGATTTCTGAAACCAAAAACAGCAGAAAACAGCAACTGGCTCTTCGGCATCTTGTTAATAGGTTAGTTCCAGAAAATACATAAATATGACATATAATGTGCATAAAACATGTAGGTATCATCAATAAAGTAGCATGGAACATAAGAAATTATCGATACGTTGGAGACGTATCAGCATCCCCAAGCTTAGTTCTGCTCGTCCCGAGCAGGTAAAACGATAACAAAGATAATTTCTGAAGTGACATGCCATCATAATCTTGATCATACTATTTGTAAACATATGTAATGAATGCAGCGATCAAAGCAAAGGTAATGACATGAGTAAACAACTGAATCATAAAGCAAAGACTTTTCATGAATAGTACTTCAAGACAAGCATCAATAAGTCTTGCATAAGAGTTAACTCATAAAGCAATAAATCAAAGTAAAGGTGTTGAAACAACACATAAGAAGATTAAGTTTCAGCGGTTGCTTTCAACTTGTAACATGTATATCTCATGGATATTGTCAACATAAAGTAATATAATAAGTGCAATATGCAAGTATGTAGGAATCAATGCACAGTTCACACAAGTGTTTGCTTCTTAAGGTGGAAGGAGATAGGTAAACTGACTCAACAATAAAAGTAAAAGAAAGGTCCTTCAAAGAGGAAAGCATCGATTGCTGTATTTGTGCTAGAGCTTTTATTTTGAAAACATGAAACAATTTTGTCAACGGTAGTAATAAAGCATATGAGTTATGAAAATTATATCTTACAAGTTGCAAGCCTCACGCATAGTATACTAATAGTGCCCGCACCTCGTCCTACTTAACTTGGACTACCGGGTCTTTGCATGCCATGTTTCAACCAAGTGTCACAAAGGGGTACCTCCATGCCGCCTGTACAAAGGTCCAAGGAGAATGCTCGCATTTCGGATTTCTCGCTTTTGATTATTCTCAACTTAGACATCCATACCGGGACAACATGGACAACAGATAATGGACTCCTCTTAAATGCATAAGCATGTAGCAAAGTTATTGTTCTCATATGAGATTGAGGATATATGTCCAAAACTGAAACTTCCACCATGGTTCATGGCTTTAGTTAGCGGCCCAATGTTCTTCTCTAACAATTTTGCATGCTCCAACCACTAAAATGATAGACCTTCAGACAAGACGGACATGCATAGCAACTCACATGATATTCAACAATAGTTGATGGCGTTCCCCAGAAGCATGGTTATCGCACAACAGGCAACTTAATAAAATATAAAGTGCATAAGTACATATTCAATACTACGATAGTTTTTAAAGCTATTTTGTCCCATGAGCTATATATTGCAAAGGTGAATGATGGAATTTTAAAGGTAGCACTCAAGCAATTTACTTTGGAATGGCGGAGAAATACCATGTAGTAGGTAGGTATGGTGGACACAAATGGCATAGTAGTTGGCTCAAGGATTTTGGATGCATGAGAAGTATTCCCTCTCGATACAAGGTTTAGGCTAGCAAGGTTATTTGAAGCAAACTCAAGGATGAACAAGTGCAGCAAAACTCACATAAAAGACATATTGTAAACATTATAAGACTCTACACTGTCTTCCTTGTTGTTCAAAACTCAATACTAGATATTATCTAGACCTTAGAGAGACCAAATATGCAAATCAAATTTTAGCAAGCTCTATGTATTTCTTCATTAATGGGTGCAAAGCATATGATGCAAGAGCTTAATCATGAGCACAACAATTGCAAAGTATCACATTATCCAAGACATTTTTAGAATTACTACATGTAGCATTTTCCAATTCCAACCATATAACAATTTAACGAAGAAGAAACTTCGCCTTGAACATTATGAGTAAAGCCTAAGGACACATGTGTCCATATGCAACAGCGGAGCGTGTCTCTCTCCCACAAAGTGAATGCTAGGATCCATCTTATTCAAACAAAAACAAAAACGAAAACAAACCGACGCTCCAAGTAAAGAACACAAGATGTGACTGAATAAAAATATAGTTTCAGGGGAGGAACCTGATGATGTTGTCGATGAAGAAGGGGATGCCTTGGGCATCCCCAAGCTTAGACGCTTGAGTCTTCTTAAAATATGCAGGGGTGAACCACGGGGCATCCCCAAGCTTAGAGCTTTCACTCCTCTTGATCATAGTATATCATTCTCCTCTCTTGACCCTTGAAAACTTCCTTCACACCAAACTTCAAGCAAACTCATTAGAGGGTTAGTGCATCATTAATAATTCACTCATTCAGAGGTGACACAATCATTATTTTCACTTCTGGACATTGCATAATGCTACTGGACATTAGTGGATCAAAGAAATAAATCCAACATAGCAAAAGAGGCAATGCGAAATAAAAGGCAGAATCTGTCAAAAACAGAACAGTCCGTAAAGACGAATTTATAAATGGCACCAGACTTGCTCAAATGGAAAAACTCAAAACTAATGAAAGTTGCGTACATATCTGAGGATCACGCTCGTAAATTGGCAGATTTTTTCGAATTTTCTACAGAGAATTATGCCCAGATTCGTGACAGACAGCAATGCTGTTTCTGCGCAGCGATCCCAAATATAACATCAACTTTGACATAGAAACTTTACTTGGCACAAAAACATGATAAGGAGAGGTTGCTACAGTAGTAAACAACTTCCAAGACTCAACAAAACAAAAATTGCTGTAGGTAAAAACATGGGTTGTCTCCCATAAGCGCTTTTCTTTAACGCCTTTCAGCTAGGCGCAGTGCAAATCAAGTAACATCAAGAATAGAAGCATCAACATCATAGCTTGTTCTAATAATAGAATCAAAAGGCAACTTCATTCTCTTTCTAGGGAAGTGTTCCATACCTTTCTTGAGAGGAAATTGATATTTAATATTACCTTCCCTCATATCAATAACAGCACCAACAGTTCGAAGAAAAGGTCTTCCCAACACAATAGGACAAGATGCATTGCATTCAATATCCAAGACAACAAAATCAACGGGGACAAGGTTATTGTTAACCGTAATATGCACATTATCAATCCTCCCCAAAGGTTTCTTTTTAACATTATCGGAAAGATTAACATCCAAATAACAATTCTTCAATGGTGGCAAGTCAAGCATATCATAAATCTTTTTAGGCATAACAGAAATACTTGCACCAAGATCACATAAAGCATTACATTCAAAGTCATTGAATTTCATTTTAATGATGGGCTCCCAACCATCTTCTAACTTTCTAGGAATAGAAGTTTCAAGTTTTAGTTTCTCTTCTCTAGCTTTTATGAGAGCATTTGTAATATGTTTTGTAAAGGCTAAATTTATAGCACTAGCATTAGGACTTTTAGCAAGTTTTTGTAAGAACTTTATAACTTCAGAGATGTGGCAATCATCAAAATCTAAATCATTATGAGCTACAGCAATGGGATCATTGTTCCCAAGGTTGGAAAAAATTTCAGCAGTTTTATCACAAGCAGTTTCAGCAGTTTTAGCAATTTCAGGCAGTTTTGTTCGCTTTGCACTAGGAGTAGAAACATTGCCAACACCAATTATATTACCATTGATAGTAGGAGGTGCAGCAACATGTGAAGAATTAGCATTACTAGTGGTGGTAATAGTCCAAACTTTAGCTACATTATTCTCTTTAGCTAGTTTTTCATTTTCTTCTCTATCCCACCTAGCACGCAATTCAGCCATTAATCTTATATTCTCATTAATTCTAACTTGGATGGCATTTGCTGTAGTAGTAATCTTATTATCAATATCATTATTAGGCATAACTTTCAATTTTAAAAGATTAACATCAGAGGCAAGTCTATCAACTCTAGAAGCGATAGTATCAATTTTATCAAGCTTTTCCTCAACAGATTTGTTAAAAGCAGTTTGTGTACTAATAAATTCTTTAAGCATAGCTTCAAGACCAGAGGGTACACTCCTATTATTATTGTAAGAATTCCCATAAGAATTACCATAACCATTACCATTAGCAGAAGGATATGGCCTATAGTTATTACCAGAGTTGTTCCTATAAGCATTGTTGTTGAAATTATTATTTTTAATGAAATTCACATCAACATTTTCTTCTTGAGCAACCAATGAAGCTAAAGGAACATTATTTGGATCAACATTAGATCTACCATTCACAAGCATAGACATAATCACATCAATCTTATCACTCAAGGAAGAGGTTTCTCAACAGAATTTACCTTCTTACCTTGTGGAGCTCTTTCCGTGTGCCATTCAGAGTAATTTATCATCATATCATCAAGAAGTTTTGTAGCTGCCCCCAATGTGATGGACATAAAGGTACCTCCAGCAGCTGAATCCAATAAATTCCGCGAAGAAAAATTTAGTCCTGCATAGAAGGTTTGGATGATCATCCAAGTAGTCAGTCCATGGGTTGGGCAATTCTTTACCAAAGTTTTCATTCTCTCCCAAGCTTGAGCAACATGTTCAGTATCTAATTGTTTAAAATTCATTATGCTACTTCTCAAAGATATAATTTTAGCGGGAGGATAATATCTACCAATAAAAGCATCCTTGCATTTAGTCCATGAATCAATACTATTCTTAGGCAAAGATAGCAACCAATCTTTAGCTCTTCCTCTTAATGAGAAAGGAAACACTTTCAATTTAATAATATCACCATCTACATCTTTATACTTTTGCATTTCACAAAGTTCAACAAAATTATTGAGATGGGCAGCAGCATCATCAGAACTAGCACCAGAAAATTGTTCTCTCATAACCAAATTCAGTAAAGCAGGTTTAATTTCAAAGAATTCTGCTGTAGTAGCAGGTGGAGCAATAGGTGTGCATAGGAAATCATTATTATTTGCATTTGTGAAGTCACACAATTTAGTATTTTCATGGTTGGCCATTTTAGCAACGGTAAATAAAACAAACTAGATAAAGTAAATGCAAGTAACTAATTTTTTTGTGTTTTTGATATAGAGAGCAAGACAGTAAATAAAGTAAAACTAGCAACTAATTTTTTTGTGTTTTGATTTAGTGCAGCAAACAAAGTAGTAAATAAAATAAAGCAAGACAAAAACAAAGTAAAGAGATTGAGAAGTGGAGACTCCCCTTGCAGCGTGTCTTGATCTCCCCGGCAACGGCGCCAGAAATTTAGCTTGATACGCGTAGATGCACACGTCCGTTGGGAACCCCAAGTGGAAGGTATGATGCGTATAGAAGCAAGTTTCCTCAGTATGAAACCAAGGTTTAATCGAACCAGTAGGAGCCAAGAAGCACGTTGAAGGTTGATGGTCGCGAAATGTGATGCGGCGCAACACCAGGGATTCCGGCGCCAACGCGGAACCTGCACAACACAACCCAAGTACTTTGTCCCAACGAAACAGTGAGGTTGTCAATCTCACCGGCTTGCTGTAACAAAGGATTAAACGTATCGAGTGGAAGATGTTTGCAAAGAAAACAGTAAAACAAGTAGATTGTATGCTATGTAAAGAATAGGACCGGGGTCCACAGTCACTAGAGGTGTCTCTCCCATAAGATAAAAGCATGTTGGGTGAACAAATTACAGTCGGGCAATTGACAAATAGAGAAAGGCATAACAATGCATATACATGACATGGTAAATATAGTGAGATTTAATCCGGGCATTACGACAAAGAACATAGACCGCCATCCAACTGCATCTATGCCTAAAAAGTCCACCTTCAGGTTATCGTCCGAACCCCCTCCAGTATTAAGTTGCAAAGCAACAGACAATTGCATTAAGTATGGTGCGTAATGTAATCAACAACTACATCCTTAGACATAGCATCAATGTTTTATCCCTAGTGGCAACAGCACATCACAACCTTAGAACCTTCTGTCACGATCCCAGATTCAATGAAGGCATGAACCCACTATCGAGCATAAATACTCCCTCTTGGAGTTAAGAGCAAAAACTTGGCCAGAGCCTCTACTAATAACGGAGAGCATGCAAGATCATAAACAACACATAAACAATAGATTGATAATCACCATAATCATAGTACTCTCTATCCATCGGATCCCGACAAACACAACATATAGTATTACAGATAGATGATCTTGATCATGTTAGGCAGCTCACAAGATCCAACAATGAAGCACAACAAGGAGAAGACGACCATCTAGCTACTGCTATGGACCCATGGTCCAGGGGTGGACTACTCACTCATCACTCCGGAGGCGACCATGGCGGTGTAGAGTCCTCCGGGAGATGAATCCCCTCCGGCAGGTGCCGGAGGCGATCTCCGAATCCCCCGAGATGGGATTCGCGGCGGCGGCGTCTCTGTAAGGTTTTCCGTATCGTGGCTCTGTATCGGGGTTTCGCGACGGAAGCTTTAAGTAGGCGGAGGGTCAACGCGAGGGCCACACGAGGGCCCAGGGCAGGTCGGCGCGGCCAGGGCTTGGGCCGCGCCGGCCACCCCCCCGGCCTCGTGGCCCCACTTCGTTAGGTCTTCGGTCTTCGGAAGCTTCGTGCAAAAATAGGACCCCGGGCGAAAGTTTCGTCCAATTCCGAGAATATTTCTTTACTAGGATTTCTGAAACCAAAAACAGCAAAAACAGAACTGGCTCTTCGGCATCTTGTTAATAGGTTAGTTCCAGAAAATACATAAATATGACATATAATGTGCATAAAACATGTAGGTATCATCAATAAAGTAGCATGGAACATAAGAAATTATCGATACGTTGGAGACGGTATGCCAAAGGCATGCCAAACCGGATGGTCTTATCCATCAAGATACCGGTTTAATGTTTACACCGGAGCTCAAGATAGGAATTTGGCTAAGTAAGCTAAGCCGGTATCCCCAAGAGGGGTATACCGGGACCGGATAGAAAGGATGCCGGAGACCGGAAGGAAGAGCATGTCGGCAGGACTGGTCAAAGATTCTCTCCAGAGCTAGAGGACAAGGATGAGCTAAGCAAAGTAGCTTTAAACGAAGGCCTGAAGACAAAGAAGAGGATGACGGCCAAAGAAGCCGGAGGACGTCAGCCTCCCTGTTTAAAGAAGACCCCGGCGTCATCTATGATTAAAGTAGCTTTGTAAAGTAGTTTGTCTAGTCAAAGATGCCATTAGGGTTTCTTGCCCTGTAAGCCACCCTCTCCCCTATATAAGGAGAGGGGGGCGCCCCATTCATACGCGCGGAACGTAGAGAGAGAAACCTTGTAAGCTAAAACCTGTAACCTGTGGAGATCAATGAAGAGAATGATCTAGAGCGAGTTCTTCCTTGTGTCTTTCTTCTTCAACCTCTGGCCTTGGCCAAGTTCTTGAGGAAACCATCCGGAAGTTCATCCCATCTAGTCATAAACCCTCCCCCGAATCCTCTAGCGTCCATTCGGCCCCAAGATAAGCCATCCTATGGCATCTGTTTGTTCACCACGACGACACGTAGACTAGGGTTTTGCTGGAAGTAGAGGGCAAGTAGATCTCGAAGGTTTCAGCCGAAAAGTACTCGCTGATTATGAAAACTAGGGTTCTGTTGACAATAAATTCGATCCTTTCTTTGTCCCTCGACTCCCCCTTATATAGGAGGTGGAGCCGAGGGTTTTCGTAATACACAAGTTACAGAGTTCGGGAGGGTTTCGTACCCATCCCGTAAGATTACAAGTCTCTATATTTCCTAATACAATCTATCTTTCCTTAACACTAAATGGGCTTCCGAATCTTCTTATTCTTCGAGTCCTGGGCCTTCAATAAACCCCGGGTACCACTTTCGGAAGGCCCATTGGGGATGCCTATGTCAGAAGAGCAGCGCGCGGAGGAGCGCTTCTGGCCGGACAACTACACTACATGGACAGAGTTCTTCCGGCGCAGGTACGAGCGCGAAGTCGCCGCGTACGAAGGCCCTCCTCCTCCTCCTCCCGCTAGGAACAATGTCATCGGCCGCCGCCAGTGGTGGAGCGTGCCTGGCCGCACCCTCGCGAATGTGCTCGCGCACATCGAGGGTGGGAACTCCCACGTTCTTGGGATGCTGATGTCTACGCACGCTTCTATTCCTGTAGACAGTGTTGGGCCTCCAAGAGCACAGGTTCGTAGAACAGCAACAAGTTTCCCTTAAGTGAATCACCCAAGGTTTATCGAACTCAGGGAGGTAGAGGTCAAAGATATCCCTCTCAAGCAACCCTGCAATTAAGATACAAGAAGTCTCTTGTGTCCCCAACACACCTAATACACTTGTCAGATGTATAGGTGCACTAGTTCGGCGAAGATATAGTGAAATACAAGTAATATGGATGATTATAAGTAGCAATTGCAATCTGAAATAAAAATGGCAGCAAGCGAACATGTAGCAGAACTTGTTGGAAACGGTGTTTCAATGCTTAGAAACAAGGCCTAGGGATCATACTTTCACTAGTGGACACTCTCAACAATGATCACATAATTGAATAAATAAATGCTACTCTCAAACACTCTCTTGTTGGATAACAAACACCATTCATTGTGTAGGGCTACAACGTCATAAAGGAATCACACACGATGCGCACACTGTCACCATCACACCGTGGAGAGTGACTCCGGAGTTCATATTAAAGTAACCTCTAGAGTGCATAATAGACAAGAGTAACATCTACATATTCAACTAGATTACAAAGCTCATGATCACATAAAGATCACACCATGGGAGAGAGAGAGATGAACCACATAGCTACCGGTAGAGCCCTCAGCCTCGGGGGAAACTACTCCTCCTCATCATGGGAGTCAGCAGCGGCGATGAAGATGGCGGTGGTGTCGATGGAGATGACTCCGGGGGCAATTCCCCGTCCCGGCGGCGTGCCGGAACAGAGATTCTGTCCCCCGAAACTTGTCGTCGATGGCGGCGGCGCTGCGGAACCCTTGGTGGAATATGACTGGATTCTTTAGGGTTTTCGCATCCGGGAAATATATAGGCGAAGGGCAGCATCGGTGGAGTCCCGAGGAGCCCACCCCACCGGCGGCGCAAGGTGGGGCCGCACCACCCTATGAGGTGGCCAGCTCTTGGCCCCTTCGTCTCTCCTTCGGACTCCGTGAAGCTTCGGAAAAATAGGGACGCGGCCTTTTGTTTCGCGCAATTCCGAGAATATTCACAGAAGTAATTTTCAGGAACAAAAAACAGCAGAAAACAGGAACTGTCACTTCGGCATCTTGTTAATAGGTTAGTCCCGGAAAATGCATAAAAATGATATAAAGTGTATATAAAACATGTAGCAATTGGTATAATATAAGCATGGAACATCAGAAATTATAGATACGTTGGAGACGTATCAAGCATCCCCAAGCTTAGTTCCTACTCGCCCTCGAGTAGGTAAACGATAAAAAGAATAATTTCTAAAGTGACATGCTACCAACATAATCTTGATCAATACTATTGTAAAGCACATGAGATGAATGAAGTGACTCAAAGCAATGGTCTATAGTTTGCTAACAAATAGATAATGACTAAACAACTGAATCATATAGCAAAAACTTTTCATG
Organism: Lolium multiflorum; assembly: GCA_030979885.1. Taxonomy (NCBI): domain Eukaryota; kingdom Viridiplantae; phylum Streptophyta; class Magnoliopsida; order Poales; family Poaceae; genus Lolium; species Lolium multiflorum. The sequence continues at coordinate 88,221 of JAUUTY010000351.1, forward strand.
AATAGTACTTTCAAGACAAGCATCAAAAAGTCTTGCATAAGAGTTAACTCATAAAGCAATAGATTCTTAATAAAAGGTTTTGAAGCAACACAAAGGAAGATTTAAGTTTCAGCAATTGCTTTCAACTTTTAACATGTATATCTCATGGATAATTGTCAACACAAAGTAATATGATGAGTGCAATAAGCAAGCACATAAGAAATGATGCACACAAAGGTGACACAAGTGTTTGCTTCTAAGATAGAAAGAAGTAGGTAAACTGACTCAACATAAAGTAAAAGATAGGCCCTTCGCAGAGGGAAGCAGGGATTAAATCATGTGCTAGATCTTTTCAAGTTTTGAAATCATATAGAGAGCATAAAAATAAAGTTTTGAGAGGTGTTTGTTGTTGTCAACGAATGGTAGTGGGCACTCTAACCCCCTTGTCAAACAGACTTTCAAAGAGCGGCTCCCATGAAGGACATTATCTCTACCAACAAGGTAGATCATCCATCTTCTCTTTTGTTTACACATGTATTTTAGTTTTATTTATAGATGACACTCCTCCCAACCTTTTGCTTTCACAAGCCATGGCTAACCGAATCCTCGGGTGCCTTCCAACATTTCACATACCATGGAGGAGTGTCTATTGCAAAATTAAGTTGCTTACTGATAAATCAGGACAAAACATGTGAAGAGAATTATTAATGAAAGTTAATTAATTGGGGCTGGGCATTGCCAGCTCTTTTTGCAAAATTATTGGATAAGCGGATGTATATGCCACTAGTCCATTGGTGAAAGTCTGCCCAACAAGATTGAAAGATAAAACACCACATACTTCCTCATGAGCTATAAAACATTGACACAAATAAGGAGTAATAAAGTTTTGAATTGTTTAAAGGTAGCACATGAAGTATTTACTTGGAATGGCAGAAAAATACCACATAGTAGGTAGTTATGGTGGACACAAATGGCATAGATTTTGGCTCAAGGTTTTGGATGCACGAGAAGCATTCCCTCTCAGTACAAGGTTTTGGATAGCAAGGTTGATTGAGCAAACACAAGTATAAACTGGTACAACAAGACTTAAGTAAAAACATATTGCAAGCATTATAAGACTCTACACTGTCTTCCTTGTTGCTCAAACACTTTTACCAGAAAATATCTAGACCTTAGAGAGACCAATCATGCAAACCAAATTTCAACAAGCTCTACGGTAGTTCTCCACTAATAGGTTTAAACTACATGATGCAAGAGTTTAAACATGATCTACTTGAGAGCTCAAAACAATTGTCAAGTATCAAATTATTCAAGACAATATACCAACTACCACATGAAGCATTTTCTGTTTCCAACCAAATAACAATCAATGCTGAGGCTTTCAGCTTTCGCCATGAATATTAAAGTAAAACGAAGAACACAAGTGTTCAAATGAAAAAGCGGAGCGTGTCTCTCTCCCACACAAGGATTTCTAGGATCCGAATTTGTTCAAACACAAACAAAAATAAAAGCACACAGACGCTCCAAGTAAAGCGCATAAGATGTGAAAGAATTAAAATATAGTTTCACTAGAGATGACCTGATAAGTTTGTTGATGAAGAAGGGGATGCCTTGGGCATCCCCAAGCTTAGACGCTTGAGTCTTCTTGAAATATGCAGGGATGAACCACGGGGGCATCTCCAAGCTTAGGCTTTTAACTCTTCTTGATCATGTAATATCATCCTTCTCTCTTGATCCTTGAAAAATTCTTCACACCAAACTCGAAGTAATCTTATTAGCGGGTTAGTGCATAATAAAAAATTCACATGTTTTGCATGGACACAATCATTACCAACACTTCTGGACATTACCCATAGCTACTGAAATTTAATGGAGCAAAGAAATCCACTCAAACACAGTAAAAGAGGCAATGCAATATAAAAGGTAGAATCTGTCAACACAGAACAGTCCGTAAAGACGAATTTTATCGAGGCACTTAACATGCTCAGATCCGAAAACTTAAAACTAATGAAAGTTGCGTACATATCTGTTGGAGATATGCCCAAGAGGCAATAATAAAAGTGGTTATTATATATCTTTATGTTTATGATAAATGTTTATATACCATGCTATAATTGTATTAACCGAAACATTGATACATGTGTGTTATGTAAACAAACAATAAAGTCCCTAGTAAGCCTCTTAACTAGCTTGTTGATTAATAGATGATTAGTTTCATAATCATGAACATTGGATGTTATTAATAACAAGGTTATATCATTATATGAATGATGTAATGGATACACCCAATTAAGCGTAGCATAAGATCACGTCATTAAGTTATTTGCTATAAGCTTTCGATACATAGTTACCTAGTCCTTATGACCATGAGATCATGTAAATCACTTATACTGGAAAGGTACTTTGATTACATCAAACGCCACTACGTAAATGGGTGGTTATAAAGGTGGGATTAAGTATCCGGAAAGTATGAGTTGAGGCATATGGATCAACAGTGGGATTTGTCCATCCCGATGACGGATAGATATACTCTGGGCCCTCTCGGTGGAATGTCATCTAATGTCTTGCAAGCATATGAATAAGTTCATAAGAGACCACATACCACGGTACGAGTAAAGAGTACTTGTCAGGAGACGAGGTTGAACAAGGTATAGAGTGATACCGATGATCAAACCTCGGACAAGTAAAATATCGCGTGACAAAGGGAATTGGTATCGTATGTGAATGGTTCATTCGATCACTAAGTCATCGTTGAATATGTGGGAGCCATTATGGATCTCCAGATCCCGCTATTGGTTATTGGTCGGAGAGAGTTCTCAACCATGTCTACATAGTTCGCGAACCGTAGGGTGACACACTTAAGGTTTGATGTTGTAATAGTAGAACTTGAATATGGAATGGAGTTCGAAGTTTTTGTTCGAAGTCTCGGATGGGATCCCGGACATCACGAGGAGTTCCGGAATGGTCCGGAGAATAAGATTCATATATAGGAAGTCATTTTATAAGTTTGAAAATGATCCGGTGCATTTATGGAAGGTTCTAGAAGGTTCTAGAAAAGTCCGGAAGAAATCACTTTGGAAGGCGGAGTCCCGGAGGGACTCCACCACCCATGGCCGGCCAACCCTAGAGGGGTGGAGTCCCAGGTGGACTCCACCAAGGTGGCCGGCCACCCCCCCTCATGGAAAGGTGGGAGTCCCACTTGAGGTGGGAATCCCACCTTGGGTAGGTTTCCCTACACATGGAAGGTTTTGGGTTGGGGTCTTATTCGAAGACTTGTACACCAACTCTTGGGTGTTCCACCTATATAATGAGGGCCAAGGGGAGGGGGCCGGACACACCAAAGCCATAGCTTGGCCGCACCCCATAGTGGCCGGCCACCCCCTCTCCCAAACCCTAGCCGCCCCACTCCTCCACCTCTCCCGCAACGCTTAGCGAAGCTCCGCCGGAGTTCTCCATCGCCACCGCCATCACGCCGTCGTGCTGCCGGATTGAAGGAGGAGCTACTACTTCCGCTGCCCGCTGGAACAGGGAGAAGGACGTCGTCTTCATCAACACCGAACGTGTGACCGAGTACGGAGGTGCTGCCCGATTGTGGCACCGTGATCAAGATCTTCTACGCGCTTTTGCAAGCGGCAAGTGATCGTCTACCGCAGCAATAAGAGCCTACTCTTATAGGCTTTGGAAATCTTCAAGGGTGAGTCTCGATCATCCCCTCGTTGCTCCCGTCTTCTAGATTGCATCTTGGCTTGGATTGCGTTCTCGCGGTAGGAATTTTTTTGTTTTCTATGCAACGAATCCCTTCAATATCTGAGGATTACTCATGAATTTTTTCAGAATTTTTAGAGTTTTCTGCAGAGAGAAAAGCTCAAATTCGTGACAGCTAAAAATCTGTTTCTGCGCAGAAATCCAAATCTAGTATCAACTTTCTATTAGAGACTTTACTTGGCACAACAATGCAAGAAAATAAAGATACAAAGGTATTGCTACAGAAGTAACAAGCACCTTGACTCAAAACAAAAAGAAAAGCAAAAATAACAGAAAATAAAAACGATGGGTTGTCTCCCATAAGCGCTTTTCTTTAACGCCTTTTAGCTAGGCATAGTGATTTTTATGATGCTCACATAAAGATGAGAGTTGAAAAGAGAGCATCAAGAAGCATATATAAAACATGTTTAAATCTAACACTCTTCCTATGCATAGGAGCCTTGTAAGAAAACAAGTCAATGAAGAACAAAGTGAGTAGCATAGGAAGACAAAACAAGTGTAACTTCAAAAATTTCAACACAAGGAGAGGAGACTTAATATTATTGTGATATATGAAATCGTGTCTCCCTCTCTCATAAGGACCAGTAGGTCTTAAAGTACCCAGCAAATAAAAGCAAATCAAGAGAAAGCTCAAAACATTCATCATAAAGAGAAGAAATTTAGTAACATGAAGATTTCTATACCCATACTTTCCTCTCTCAAAATAATTTTCAGTGGTATCATGAATAAACTCAACAATATAGCTATCACATAAAGCATTCTTATCATGATCCACATGCATAAAAGTATCATTACTCTCCACATAAGCATAATCAATTTTATTAGTAATAGTGGGAGTAAAACTATCACAACCATCATTGTAATCATCATAAATTGTAGGCATGGTATAATCATAATAAACTTTATCCTCCATAGTAGGTGGCACCAAAATACCACTATCATTATAATCATCATAAATGGGAGGCAAAGTATCATCAAAGAAAATTTTCTCCTCAAAACTTGGGGGACTAAAAATATCACAACCAGCTTCCCCAAGCTTAGAATTTTCCATAGCATTAAAAATAATAGTGTTCAAAGAATTCATGCTAAAAACATTGCTACAACTATTTTGCAAACAAAGTTCCATGGGTTTTTTAATTCTCTCTTCAAACACATCATGTCCTAATTCAATATAAAGTTCATAAAGATCTCTAATTTTGTTGTTGTTTTCCATTAAGCCTAACTAGTGAAAATAAAAACAAGAGACAAAAAGATAAAATTGCAGAATCTAAAGGAGATACCTTCGAGCACTCACACACCGGCAACAGTGCTAGAAAATAGCTTAGTAGGCAGAGGATGTGAGTACCTTTTACCTTACCTCCCGGCAACGGCGCCAGAAAATAGCTTGATGTCTACGCATGCTTCTATTCCTGTAGACAGTGTTGGGTCTCCAAGAGCAGAGGTTCGTAGAACAACAATAAGTTTCCCTTAAGTGAATCACCCAAGGTTTATCGAACTCAGGGAGGTAGAGGTCAAAGATATCCCTCTCAAGCAACCCTGCAATTAAGATACAAGAAGTCTCTTGTGTTCCCAACACACCTAATACACTTGTCAGATGTATAGGTGCACTAGTTTGGCGAAGAGATAGTGAAATACAAGTAATATGGGTGATTATAAGTAGCAATTGCAATCTGAAATAAAAGTGGCAGCAAGCGAACATGTAGCAGAACTTGTTGGAAACGGTGTTTCAATGCTTAGAAACAAGACCTAGGGATCATACTTTCACTAGTGGACACTCTCAACAATGATCACATAATTGAATAAATAAATGCTACTCTCAAACACTCTCTTGTTGGATAACAAACACCATTCATTGTGTAGGGATGCAAAAGCACACCTCAAGCCGGAGTAAACAAGCTCCACAACGTCATAAAGGAATCACACACGATGCGCACACTGTCACCATCACACCGTGGAGAGTGACTCCGGAGTTCATATTAAAGTAACCTCTAGAGTGCATAATAGACAAGAGTAACATCTACATATTCAACTAGATTACAAAGCTCATGATCACATAAAGATCACACCATGGGAGAGAGAGATGAACCACATAGCTACCGGTAGAGCCCTCAGCCTCGGGGGAGAACTACTCCCTCCTCATCATGGGAGTCAGCAGCGGCGATGAAGATGGCGGTGGTTGATACGTCTCCAACGTATCGATAATTTCTTATGTTCCATGCTACTTTATTGATGATACCTACATGTTTTATGCACATTATATGTCATATTTATGCATTTTCTGGAACTAACCTATTAACAAGATGCCGAAGAGCCAGTTGCTGTTGCTTTTGGTTTCAGAAATCCTAGTAAGGAAATATTCTCGGAATTGGACGAAACTTCGCCCAGGGTCCTATTTTTGCACGAAGCTCCAAGACCGAAGAGATAACGAGTAACGAGGCAGCCGAGGGCGGCGCGGCCCAAGCCCTGGCCGCGCGGCCTACCCCCTGGGCACCTCGTGTGGCCCCCCGCGTTGACCTTCCGCCTACTTAAAGTCTCCGTCGCGAAACCCCCAGTACCGAGAGCCACGATACGGAAAACCTTCCAGAGACGCCGCCGCCGCGAATCCCATCTCGGGGATTCAGGAGATCGCCTCCGCACCCTGCCGGAGAGGGGATTCATCTCCCGAGGACTCTACACCGCCATGGTCGCCTCCGGAGTGATGAGTGAGTAGTTCACCCCGGACCATGGGTCCATAGCAGTAGCTAGATGGTCGTCTTCTCCTTGTTGTGCTTCATTGTTGGATCTTGTGAGCTGCCCAACATGATCAAGATCATCTATCTGTAATACTATATGTTGTGTTTGTCGGGATCCGATGGATAGAGAGTACTATGATTATGGTGATTATCAATCTATTGTTTATGTGTTGTTTATGATCTTGCATGCTCTCCGTTACTAGTAGAGGCTCTGGCCAAGTTTTTACTCTTAACTCCAAGAGGGAGTATTTATGCTCGATAGTGGGTTCATGCCTCCATTGAATCTGGGACAGTGACAAAAAGTTCTAAGGTTGTGATGTGCTGTTGCCACTAGGGATAAAACATTGATTCTATGTCTAAGGATGTAGTTGTCGATTACATTACGCACCATACTTAATGCAATTGTCTGTTGCTTTGCAACTTAATACTGGAGGGGGTTCGGATGATAACCTGAAGGTGGACTTTTAGGCATAGATGCAGTTGGATGGCGGTCTATGTACTTTGTCGTAATGCCCAATTAAATCTCACTATATTTATCATATCATGTATATGCATTGTTATGCCTTTCTCTATTTGTCAATTGCCCGACTGTAATTTGTTTACCCAACATGCTTTTATCTTATGGGAGAGACACCTCTAGTGAACTGTGGACCCCGGTCCTATTCTTTACATAGCATACAATCTACTGCAATTGTGTTTACTGTTTTCTTTGCAAACATCTTCCACTCGATACGTTTAATCCTTTGTTACAGCAAGCCGGTGAGATTGACAATCTCACTGTTTCGTTGGGGCAAAGTACTTGGTTGTGTTGTGCAGGTTCCACGTTGGCACCGGAATCCCTGGTGTTGCGCCGCATCACATTTCGCGACCATCAACCTTCAACGTGCTTCTTGGCTCCTACTGGTTCGATTAAACCTTGGTTTCATACTGAGGGAAACTTGCTTCTATACGCATCATACCTTCCACTTGGGGTTCCCAACGGACGTGTGCATCTACGCGTATCAATTTCTGGCGCCGTTGCCGGGGAGATCAAGACACGCTGCAAGGGGAGTCTCCACTTCTCAATCTCTTTACTTTGTTTTTGTCTTGCTTTATTTTATTTACTACTTTGTTTGCTGCACCTAAATCAAAATACAAAAAAATTAGTTGCTAGTTTTACTTTATTTACTGTCTTGCTCTCTATATCAAAAACACAAAAAAATTAATTACTTGCATTTACTTTTTCTAGTTTGTTTTATTTACCGTTGCTAAAATGAATACTCCTGAAAATACTAAGTTGTGTGACTTCACAAATGCAAATAATAATGATTTCCTATGCACACCTATTGCTCCACCTGCTACTACAGCAGAATTCTTTGAAATTAAACCTGCTTTACTGAACTTGGTTATGAGAGATCAATTTTCTGGTGTTAGTTCTGATGATGCTGCCCATCTCAATAATTTTGTTGAACTTTGTGAAATGCAAAAGTATAAAGATGTAGATGGTGATATTATTAAATTGAAAGTGTTTCCTTTCTCATTAAGAGGAAGAGCTAAAGATTGGTTGCTATCTTTGCCTAAGAATAGTATTGATTCATGGACTAAATGCAAGGATGCTTTTATTGGTAGATATTATCCTCCCGCTAAAATTATATCTTTGAGAAGTAGCATAATGAATTTTAAACAATTAGATACTGAACATGTTGCTCAAGCATGGGAGAGAATGAAAACTTTGGTAAAGAATTGCCCAACCCATGGACTGACTACTTGGATGATCATCCAAACCTTCTATGCAGGACTAAATTTTTCTTCGCGGAATTTATTGGATTCAGCTGCTGGAGGTACCTTTATGTCCATCACATTGGGGGCGGCTACAAAACTTCTTGATGATATGATGATAAATTACTCTGAATGGCACACGGAAAGAGCTCCACAAGGTAAGAAGGTAAATTCTGTTGAAGAAACCTCCTCCTTGAATGATAAGATTGATGTGATTATGTCTATGCTTGTGAATGGTAGATCTAATGTTGATCCAAATAATGTTCCTTTAGCTTCATTGGTTGCTCAAGAAGAAAATGTTGATGTGAATTTCATTAAAAATAATAATTTCAACAACAATGCTTATAGGAACAACTCTGGTAATAACTATAGGCCATATCCTTCTGCTAATGGTAATGGTTATGGTAATTCTTATGGGAATTCTTATAATAATAATAGGAGTGTACCCTCTGGTCTTGAAGCCATGCTTAAAGAATTTATTAGTACACAAACTGCTTTTAATAAATCTGTTGAGGAAAAGCTTGATAAAATTGATACTATTGCTTCTAGAGTTGATAGGCTTGCCTCTGATGTTAATCTTTTAAAATTGAAAGTTATGCCTAATAATGATATTGATAATAAGATTACTACTACAGCAAATGCCATCCAAGTTAGAATTAATGAGAATATAAGATTAATGGCTGAACTGCGTGCTAGGTGGGATAGAGAAGAAAATGAAAAACTAGCTAAAGAGAATAATGTAGCTAAAGTTTGGACTATTACCACCACTAGTAATGCTAATTCTCCACATGTTGCTGCACCTCCTACTATCAATGGTAATATAATTGGTGTTGGCAATGTTTCTACTCCTAGTGCAAAGCGAACAAAACTGCCTGAAATTGCTAAAACTGCTGAAACTGCTTGTGATAAAACTGCTGAAATTTTTTCCAACCTTGGGAACAATGATCCCATTGCTGTAGCTCATAATGATTTAGATTTTGATGATTGCCACATCTCTGAAGTTATAAAGTTCTTACAAAAACTTGCTAAAAGTCCTAATGCTAGTGCTATAAATTTAGCCTTTACAAAACATATTACAAATGCTCTCATAAAAGCTAGAGAAGAGAAACTAAAACTTGAAACTTCTATTCCTAGAAAGTTAGAGGATGGTTGGGAGCCCATCATTAAAATGAAATTCAATGACTTTGAATGTAATGCTTTATGTGATCTTGGTGCAAGTATTTCTGTTATGCCTAAAAAGATTTATGATATGCTTGACTTGCCACCATTGAAGAATTGTTATTTGGATGTTAATCTTGCCGATAATGTTAAAAAGAAACCTTTGGGGAGGATTGATAATGTGCATATTACGGTTAACAATAACCTTGTCCCCGTTGATTTTGTTGTCTTGGATATCGAATGCAATGCATCTTGTCCAATTGTGTTGGGAAGACCTTTTCTTCGAACTGTTGGTGCTGTTATTGATATGAGGGAAGGTAATATTAAATACCAATTTCCTCTCAAGAAAGGTATGGAACACTTCCCTAGAAAGAGAATGAAGTTGCCTTTTGATTCTATTATTAGAACAAGCTATGATGTTGATGCTTCTACTCTCGATGTTACTTGATTTGCACTTTCTGCGCCTAGCTGAAAGGCGTTAAAGAAAAGCGCTTATGGGAGACAACCCATGTTTTTACCTACAGCAATTTTTTGTTTTGTTGAGTCTTGGAAGTTGTTTACTACTGTAGCAACCTCTCCTTATCATGTTTGTGTGCCAAGTAAAGTTTCTATGTCAAAGTTGATGTTATATTTGGGATCGCTGCGCAGAAACAGCATTGCTGTCTGTCACGAATCTGGGCACAGTCCTCTGTAGAAAATTCGAAAAAATCTGCCAATTTACGAGCGTGATCCTCAGATATGTACGCAACTTTCATTAGTTTTGAGTTTTTCCATTTGAGCAAGTCTGGTGCCAGATTTAAATTCGTCTTTACGGACTGTTCTGTTTTTGACAGATTCTGCCTTTTATTTCGCATTGCCTCTTTTGCTATGTTGGATTTATTTCTTTGATCCATTAATGTCCAGTAGCATTATGCAATGTCCAGAAGTGAAAATAATGATTGTATCACCTCTGAATGAGTGAATTATTAATTGTGCACTAACCCTCTAATGAGTTTGCTTGAAGTTTGGTGTGAAGGAAGTTTTCAAGGGTCAAGAGAGGAGAATGATATACTATGATCAAGAGGAGTGAAAGCTCTAAGCTTGGGGATGCCCCCGTGGTTCACCCCTGAATATTTTAAGAAGACTCAAGCGTCTAAGCTTGGGGATGCCCAAGACATCCCCTTCTTCATCGACAACATCATCAGGTTCCTCCCCTGAAACTATATTTTTATTCAGTCACATCTTGTATTCTTTACTTGGAGCGTCGGTTTGTTTTGTTTTTGTTTTTATTTGAATAAAATGGATCCTAGCATTCACTTTGTGGGAGAGAGACACGCTCCGCTGTTGCATATGGACACATGTGTCCTTAGGCTTTACTCATAATGTTCAAGGCGAAGTTTCTTCTTCGTTAAATTGTTATATGGTTGGAATTGGAAAATGCCACATGTAGTAATTCTAAAATATCTTGGATAATGTGATACTTGGCAATTGTTGTGCTCATGTTTAAGCTCTTGCATCATATGCTTTGCACCCATTAATGAAGAAATACATAGAGCTTGCTAAAATTTGATTTGCATATTTGGTTTCTCTAAGGTCTAGATAATATCTAGTATTGAGTTTTGAACAACAAGGAAGACGGTGTAGAGTCTTATAATGTTTACAATATGTCTTTTATGTGAGTTTTGCTGCACCGGTTCATCCTTGAGTTTGCTTCAAATAACCTTGCTAGCCTAAACCTTGTATCGAGAGGGAATACTTCTCATGCATCCAAAATCCTTGAGCCAACTACTATGCCATTTGTGTCCACCATACCTACCTACTACATGGTATTTCTCCGCCATTCCAAAGTAAATTGCTTGAGTGCTACCTTTAAAATTCTATCATTCACCTTTGCAATATATAGTTCATGGGACAAAATAGCCTTAAAAACTATCGTAGTATTGAATATGTACTTATGCACTTTATCTTTTATTAAGTTGCTTGTTGTGCGATAACCATGCTTCTGGGGAACGCCATCAACTATTGTTGAATATCATGTGAGTTGCTATGCATGTCCGTCTTGTCTGAAGGATCTATCATTTTAGTGGTTGGAGCATGCAAAATTGTTAGAGAAGAACATTGGGCCGCTAACTAAAGCCATGAACCATGGTGGAAGTTTCAGTTTTGGACATATATCCTCAATCTCATATGAGAATAATAATTGTTGCTACATGCTTATGCATTTAAGAGGAGTCCATTATCTGTTGTCCATGTTGTCCCGGTATGGATGTCTAAGTTGAGAATAATCAAAAGCGAGAAATCCAAAATGCGAGCATTCTCCTTAGACCTTTGTACAGGCGGCATGGAGGTACCCCTTTGTGACACTTGGTTGAAACATGGCATGCAAAGATCCGGTAGTCCAAGCTAAGTAGGACGAGGTGCGGACACTATTAGTATACTATGCATGAGGCTTGCAACTTGTAAGATATAATTTACATAACTCATATGCTTTATTACTACCGTTGACAAAATTGTTTCATGTTTTCAAAATAAAAGCTCTAGCACAAATACAGCAATCGATGCTTTCCTCTTGAAGGACCTTTCTTTTACTTTTATTGTTGAGTCAGTTTACCTATCTCCTTCCACCTTAAGAAGCAAACACTTGTGTGAACTGTGCATTGATTCCTACATACTTGCATATTGCACTTGTTATATTACTTTATGTTGACAATATCCATGAGATATACATGTTATAAGTTGAAAGCAACCGCTGAAACTTAATCTTCCTTTGTGTTGCTTCAACACCTTTACTTTGATTTATTGCTTTATGAGTTAACTCTTATGCAAGACTTATTGATGCTTGTCTTGAAGTACTATTCATGAAAAGTCTTTGCTATATGATTCATTTGTTTACTCATGTCATTACTTTTGCTTTGATCGCTGCATTCATTACATATGTTTACAAATAGTATGATCAAGATTATGATGGCATGTCACTTCAGAAATTATCTTTGTTATCGTTTTACCTGCTCGGGACGAGCAGAACTAAGCTTGGGGATGCTGATACGTCTCCAACGTATCGATAATTTCTTATGTTCCATGCTACTTTATTGATGATACCTACATGTTTTATGCACATTATATGTCATATTTATGCATTTTCTGAACTAACCTATTAACAAGATGCCGAAGAGCCAGTTGCTGTTTTCTGCTGTTTTTGGTTTCAGAAATCCTAGTAAGGAAATATTCTCGAATTGGACGAAACTTTCGCCCAGGGTCCTATTTTTGCACGAAGCTTCCAAGACCGAAGAGATAACGAAGTGGGGCCACGAGGCAGCCAGGGGACAGGGCGGCGCGCCCAAGCCCTGGCCGCGCGGCCCTACCCCCGGGCACCTCGTGGCCCCCGCGTGACCTTCCGCCTACTTAAAGTCTCCGTCGCGAAACCCCGTACGAGAGCCACGATACGGAAACCTTCCAGAGACGCCGCCGCCGCGAATCCCATCTCGGGGATTCAGGAGATCGCCTCACCTGCCGGAGAGGGGATTCATCTCCGGAGGACTCTACACCGCCATGGTCGCCTCCGGAGTGATGAGTGAGTAGTTCACCCCCGGACCATGGGTCCATAGCAGTAGCTAGATGGTCGTCTTCTCCTTGTTGTGCTTCATTGTTGGATCTTGTGAGCTGCCTAACATGATCAAGATCATCTATCCGTAATACTATATGTTGTGTTTGTCGGGATCCGATGGATAGAGAGTACTATGATTATGGTGATTATCAATCTATTGTTTATGTGTTGTTTATGATCTTGCATGCTCTCCGTTACTAGTAGAGGCTCTGGCCAAGTTTTTACTCTTAACTCCAAGAGGGAGTATTTATGCTCGATAGTGGGTTCATGCCTCCATTGAATCTGGGACAGTGACAGAAAGTTCTAAGGTTGTGGATGTGCTGTTGCCACTAGGGATAAAACATTGATTCTATGTCTAAGGATGTAGTTGTCGATTACATTACGCACCATACTTAATGCAATTGTCTGTTGCTTTGCAACTTAATACTGGAGGGGTTCGGATGATAACCCGAAGGTGGACTTTTTAGGCATAGATGCAGCTTGGATGGCGGTCTATGTACTTTGTCGTAATGCCCAATTAAATCTCACTATATTTATCATATCATGTATATGCATTGTTATGCCTTTCTCTATTTGTCAATTGCCCGACTGTAATTTGTTTACCCAACATGCTTTTATCTTATGGGAGAGACACCTCTAGTGAACTGTGGACCCCGGTCCTATTCTTTACATAGCATACAATCTACTGCAATTGTGTTTACTGTTTTCTTTGCAAACATCTTCCACTCGATACGTTTAATCCTTTGTTACAGCAAGCCGGTGAGATTGACAACCTCACTGTTTCGTTGGGGCAAAGTACTTGGGTTGTGTTGTGCAGGTTCCGCGTTGGCGCCGAATCCCTGGTGTTGCGCCGCATCACATTTCGCGACCATCAACCTTCAACGTGCTTCTTGGCTCCTACTGGTTCGATTAAACCTTGGTTTCATACTGAGGGAAACTTGCTTCTATACGCATCATACCTTCCACTTGGGGTTCCCAACGGACGTGTGCATCTACGCGTATCAGTGGTGTCGATGGAGATGACTCCGGGGGCAATTCCCCGTCCCGGTGGCGTGCCGGAACAGAGATTCTGTCCCCCGAAACTTGTCATCGATGGCGGCGGCGCTGCGGAACCCTTGGTGGAATATGACTGGATTCTTTAGGGTTTTCGCATCTAGGCAATATAGGCGAAGCAGCGTGTGGAGTCCCGAGAGCCCACCCGACCTGCGGCGCGGCAGAAGGTGGGGCCGCACCCTATGAGGTGGCCAGCTCGTGGCCCCCTTCGTCTCTCCTTCGGACTCCGTGAAGCTTCTGAAAAATAGGGACGTGACCTTTTGTTTCGCGCAATTCCAAGAATATTCGTAGAAGTAATTTTCTGGAACCAAAAACAGCAGAAAACAGGAACTGACACTTCGGCATCTTGTTAATAGGTTAGTCCCGTAAAATGCATAAAAATGATATAAAGTGTATATAAAACATGTAGCAATTGGTATAATATAAGCATGGAACATTAGAAATTATAGATACGTTGGAGACGTATCAGATGCCGCCACTGGAGGTGGCTACCGTGTCGTGCCGACACGGTAGTTCCTGGATGTCGAGGAGGATGGCGCCATCCTCCTCATCATCTGGGTCGAGGTCCGCGTCCAGGTTCGACGGATCGCGCCTCCGCCGGCGACACCGCGCTACGTCAAGAAGGAGTCGGCGTCTCCACCGCCGACCAGAGGGCGCATCAGCGACGCCCTCGTCATCCGCGACCAACCCTCCTCTCCATCGCGTGGGCGGAATAGGAAGTTGTCGAAGAAGGAGGCCGCCGCCACCGCCGCCGCCAACCAGCTCACCGAGGAGGAGGCCAAGCGTGCCGAGGACGCCGCGGTGGCGGAAGCGATCGCTAGGTCGCTCAACGACCTGGTCCTTGCCAACAACACGCTCCCCATCGACGCCGCGCTCAACTAGTCTAGGAGGTACTGGGAGCGGCAGGAGGCGGGGCAGCAGCGTCGGCTGCTAGACATGGCTGCCGCGCGGCAACTCGCCGGCTAAGCCACCGCACCGGCCGCGGCAACGAACGCCGCGCCCAGGCCCACGCCGCAGATCAAGCTCGAGGAGAACAGCGACGACGACCTCTACCGACCGACGCCGCCACGCGCCGGTGACCTTGGCTAGGGTTCTAGCTGTTGGTACGAGGCACCGCCGCCCGAGGACGCCGGCAACTCCAGCGACGACAATGGCGGCGACAACACGGCCTTCTACTGCCAGTTTAAGTTTATGTTTCCATCTGGAATTCAAATATATATACGAATTCGGCCTATGTACGAACTCGCCTATATGTGTTAAATGTTTTTAAATTTCGCTTATGTTTGAACGAGCTTCGCCTAGTTTTGTCTGAATTCGTCGTATTTTATCAAAAGTTTCCATCCATCCTGAGCTCGCCGCTGGAGAAATGGGCCTCCCAGGCAAAAAAAAAAGGCGCTAAATAGCGCCGGATTTTGGTCTGGGGAGCCCCAACGGGTAAAGATGCTCTTAAGCATCGTTTGGGAGCGAACGTTATTGCCGCGGCCCGTTATAAATAGAGGTGGTGTTTTCTCGGTTTTATGAAATTCTAGAAGGTTCTAGTCTGAATTTGTTCGGTTTTTTTGACGTCTATTCGGTTTTGGACGCCTGTTCAGTTTTGGCTGATTTTAAAATTGCTCATTTTTAAAAAAGATTTCAAATTTAAATTTTGCTTAGATTTAAAAGTTGTTAAAATTTACTCCCTCCGTCCCACGAAACATGTCGGAAGTTTTCTAAATTTGGACGTATCTATACATTAATAGTATTTAGATACATTCAAAATTAAACCAACTTCCGAGATATTTTCGTGGTACAGATGGAGTATTTTTGCTCAGATTCAAATTTTGTTCAAAATTAACTTTTGCTTACATGCAAAATTTGTTTAAAATATTTTTTTGCTCGGAATTTATTCAGATTCAAATTTTGCTTGCATTCGAGAAATACAAAATACTCCCTCCATTCCTAGATATAGGGTGTATAGTTTTTGGCACGGAAATTAAAAAACACACATTGAGTGCAAGTTACACAAGTTTTGGGCAAGATTATCTCTGAATTATTGATGTGATAAAATAGAGAAGTTTGCATGAGCTAAGAAAATACAACCGGATCCGTAAAATAATCTCGTTCAATGCAGTGCACCTTATATTTTGATTGCAAATCGTGAAAGAGCTGGAGTTCGAGCACGGATCTCCACGGATTGAAACGGGGTGCGACCGGTGGGGTTACAGATCAGATCATAGACTCCCATAAAACAATTTGTACTACTGTACCGCGTTTCATCTAGCGAACACGTTAATGGGCCGGCCCACCCGGGATCACCTTCAGGCGATGCTTATTCCGCCACGCTGCTGAGCGTGCTATAGGTGCGCCTAACAAGAGGGTCTGTGTAGGATGATATGTCGGTCGGGTCGTGGCCCAGCCCAAATCAGCAGTTATAAGAACAAACAAAGAGGAAAGGAGTCGGGCAGGCCTCTACGGCGCCTTAGGGTTAGCTTCATCGGCCTCATCGGCGGCATGGCGCATGTAGAGGATGAAGGGGAAGAGGAGCAGTGCTTCTTAGTAGAGCCTTTATTCTACGACGAGGCGAAGGAAATGGCCTGGGCGTTGGCGGAGAGGGAGAGGCGTCGGCGGGAGGAGGACGAGATGGCGCGGAAGGTGGCGGAGAACCTGCGGAGAGACGAGGCGCACCAAACCGTCAAGAAATCCATCATCGAGTACAATACCAAGTTGGAGCGCAACGTCTACACTCGGTTTTTCCTCCGAGATTTCTCCGTCTTCGACATAAATGAGTTGTGTAAGTAACCTATATCTTCATCCATAATTGCTTTGTCTTATACTCCTATTTGTAAATTTCTGATGTATGCACACTGCACAGTATATAATACTCCTGTTTGTAAATTTCTGATTTATGCACACTGTACAGAAGTTAATGAATTACCGTGGGATGCTTAGGTTCACTTGCATATTGGGGTACAATCATCGACTAGGACCTAGGGCGTGCCTCTTAACGGTCATGTGTTGGACAAATATTTGGGATTAGATCTCATACTTAGTTCAACACAAAATTTTGCTAAGCAGACATGACATTAGAACATACCTTGCAATTGCTAAGGGGGTAGTACTCTTATGTGCCCAAATCATTCCATAAAATCAGACACAACAGACGCTCTTCTTCGTCGACACCAATCGTCTTGCTGGCCTGCAGAGGCAGCAACATGATCAGAACTTGTACAGATGGCAAAAGTTCTTAGAGAAATCCTGAGAAAATAACAAATTTTACGTGAAGTATAACTATCTGGATTGTTATTTTATATTCATTTGGTACCTCTTTCGTTATTCATTACAAAAGCTCCAACGCCAACTATAAACCTTATTCAGAAGCCACTACGCAAGCATTAAGTTCTCTCTACGCGATGCTAACAGAATCCTTCCAACAACAAAACAAAGTTAAGCAGTTTAGAGATCAATCTCAAACATACACATACGAAACATAATAATTTAAATCAGCTACATCTGAAACATAAAAGGGAATAAAAGCACTGAAAAGTCACTTTGAAGGGCGGGCTCCCTGGAGCCCTTTTTTGACTTTTTTTTTAGATTGACGTTTTAAAGTTTCCAAAGAAAAATTCTAGATGTTGGCAATGATGTATTCTATGATCTTGCAAAATCTCAATACGAAATAGTATGTATTGGCATACACAAAAATGATAAATAATGACAAATCTGCAGGATTTTGAATTTTGCACTTGTTCATTATCTCAGATCTCGAATTTTGTCTTCTTTACACAGCCCGGAATACATAATATTTCGCATTGATTTTTTGCACAGGTAGAAGTCATCATTACCTATATGCAAGATTTTTCTTAGAATTTTTTGGAACTTTAATTCTGATTTTAAAAAAGTCAAAAAGGGGCTCCATGGAGCCTGTCCTCTGAAACGATGCACTCCTAAAAGCAAGCACAAACCACTAATTTCATAGTAGTCCAAAAACAACCAAGGGGGAAATGGCTTGTGAGATGCCTACCTATATACGGAGTATACCTTTGAGAAAGGAAATGCCTACCTAAAAAGATTTGTCCAGCAACATAATCCCTGTTGCAAAGAAGTGGTGTAGAAGACAGTGTGTTGACCCAACACTTATTCCAGAGTAGATCGGTGGTGAGAGTCCATGAGTGACTTGAAATAAGCTATATCCAAAGAACAGTACTACATGAAAAAAAATACTGTTTAGAGTAGAATTAAGCCACACATTTCAGCAATAGAAAAGATTGAGTATCAATCTAGTTACCCGTTTGTAGTGAACACCAAAATATTCTATCTTGTTGAGTGGTATGGTCTGATACTCAGACACAGGCTCGTCTGGTGGCTTGTAATCTTTGGATATGTCCTAAAAGCTTCAGTTTCCACTGACAGGACGTGAACAAAGGGTGATACTTCATTTCAACAATGAATCATTTATTTTCCCATACCGGTAATATGATTAATCATGTTCATAATTTCCACTTCACCTGCCGCCACCAATGATTACTCAGTTCACCGTCCCTCTGTCCTGACGTGGACGCAGGCTGGACCCTAGTGGACAAGAGAAATAAGAGCAAGAGGGAAGATTAGCGAGTGGTGTGAGGAGGTCCCTGGGAGAGAGGACGGCCTGGGTCTCGATACGAGTTCTTTCTTTCTTTTTAACAAAGGAAACAAACGGGAGGAGGCTTCGTGGATGTTTTGTTAATCCAATGAAAGCCAACCATTTGTCTGGCACGTTCAACAAGTAGAGGGGTGCCCTGGTCTATTTCTCTGCGCGGTCTAGTTGTTTTCTCTCTCCTCGGCACAACAAAAATCTCCGCGTGGTTAGGCCCCTCGCTTGCCAAGTCCTTGGCGATTACTGGGAGATTACCCGCACAGGTCATGTTCATTGTTACTGTGTAGCAGTAAACAAAGAATCTGCATTGGTTTGGATTGGATCCATATATCACTTAACAAGATGGATCACTGATTTTACTGAAATTACCTTGGCACATATAGTGAAATCATATTTTCTCCTACTAGTTTCATTCATGTTCATGATTGCATAGTGGTTACAGCAAATCTGCATCCAGACAGAGAATAGGTGGCTTGGATACATCTTTCACTTTGGTTCAGTATGGATTATGAAATAGTATGCAGTAGTACTACTCATACTAATCATGTGCTGAATTTGTTATGCATGATAATTGACTATTCATCTTATGTTTTCCATACTAGCTCGTAGTTTATCTAGGATTGCATACTGCGTTAGGATGCAGTTATGGGCATATCAGGGGAAGAAAATTTGGTTGCAAGTCAATCAAGTCGACGTGCTTGTATATTTGGATAGGAGAAACATACAGCTTTTCTGAGAAATCATCCATGCATCTTGTATTCTCTGATCTGGATGAAGCCATAGCCATTTATGTTGAGTCAACCTATAACAACATTAAATGGGTTAACTCAGTAGGGAGCAGTGGGAAATGGCGATGAAATAATATCGCTGATGTTTTTTCCACCATATTTGATAGATGTTTTTGGCCTTTTGCTTTTCCATTTCAGCTCTTATCCCTCCAATGCGATACACCGATAGCATGTACGAAGATGAGTTTGCGCTAGAGGACTCTGCAAACATCCTCTCAGTCAGCGTAGTCTCCTCAGATGTAAGCTTGCCAATCAACGTCTATGGCAGTGTTATCGTCAGAGATAGCATTGACTACAAGTGCATTTATTTGTTTCGCCGTCATAGAGATGATTGCCAAGTCATCAACGATGAGGTACATATTTGCTTCAGACTATTCATAGTGCAAGTAACTTGAGTAGTAACTTCACGTCCAACTCAGCAATTTTGCTTATGTGGCAGTGAGTTAATGGGAAGAGACGAGGAAGTTACTGTAACATCACACTTCCCAAGATACAATGAGTCTACAAGCTAATTAATGAAGTTATCTTTGATACTACTTTAATGTTACTAACCACTATGAAGGTAGTAACATGGAGTAGTAACATGTACATGTTACTACTCTAAGTTACTTCCCACTATGACTAGTCTCAGAGTCCTTGTCGTGCAATTTATATTATATTTGACAAATGCATTTAATATAGGTTGTTAAATTGACCTCTAAAAAACCATTTTGAGTATTATTGGTTGATGATAGAGAGATTGCTTATTATCGTCTTGTGCAATTCAACAGTATTTAGATAAATATATACTCTAATATCATGTGCAATTCTTTTCATAGGTTGCTTTTAATTGCCATTCCAGCTGTACATACACTAATTTCTTGTGAGTTTCGTTTGATAGGATAAGACATTGATTTTAACTGGCCCAGATCGAGGTCTAGTCTTGGTTGACTTTATCTATCTAGAGATAGATCTTAAGATCAGAGATCTTAAGGATGATAAAGAGGATCAAGACAAGCAATTCAGCAAAGGACTAATTAGTATTGATGGCCGAGTATTGTCTAGAGAGAGAGATGTTGTGGTTAGAAGTGAAACCCTCGAGAGCTGGCTCAGCACTATGGAAGTGAGAGTTGCAACTGTTTTGAACACAGTCGAAGTAACCTTTGAAATCAAGCTTCTTATGGGACATTTGGATGGAAATATTACGGTTGGCATCAAGGGCATTAAAGAACCGATTCTGATTCATGATAGTGAGGCAGATGGCGTGGTAACATGGGATGAAAGTCGAGTTGTCAAACTACGGCGTCGTGTCATGACTATCTGTCTTCAAGAAATGCTGGCATTTCACATTGTTAATGAGGCTGATGGTGTTAAGGGAGAACGAACCCTTGATTTCACCCCAAAACGCACTGGCTCAGATCACTGTAATATTCTGTGTGGCGCAGGGGTGTTCGGCTTCACGGTTGTCTGGTCTTTGATGGACTTCAGAATGTAATCATGTGACATCTATACTACTTCCTCCATCCCGATTTAGGTGTCGGGATGTCCATTTTGCCAAAAACACCTTATCTAATTCCCGACCAATCACACGCTCCTCGTCTCCTTCTTCTCTTCCTCTACCATATCGCAAAGAGAGCTCTCCGGCCTCTCTGTCGCCATGCCGCCGCGTTGCTTCCCCACCTGTGCCCCACGCCGCCGCGCTGCCGCCGCGTTGCTTCCCCCGCCCCACGCCGCCGCGCTGCCCCGTGTTGACCCCCCAGAGCCCACCCGCGACCCGCGCTGCCGTGCGCCTCTGATGCTCAAGGTTGCATTTTCCGTCCAAACCAGCACCGCTGCCTTGCTCCCCCCACCCTCCTTGCGGGATTTGTGAGCAGCCCTTCTCGATCTGCTAGGAGCAGTGCTTCTCGATTCTGACCGCCAATGCTCACCGGTCTCCTCCGCCGCTGATGTCCCCGACGGCCGGCTTCTTGGAGGAGGCCGGGAACGCACCGGATGTGAAGGCCGGTGTAGTACGTCTTGTAGGAGGCCGCCCCCAAGGCGCACCGCGGCGACCTCGACGCCACTACACAGCGGCTTGTTGACGTCCATCCAAAGGTTGCTCCTTTTCCTGCAACATTGATGGTGATAGGAGTATTAATTTCGATGTTGTAGCTCCTGGTGTTGAGAATTGTGAGCTATGCTGTGCCAGTGAGAATTTTGGTGCTGGTATCTAGATTTGGTGCATAGTTAGTATGCGAGTTTACCCTTAAATGTTGCATACACGCTGTCAGTAAAATAGTTTCAGTCTAGCCGCACATATAACATTGTGCAAAACGTTAGCTGAAATTTGAAACTGCGCTGTTTTTGTTACCCAGTATTGTTTGCACAACTATTGTTTGCTTAATGCCCTTGGTACATAGTTAGTCTGTTTTAAAATGCCCTTGGTACATACTGTGTTCGATTCATGAGTGAATAAGGGCTCTGCTTACAGTTAAATGAATGAATAAGGACTCTGCTTACTGTAATTCATGAATGTTTACAGCAAGTTAGTACAGTACTCTGCTTCATTGACCAACTAGCTCAAATTTCATTACAGAGTTACAGTTAAATTTCACACCAGATAGACAATATTGACCTCAACTTGACATAGCAGGTAGACATAGTTATATGTCCAATTTAGAAAGCTAGAAGGGTTTAGTTATAGACTTGTACCAGCGTCCAATAATGCAAGGCAAGGGGAGGGAGAGACATAGCAGGTAGGCCTAATGCTTGGCATCAATGGCGTGATGGAGAGAAGACATAAACGGAGGGTGCTCGCCCACCAAGTGACAAGAGCCTAGCAGCAACCCAAGTACCCAAACCAAGCATATACCAATAGTTGTTCAGCACACCAGACTATCTCTAGACTTGAAAGTACAAAGCACATAAACATGTAGGTATAGCTGGTGCTAGTTCTCTGTTATTTGGTGACCTATTCACTGATTCATCTCCTCATGAATTACATCAAACATACAAATTCATCTCCTACACAATTGCACTGAAAAGATGACCTGTTGGAATGGGTGAACACTTGTTGAAATAAACAGATTACCTGTTTGTTTAATTCTAGCTACTGTCATTTTTTTGTGTAGTTAGTCAATTGCTTACAGGATTCTTGTTTAAACTCCTAATCTCCTTTTCAAAACGTCTTGTTAATAAGTAACCTTCATATAGAATTATAGATGTTGTTCAACATGATGGACTACTGCAGATGACCAGATACTCTGATTAAACAATATTCCTGTACACTAAAAACGAAACAGAAGTTGAACCCATACATCCAGTGAAACTGAAGAAACAAACTAATTTGTACAATCCAACATCTGCGGGTTGTTAACTCCGGCTCTCCTTGGATGTGACGTGCGCTGTAGCTACGTGCTTGTAATATACCAGGATTTAGGGTTACAAAAATAGAGGAAACAGATGTGTGCATTGCATTCATGCATAGAAAATCCAAGGAATTTTCGCGCTTTAAAATAAAACAGTCACAGTAACTGAAGTTTCACTTGACCTTGGTGGAATTGAAGTAGCTCATCAAGTCAAGCACTATAAACCTCAATGTGACCTTTGCCAAAATCTTGTTTTGGGTAAAGATAATTTGATCTAAGGGGTTAGATCAAATTGAATTAAAACTAACACAATAACACATTAATCAAGGATCAATTGCTTGATCTTATAAAAGATCATAATATGGTATTCCTTGCCATAACAAATGAACAACTATTCAATTGCAAATTAAGTAACAACAAAATGGAGAAACTATCCTTAACTTATCTTTTCCATGTCTTAAACTAATCCATGCTCCTACCATGAACCTCATGGTATTTCTTGAACTAAACTTTTAAATTTACCATCAACACAAGCTTATCATTAAACCCTAGAGATGGGAGAGGTCTATACCCATCAAAGAGATAAGAAACAAACTCTAAATTATTAATACTTAAAAGTTGAGCAACTACCTTGGGGTATAATTCAATTCACTTTAAAACTTATTACCTAATATGGTAAAACACAAGGACCTAAGTGCATAAAAGCCACACATTCTGATTTTAATCATAACTTATTAAATATGTGGAATATTACAAAACTAAATTCGTTTACATTACGAATTATAGTTCAAACTATTTGAATAAAATAAACTATGAGTATTTTGAAACTCATATGATCATGCCTTGGTGAAATCAAACATCACCATTCAAAATTGAGGTATAATCCTTGTCTTTGACATTTTGATCCCAATTACAATATAAATACAATCATATATGATATAATGACTCATCCACAAGCATAAAGTCATTCACACGATATTTAGTAACAAAAGCCACTTGGCTATCCAAAAACAAATGAAATGAGAGGATAATACCCATGCCACATAGGATGAAAATATCTACATAGCTTGAATCCTAAGCTATGCCACCTCATGCTTAAAGGATTGCTATGGATAAGAGCATGACAACCAAGCACCTTACTCATCATATCAAGAAAAGAGTCACCCACCTATGTGTCATGAAACTAGAGCATGCCCAAGCCTATAAAAGGAACCCTCTACCTCATCCATTTCATCATCTTGTACCATGATACAAGCAAACCAAAGAGTTGGGCCACTCCATAACTTAGATAAGACTAAGATGAAGCAGCTAGGAGGTGGAGGCATACCACAAGATACAGCTTTATCATAATTCCTAAAGAACAAGCTACAGAAGATAGCAAAGTAGAATTCTTAGGCAGACCACATGTTTAGATAATCACATCATCATTCCTTGAGTAGAACCTTAGATTATAATCCAAGTCCTTGTGGAGTGAGAGAGGTAATAGGTATAACCCTCAGAAAGAAACCGAGGTTATCGAACAAGTAGGAGCCAAGAAGCACGTGAAGGTTGTTGGTGGAGGAGTGTAGTGCGGCGTAACACCAGTGAAACCGGCGCCAACGTGGAACCTGCACAACACAATCAAGATACTTTGCCCCAACGTAACAGTGAGGTTATCAATCTCACCGGCTTGCGGAAAACAAAGGATTAAACGTATCGAGTGGAAGATGGTGTTTGTTTGCAAAGAACAAGAAAAACAATGATTGCAGTAGATTGTATTCAGATGTAAAAGAATGGACCGGGGTCCACAGCTCACTAGTGGTGTCTCTCCAATAAGATAACTAACATGTCGGGTGAACAAATTACGGGGCAATTGACAAATAAAGATTCAATACATATCAATGATGATTACTATGAGATTTAATCAGGGCATTACGACAAAGTACATAGACCGCTATCCAGCATGCATCTATGCCTAAATAATCCACCTTCGGGTTAGCATCCGCACCCCTCCAGTATTAAGTAAACAACAGATAATTGCATTAAGTATGGTGCGTAATGTAATCAACACAAATATCCTTAGACAAAGCATCGATGTTTTATCCCTAGTAGCAACATCATATCCACAACCTTAGAACTTTATGTCACTGTCCCAGATTAAATGGAGGCATGAACCCACTATCGAGCATAAATACTCCCTCTTGGAGTTACAAGTATCAACTTGGCCAGAGCCTCTACTAGCAACAGAGAGCATGCAAGAACATAAACAACACATATATGATAGATTGATAATCAACTTGACATAATATTCTAGATTCATCGGATCCCACCAAACACAACATGTAGCATTACAAATAGATGATCTTGATCATGTTAGGCAGCTCACAAGATCTAAACAATGATAGCACAAGCGGAGAAGACAACCATCTAGCTACCGCTATGGACCCATAGTCTAAGGATGAACTACTCACGCATCAATCCGGAGGCGGGCATGATGATGTAGAGCCCTCCGATGATGATTCCCCTCTCCGGCAGGGTGCCGGAGGCGATCTCCGAATCCCCGAGATGGGATTGGCGGCGGCGGCGCTCTGGAAGGTTTTCCGTATCGTGGCTCTCGCATGCAGGGTTTCGCGACGAAGGCTTTAAGTAGGCGAAAGGGCGGAGTCGGGGGAGTCACGGGGGCCCCACACGCTAGGGCCGCGGCCCCCCCTAGGTCGCGCCGCCCTAGCGTGGCGGCGCCCCGTGGCCCCACTTCGTTTCTCCCTCGGTCTTCTGGAAGCTTCGTGGAAAAATAAGACCCTGGGCATTGATTTCGTCTAATTCCGAGAATATTTCCTTTGTAGGATTTCTGAAACCAAAAACAGCAGAATGGCGCTTCGGCATCTTGTTAATAGGTTAGTGCCGGAAAATGTATAATAATGATGTAAAGTATGTATAAAACATTCAAGTATTGTCATAAAAGTAGCATGGAACATAAGAAATTATAGATACGTTTGGGACGTATCACGCGTCGTGATCCTGGTGAGCTCTTGAGTTCCCCAGCATGCCTAGCTCGCTCGATTGCTCGATGTAGCGCCACCGTGTCGCTAGCCCGTGACCGCCGCCGCAGCACCTCGCCATCGGGCACGCTCCGTTGACCAAACCGGAGCGGCGCCGCCACCTTTCGGTCCGTCTCGACTCCCTGATTCCATCTAGCACGCGCACACCCCCGCGGGAACCCGGAATCGCCAGCGTCGACCACCACTGGCCGCCGGTGAGGCACATGGTTGCCACATCGACGTCACCGTGGCAGCCAACGTGGCACAACCCCACCAGTCAGCCTCTAGGTGTAGATTCCGGGTATTAGTTTTAGTTTAATTCGAATTCTAGAAAAACATCTGAAACTTTGCATGAATTTGTAAAATTCATCTTAACTCTGAAAAATTCAAATGAGATATTAAAATGTTCAGAAAAATAAACTCTATTCAATAAAAATATAATATGATTTTTTTATAAAAATTTAATTATTTAACCCTATTAATTTAAGCCTTTATTATTAATTCTAAATTCAATTAAAATTCAATAATTAAGAAAAGTTTCTAAAAAGAAATAAAAATCAGTAAGTAAACAAAGAAAACTTTAAAACTAGTTTTCTTTATTTGTTAAATTGTTAAATCCTTATTAGAGGGATTTAAACCCTAAGTAATAATTACCTTAATTATTAAATTCTTTTAAAATAATAAAATGCCAAATCCAATATTAGTTTATTTCAAAGTTATTAATAACTTCAACTTTATAATGAAGATATTAACCTAAGAACTATATGGTAATTTGGAAACCCTAGTTCCATTATAAATAAAGTTATAATTTCATATTTGTATGTGAAACTCTAAAACCCTAATTCCATTAGGGACCCTAGCTCCATTATTTCATATGAACCCTAATTTTCTTCTAACCTAATCCTAGGTTAGAACATGTGATCATGATACTTTATTTTCAATCAGAGAACCGTAATTAGCAGCTAAATGCTTGATCATATTCACATAGAATATAGGAACCCTATCACTAATAATTTAGCATCCTATGTATGCATACCACACTATTAGGAAAAGGGCTCGCCGTAAGATGACTAGCAGTGGCGCACCCCTATACTAGTGCGCAACTGCTATATAGCAGTGGCGCACTACTTTGAGGTGCTCCACTACTAAGAAAATACTAGTGGCGCACTGTAGGAACAGTGCGCCATTGCTATGTTTTTTGTCCCTGGTCCACCCACCTCAGACTTACCAGTGGCGCACTAAATATAGGTGCGCCACTGCAACGTCAACTAGAAGTGGCGCACCTGTATTTGGTGCGCCATTGGTAAGTGTGAGGCTAGATTATAAATAGGGTCTAGGGTTAACAATGACGCACATAATATTGATGCGCCACTACTACGTTAAATAGCAATGGTGCACACATGTGGTGCGCCACTGTGCTGCACAAAATTCCCACTGTACTGTGCCGCACCCATCGACACGGGGCTCGTCCCACGCGGGGTTCATCCACCTGCCACGCCCCCCACGGCCCTACCCACCGCAGATGCCGCACCATCTCTTCCCCTTTCTCTCTATCTCTTCCCACCCACCGCATCTGCTCACATCTCACACTCACCCACCGCATCTGCGTATTTGGCCACGCACCTCCGCCGCGCACCTCCGCCACCAGCCACACCGTCCGCCCCGCCGCCGGCGATCCCCGCCCCGTCCCCACCTCCGCCCGCCTCCGCCCCGCCACCCGCAGTCCGCTCGGCCTCCCCTCCCGCGCCGTCCTCCACTCCCCCGGCCACCCCGTCCGTGCCCTCCCCCTCGCCGCCAAGCGGAAGCGCGCCCGCCACCCCGGGCCCTCCCTCCGACACGCCCACTCCACCGTCGAGGTCCCCTACGTCGTCCTTCGGTGGCGGCGGGGCAAGGTCGCCGCCAGCGTCGACCCACTCCCCTCGCCCCGAAGTCGCCATCCCCGTCCAGCAACAGCGGCGGCTCCGGGGTCTCCACATCCCTCCGCTCCTTCCGCGACGCGCGCGTCCTCGTGGAGGACATCACCGCCACGCTGCGAAGGTCCCCGCAGGATGCCTTCGTTGTTCCTGTTCGGGGGCGGCGAGATCTACGTCCCCTTGACGCGAAGGTCGCCACCAGGAGCAGCAACGGTGGAGAGGACGCGCTGAGGCCTTCCGCCGCTGCGGGGTCGCGCACAGGGACGTCAAGCGAGCTCGAGCCCCTCATACTTGTGCAGGCACCGTCCGTCGGGCTTTAGGAAGCCGAGGTCGACCGACGGCATGCAGGAAGCCGCCGTGATCCGTCCCTGTGGATGCAGGGACCTGATTTCTTTTTTTACTTTATTTTTTAGGGTTTTAGTTGCAAAGTTAAGACACCAGTTTTATTTCTTTTGTAATGGATCTGGTATATATATAATAATAATATAATAAATGTTCATTTCGGTTCAATCTGAAAAATAATAATAGGAAAAAGAAAAGAAAAGGGGCACAGGACCAGAGTACCACCACGTGCCATGAACTTTTTGTTGTTTTCCTACGATAACCTGTGGCGCACACCTATGATTTCCGTTGGCGCACCTCATACTTCTACTTGTGGCGCACTAGGTAAGGGTCACTGTGGCGCACATGGTAGGTTTGGCTGTGGCGCACACTTAACTCAAATAGCAGTGCGCCATTGGTATGTGGATTACTAGTGGCGCACCAGTAGTGCGTCACTACTAATTGTTAGCAGTGGCGTGATATTAGTGGCGCACCACTAGTGCGCCACTGATAGCAAAAACTGGTGCGCCACTGATAGCCTGTTTTCTAGTAGTACCATCAGACCAGTTGATCAAGTAGGATCAACCCAGTTTAAACCCTAGCTCCTATTACCAAAACCATCATCCTTAATTATCCATGCTTAGCATCACACCATTGTGATGAACTCCAATAGCATCCATGCCCCATAATTTGCATTACCTACTCATAATCCATGAAATCCTACTAATGATAAATAATTATGAATCATCCTATATATTTAGGAACCAACCTTTCTTTACTTAGTGGATCCAATAGCAAACCTAGACAATCTCAACCTTAATTGAGATACTTCTTATAACTTAAGAAGTGTGTTCTTCAAAAGTTATTCTTTTGAAGAAAATAGAGAGTATTCATCCACCGTACCTAATAGAATCTATAAACCCTAGCTAGCTATCACCAGCAAGATGAATCAACCTTGATCGCAACCATGTATAATTAATTGCTTAGGATACCTAGGCTTAACTCAACCTTACAAGCCCTAGATGTCGATGAATACAACATTGTTATGATCCATTTAATACTTACTCCAGAAACTACTTGGAACCATAATAAACTATAGAAACCCACACACCCAATTGTCATACTTGTTCATTATTAAAGAACATGTTCTTCAAAAGTTATTCTTTTGAAGAATATAACAAGTAATCATTAACCATGCCATATAGTACTAAAACTGACAACTGTTCTTTACATATTAACATTATGCCAATTATCATTCCTTGTGTGCTCAATCGATTGCTATGCTTCATTATATAACTTGTACATGATACCAAGTAATCAAACCTTAATAAGAACCTTGTTTGTGAATCACTCTAAAAGTGCAACACACCCGAAACTAATCACTACAACTCACTAATCCTAAATCATCGGGGTTAGGTCACGCTTAGAGCGATTGCATCTCATACTTATGCATTATTGCATCCTTGCCAATCTTTTAAACATCGTCCTTACCGGACGATGATGCTATTTCAGAATTTGGAGTTATTGCGTATCGAAGACCTTGCCTGCATAATCTTGCAGTCAAGAAAGGCAAGTTCATCGCTTGCACATGTCATTTGAGTATTTTTACCAAATTACTTGCAAATTACTATGCTTATCACTTTTGCATGAAATGTAAAAGTGCTATTTTCATAACTATGAATATGACTAAGTGGTGGGCAATGGAACCATGGTATGAGTGTGGTGGAGGTTCCATTGCAAGGGTTTATATCCATATAGGATTAACAACAAATGTCATCCAGTGATTCTTGTGCCGTAATACCCGTGTTAACCATAAGATCTGGAATGGGACGGAGTAGTCAAGTGTGTTCTCTCCTCTCGTTCATTAACGGATGCGCTTACCGTAGTCACTTGATCCAGAGAAGGACAAGCGGAGTGGTTGGGGAGCCCTAAGTCCCCACGGTAATGCGGTCTATGATGGATTGCAACGACCGATGAAGGTATCAGGTCGTGGAACCTGGTAGTTGTCGAGGTCGGAAGATATCCAAGTGAGGCCGGCGAGGACCCAAGGTCGGAATTGCAACAAAGGGTGGGTGTGCGAGGTCGCGGGGGAATGCATTTTTAGCTAGGACCTTATACCGGGTCTCACACCAAAGGAAGTGTGGACGAGAATATGACTCGGTTGGCACCAAGGTTAAGATCTCTTATGGGTAAAGCAAGAGACCTCCAGAGTATAATGAATCGTGACCTGTCACTCCATGAAGTTCCAGTCAACCGGTGAAGGCTGACGGACATAGCTCTTCAGAATAGAAGCAATCTTTTGAAGAAATGTTTACAAAACCTTGCATTGCCTATGACTTTCTGGTCTATGGCTGTAGCTAGTGCATTAAACACCTCTTTCCTATAATGAACTTGAGTACGCTCGTACTCATCCCACTCTTAAATCCCCTACTTAGATATGGAGGCATCAAAGGAGGAACTACAGTGCAACTCGAAGGCCGAGGAGTCAACAACTACTTCAAGAGACAGACCCTGTCAGAGGAGTCAGATACCACATCCAACAAGGATAAAACCTAGATTGGCCATGGAAGAGAACTAGCTTCCTAAACCTAGCTCCTATTTAGCTAGAATCTATTCATAGCCTCTATAGCTAGATAAATACTCTACAAATAGAGTTCATGATAGGTTTAGACTACGAGTCGTTCTTCTGGAGTTTATTTATAGATTTACCTCATTGTAAAGTAGGAGGCTGTGCTGATCTTTTGTAACAGAGTCTGTATGTAATTCTATAGACATGTCTTGGACCCGCATATGTTTCTGTTGTACCACTCTGAGCGATGTAATACTAGTGGAACGGTGTTTCATTGGTGTTATGTCGACTTGCATACTACACCATGTAGTGGTATGCTGGGTCACCACAGTTGGTATCAGAGCAAATGCTTTGACCTAGGATTAAAACCCTTTAAAGGAGACCTATAGGTTTGGTAGAGTCTATAGGAAGTTGTCTTAGTTAAACCAAATCTTCTTATGACTTGAGATGGATATTCACTTGAGAATAATCCTGACACACTTGAGTCAACCCTTCTTACCTATCTTTCCTAAGTAATGTTAGTTAGCTAATCCCAGACATGTAGCACACTATTAAGTTCTTAAAATAATAGATGAGTAGATCAAAGTTGGTATACAATACATGGTAGTCCAAAGAGAGGATACAACCATAAGGAAGATATCCTATTGGAAGATGTGTACCAGTACCTGTTATGGTTAAGTAAGAATTATTCAGACCTGTAATAGGAACGATATCAAGTGATAAAGATAAGTATACTAGGAAGATATCCTACTAGAAGGGTATACAAAGACAAGTAATGGGTAAGTAAAATTTATCCAAACTTGTGAAACAACTGATAGTAAGGGATATATACGAGTTATATGAGGTAGTGTCGTTGCCTAATCGACAATACCTCGGAGGAGGGATCCTCACGAGGGGGAGAAGAAGTAGGGGCCATAGGGCGGAGTGCACACGGGACGGTGGTACGCGAGTTACCCAGCTTCGGAACACCCGCACGATGACAGGGCCTACGCGCTTGTCTGGAATTATCCGGGCGCTTTGCGCGTTGTTACAATGGTTGTGGTTGTGCCTCTAGGGCTCCCGGGATCCGGCTTATATAGACGGGATCTAGGGTTTACATGGAGAGTCCTAGCCGAATACAAGTTGCCTAACTACGGTACAATATCTTGCCGTGTACGTCAAGGATCCGCCTTCCCCGGTCGTGCTGGATCCGGATACTTTATGGGCCTCCACGGATCCGGCCTCCTTCGTAGGTCGGTTGGGATCCGGCTCCTGTTCCTGGGCTAGACTTCATCCTTCACGATCAACAACAACTGGGCTGCCCGATGGGCCATATGCCACCATCACCATCTGGGCCACCCGGGCTTGCCGGATCCAGGACATGTCGTTGATATACCCATAAAGTATACCCACAACAGTAGCCCCCGAAGTTCTCCGAGATTCATCATTCTTCCGTCTTCAAATAACTCGGAACCGAAGAGAATCTTGAAGAGCTTCCAAACTCTCTTGTTTCCGACATCATCTTCTCGGAAATCATATGTCCTTCAGTAACGATAATGTAACGGAGTTTCCATCTTTCCCGCGCACAACTTCCTAATTTCCCGCGATAAATTTTCAGATGCGAATCTTCAGCCGGAATTTTCGGGAGCGCACGGTTAAGTTACCTCCACGTCATTTTACCGCTTTTAACCTAAGACACGCGTCATGCATCCAACGGTGAGACCGTTCAGTTTCCACCGTCGGATCCGAAACGCGAATCTCCGCGCGAGGTCTATAGATACCCCCACGCGTGGTAACTTTGCATTCTTTCACCGCATTACCCACTTCATCTTCCTCCTTCGACCGCGCCGCCGTTCGGATCTTAACTCCGGCGAACTCATCCGCAGGAAGCTTCGTCCACCGCCGTTCCAAGGCTCCTCTCACGCCAAGATCATCACGTTTGAACGGGAAATCCATCCCGCCGCCGATCCGTGGTCAAGCGGAGAGATTTGCTTCAAGTCCGGCGACCTTCACCCTACCGAAGTACCGCCGGACCGCCGCGCCATTAACGGTACGTGCACCGGACTTGTAGAAGAAGAAGTAGAATAGAATAGTTTCCGGTTACTCAACTTAGTTTGCATGGGTGCAGCCGGAAGCATGCCGCTTGATTCACACTGTACTGGTAGTTCTCCGAATAGCCCGGATCCCAGTTCCTTAGAACCAATCTGTCCGGATCCCATAGCATATCTACCACCATATGTTTCCGACATTAGATTTGCTCAACCATTCTCCGCCTCTTCCAGTACCAAACTAGGCCGGATTCCAACCGCTCAAGAGCTCGAAGAAGAACTCCAAGGTCAAGCCAGAATGGCAGCCAAGGTCCAGGAGACGGAAAACAAGAAGGCCTCCAAGGCTCGGATTCGCGAAGGTGAGCGGGGTCAATGGTGGCCCTGCGAAACCACCGATGTGGAACTTAGAGAGCTCCAGAACGAGGGTATGATCTCCGCTCACTGGAGCTTCATACGCGACACCGTCATCCCCAAGCCCGGAGCCGGAGAAGTTGTTATGACCAAGGCTTGGGTAGAGCGCGGATTATCGCTCCCCTGTTCGGAGTTCTTTCTCTCCGTCCTCAACACATACGGGCTTCAGCCCCACAACATCTGCCCCAACTCATACCTTCTGCTCTCCAACTTCGCGACACTTTGCGAAGGGCATCTCGGAATCCGACCAGATGTCAAGTTATGGCAGTTTTTCTTCCGAGTGAAGAAGGAAACGAAGGACAAAGCTATGCTGAACTGCGGGAGCATGACGTTCATGCTCCGACCTGGCCGCATGTATCCACCTCACGACTCGCACGAATCCGTCCGGTACTGGAACGCCGGATGGTTCTACGAGAAGAACGCGTCAGTTCCGGAGATCCACGACGGTCTGCCCAAATTCAACAACGAGCCTCCGGAAGAACTCGCGAGCTGGAGCTTCGTCCCTTCGCTCGCCCAAACTCCTATCTTGGAGAAGGCAACGCGGAGAATCTCCTGGCTAGTCCATGACGGGCTAACCGGAACTCAGCTCACACTCAGCTGGTTCACCCGGCGGATCCAGCCACTATGGCACAATGCACGGTTAATCTGCGCATACACCGGGGCGGACGACCAGCTCCGAGCTACCCGCCACGACCTTCCGGCTGATTCTCTCAAGAGGAGATTCAAGACGCTCGTGAAGATAGGCCGGGGTCAACCGATCCCGGAATTGATCAAGGATATTTATACAAACAACCAGTGTCCTCCGGTAAGCTCTGATCCCTTCGTTACTTCAAACTTCACAAGTTTTTGTATGTTGACTAACTTATAGTAGCTTTTCTTCCAGCTCGATACTTTGGCGGAGGAAAACTTTCGCACCATACTTCGTGTCCCCATTAGCAGCGACACGGCGGAGGAGGTTCCAGATGACGAAGAGGAGGAAGAGGAGCAGGCACCCCGCAAGGTAGCTCCCCGTCCTCCGAAGCGTCCCCGCGCCAAAGCTCCCGGCTCTGAAGCCGGAGCCAGCGGCGAGGCCTCCGCCAAGAAGCCCAAGACCATCAAGCCCCCTCCGCTAGACTCGAGGAAAGCGGAGCGGGAACGTTTGAAGATGCTTGCCACAGCAGGCAAACGCTCGCGCCCCATCATCCCCGGCGCCCCGTAAGTTTCCGAGTATGGTACATCTTCTACTTTGATGTAATTGTTTCTTATGCGATCTTCTTTTACTTGTTTGCAGAATTCCGACTACCGCTGCCACCCGGACCACCAGCCAAGAACCCATCACCAAATATATGAAAAAGTCTCCGGCTGTTGGTCCTCCAACTCCAGCTCCGCCAAGCACCTCCCACACCGCTCCACCGCCGTCTCCCCCTCAGGCTGAACAATCTCCCCTCCTGCCGCAAACACTCCACCGGAAGTAATTCCGGTCAGCAGCGAAAAGGTGGGCGGAGAGGATCCTAAGGCCAAAGGCCCTGCCCGAGAGGAAACAGAAGTTCAAGGCCAAGGAGAGGCTGAGGTTACTTCTTCCGAGAAGGTCGGAGCCGGTGATATCGTCGTTTTTCCAAAAAACTTTGGAGATCCGGCTGACCTCACTTCCACCCCCAAGGCATATGCTACCAAGTTTTTCAACAAGCTGACTGAGGCGGAGAAATGGGAACTTGAACAAGATCTGCTCAACGCCATGCTGAACAACGCCTGGGGGAAGCCGGATGCCGCGACGTCGGAGATCCAAGAGTTTAAGAAGGACGTCGGCCAGTTCTTCGACAAACTTATCTGCAAGCAAAAGGTACTCCCTAGTAGCCCCCAAGCATGTAGGCGGAAACTAGATACTAGTTATCGCTTAGATGCTTTAGAGTAAAGTCACTTTTGGAGAGATTTTTAAATTGTCGCAGTAGCCCCCAAGCATGATGTCGGAAGGATTCCGGCAATGATGCTTCAAAGGACCCTACTATAGTAGGCGGAATTTTTACTCCTGCACTGATCTTATTTTACAGGAACAGCAGGCGCTGCACTATGAGCTGCACAAGAACATTGCCCTTCAGCGCCGCGTTACCTTGGGTCAAGCGGAAAGTATCCAGACCCTGAAGAGTGAAAATGCAGAACTGAACAAACAACTGGCGGACGCCCAAGGTTGGTTTCCGCCCTTTCTTGTTATTAATTCACGTTCCGACTTTGAACTTGTTTTTGACTTGAATCCTTATAGGCGCATCTTCTTCCCTGGCTACGACCTCCTCCGAACTTGAGAACCTGCGCTCCTCATACCAAGAATTGGAGACGAAACTGATGGAGGCGGAGCAAAAGAAGGAGCAGGCCGAGAAGCAACTGGCGGAGAAAAACTCCGAGCTCATCAGGGAAAAGGGCGAATTCTTGTTAAAGCGAAATGCTGATAGCGAGACCATCAAGAGGCAACAGAAAGAACTCAACGGACTCCGGAAATACATGGAGACCGCGGAGCACCATTGGGACTTGCTGACCGAAAACATCCTGGGTAGTTGTACTCGGAGTTTCTTATCTTGATGTGTAATTTCTTGTGCTCAACTTGAATATTTATTCTTGTATTTTTGTGCAGAGCCGCTTGGATACCCGGAAAAACGCCGGAATCTATTTCCCCGGGACGATCTCCTTACTCTCGCCGGCGATGATTGCAAGGATCTCATCTCCGCCTCCCGGAAAATATGCCACAATTTGTCGCTGAAGAATAGCCGCACCTGCGGTCTCCGCAAACTTGTTAAGAAGATGGATATTCTTCCGGAGCTGGTGACGGAGCTGCAAGCTTCATCTGCCCGAGGTGCAGCTGCAATGACCTTGACCATGTGCCTGGCGCATAACCCGGAGATGGATCTTGACCGGGTAACTACGGGTGTTCCTCCGGCCGCAGATGTCGATGCGCTTTTAGACGCAGTAAGTGGCTATGATACCCGCATCGCGCGGAGGATCCGTCACGAAGAATTCTACGACAAGGTGGTTCTTCCTGCGGACGAGCCCCTTGAAGCCGAACTTCAGAAAGAGCGCGACGCGGAAACCCGACCTGCGGAATCTGGGACTCAGTTTACCTGGACCAGCTCCAAGGATGCTCCCCAAGAGGAACCCAAGGACAGCGCTGCAGCTTCCGACGAAGACGAAGAAAGTGAGGAGGATGTCTCGTCTCCGGCCGAGGGCGCCAAGGAAAAGGATCTAGAGGGCAATGCTTCTCCGTCCAAGGAGGAGTGAAAACTTGTTATGTCCTGCGGGAAA
This sequence comes from Lolium multiflorum, assembly GCA_030979885.1. Lineage (NCBI taxonomy): Eukaryota > Viridiplantae > Streptophyta > Magnoliopsida > Poales > Poaceae > Lolium > Lolium multiflorum. The sequence goes on from JAUUTY010000351.1 coordinate 124,500, forward strand.
AAACAATGCATCATTTTGGCCCCAGCGAGGGTTTGTAATATAACTTAAATTCTTAAGTAGTTAGGGCGGAAACAATCATGCATGCGTGGGCGGAAAAACTTATCCTGATATCCGTGTTAAGATTATTTGCATGTGTTGTTTCTTGAAAGCAAGTGCTGGCTTTATAGTTTCCGGCTTGCCCACTTGACCTTCCACGAGCCGGAAAACCCGTGCCGGAGACGCTCGCCAGCGGCGACGAAGCCCAATGGCGATCCGTCAATAACCGCGGAAACAAGCCCCCAGCCCAAGTGCCGGAAGTCGTTACCAGGAATCCATGGGTTTGCAACAGAAAAAATTTCCGCCAGAAAACTTAAGCTTACGTCCTAAAGGACGATTTTGAAAATCACAACTTTCATACACGCCTAGGCGGAAAGATCCAGCGCGGTTTTAGTCGGAAAAACGTACACGATCCAGAAATGAAAAATTAAAGGAGGTAAAAGACTCTAAGAGTGAACCAAAAGCTTTATTTCATTGATCATGTATCATAGATATTACAAGGTATGTAATGCGTAAAGCGCTAAGTGTGGAAAGGACGTAGCTGTGCTATGTTCCAGGGATGATCTGTTTCATCATATATGTCACCCGGATCCTCCCTTTTCCGTTTCCGGTGCCAGTTGGCAGGTCTATCTTTCAATTCCCGGAAATCAACGAGGTAGTAGGATCCGTTGTGTAGTACTTTGCTGATGACAAAATGTCCTTCCCATGGAGATTGCAACTTGTGATCTTTCACCTGGCGAAGGCGGAGGACTAAGTCTCCAACCATGAACGAGCGGTTCTGAACTCGACGGCTATGGTAGCGTCGGAGCTTCTGCTGATAAATGGTGGAGCGTTGGTCAGCTAAATTCCGAGCTTCTTCGATCAGGTCCACAGATAGCTGTCGAGCCTCGTCAGCAGTTTCTTCATTGTAGGCGGAAACTCGCGGTGAATCATGGATGATGTCGTGGGGAGCACAGCTTCAGATCCGTATACCAGAAGAAAGGAGTAAATCCCGTTGACCTGTTAGGGGTAGTTCGTAAACTCCACAGTAACGTAGTCTAGCTCATCAGCCCAAGCTCCAGCCTGCGGCAGCGTTCTTCAAGGCGAGGTTTGATTCCGGCTAGTATAAGGCCGTTGGCTCGTTCGACCCGACCATTAGATTGTGGATGGGCCACAGATGCAAGGTCAAGCCGGATCCCAACTTCATCGCAGTAATCCTTGAGTTCTCCTGCGCAAAGTTTGTGTCGTTATCTGTGATTATGCTGTGCGGGATGCCGAATCTCGTCACGAGGCTGCAAACAAATTTTAGTGCCGTAGCACCATCGGCTTTTCTCACTGGCTTTGCCTCGATCCATTTACTGAACTTGTCAATAGCGACCAAGAGGTATTCATGACCACCAGGAGATGATTTCTTTAACTTACCAACCATATCGAGCCCTCAGACCGCAAACCAGGTGATAGGTATGGTCCTCAGCTCTTGGCCTGGAGCATTTGGTTGAGTAGCGTAGTACCGACAACCTCAGTTTTCACCAGCTTCTCAGCGTTTTCTTTAGCTGTTAGCCAAATCAACCGAAATTTTGCAACGAGGGACTGGGGCGGCATGATGCCCGCAATCTCTGGATCTCTCCGAGGATTTCAATGCCATCTTGACTAGAGACGCATTTGAGAGAATACCCCATTTGCACTTCGCTTGTAGAGCTGTCCATCAACAATTGTGTAGGATCTTGCTCGCCTGATGATCTGTCGTGCGTGGACCTCGTCCTCCGGCAACTTTCGATCAATGAGGTAATCCAGAACGGCTGAGTCCAGACGGAATGACTGCCATCACTTCCTTAGCCGAGAAACCGCGATCGGGATTTTCCGGTTTGCGCCTTCACCGAGGGTACTGAGATGCTCAAGGAAAATTCCAGGCGGAATTGGCTTCCCGCCGGATCCGAGCTTGGACAGCATGTCCGCGCGTGTTGTCGTCTCCGACGTACTTGACTTCGTATCCGAGGAAGCACTTGGCGATCTCGTCAACTTCGTCTCTGTGCCGCCATGACGGAGTTTCGGCGTTCAGGTTCCGGCCACTTGTTGTGCCACCAGGTCGGAATCTCCGCAGCATATGATGTGCTTGATCCCAATTTCCTTAGCGATGCGCACCGTGTAGTAGAGCCTCGTATTCCGCCATATTGTTGGTAGCTTCAAGTGAATCTGCTAACGATCAGCTTCTTCTTCTCCGTAGGTGACTTCAACTCCAGCCCCGAGCCTTGATGTTGCTTGGATCCGTTAAAGTGCATGACCCAAGCTTGTTCCGGCAGGTGTGCCCTCCGTGCTTCTCCAATCCGCGATGAAATCTGCTAGAACTTGAGACTTGATTGCAGTTCTGGCTTCGTAGTTGATGTCAAAGGCAGATAATTCAATGCCCCATTTTGCTACGCGCCTGTTGCGTCGGAGTTGTTGATGATTGTTGCCGTGGAGCCTTGCTCACCACTGTCATTGGGTGCTCCTAGAAGTAGTGTCTCAGCTTCCGGCTGCCTAGGAAAACTCCGTATGCCCTGAAAGTGAGGGTACCTCTGCTTGGATTCCGTCAAGACTTCGCTAATGTAATAGACATGCCTTTGGACTCCGTGCTCATATCCTTCTTCCTTTCGCACCACCACAATTACGAGGCTGATAACTCGTTGGTAGCCGCCATGTAGAGGAGCATAGGCTCTGACTCAGCTGAAGGTGGGGAGGAGAGTATGTTCTTCAACTCCCGAAGTGCTTCGTCTGCTGCCTCATCCCAGACAAATTTGTCTGTTTTCTTCAGCAGCTTGTATAGGGGTAGGGCTTTCTCGCCAAGACGGCTAACAAATCTACTGATTGCCGCAACGCAACCAGTTAATCGTTGCACATCTTTGAGACAAGTTGGCCTTTTGATGTTCAGGATAGCCTTGATTTTTTCCGGGTTAACTTCAATGCCCCTGTGAGAAACAATTAAGCCAAGGAGTTTTCCTGCTGGTACGCCAAAGACGCACTTCAGTGGATTTAACATCATCTTGTACCGTCGGAGATTATCAAAGGTTTCCTTAAGGTCGCTCAGCAGGTCGGATCCCTTTCGGGTCATGACCGCGATGTCGTCGATGTAGGCGTGCACGCCCGCCAATCTGGTCCTTCTGCACCGCTGCATCGTACGTTGGTATGTGGCACCGCGTTTTTCAGGCCAAAGGGCATGGTAACATAGCAATATGTGCCAAAGGGTGTGATGAAAGAGGTCGCCTTTTGGTCAGACTCCTTCATCCGGATCTGATGATACCCGAATATGCGTCAAGAAACACAGGTTCCGCCCGTCGTCGAATCAATGACTTGGTCAATGCGCGCAAAGGGAACGGATCTTTCGGACAATGCTTATTCACGCCGGAGTAATCGATGCACATTCTTAGTATTTCAGAATTCTTTTTGGGTACAAGGACGGGATTTGCGACCCAATCAGTATGGATAACTTCTACTACAAAACCTGCCTCTAGTAACTTTGCTAATTCCATTCCTATGGCGCGGCGCTTGTCTCCAAAGCGCCGCATAGCTTGCTTCACCGGTTTTGCACCCGGATTTATATTGAGGTAGTGCTCGGCGAGTTCCCTTGGTACTCCGGACATGTCGAAGGTTGCCATGCGAAGATATCCATGTTAGCTCGAGGAACTCGACGAGCGCGCTTTCCTATTTGGGGTCCATGTTGGCTCCGATCGAAACCTGCTTGGAGCCGTCGCTTCAACGAGGTCATGCTTCTTGGTTTCTATCGCGGCCTTGAACGAGGACTTCGTTCGGAGATCTCGCTTGTGGTCCGCATCTCGCCGGATCCATCGCGGCTCTGTAGCCTTGCAGCTCTTCTCCGATATGACGGATTCTCAAAGGCGGCTTCGCCTCCGCAGTCCCTTGCTTTTGTAGTCTCCTGACACGGTAATCATACCGTTAGGGCCCTAATCTTGAGCTTGTTGTAGATGTAGCATGCCCTGGCGTGGAACTTGTGGTAGGTGGGCCTGCCGAAGATCACGTGGTAGGAGCTTTTGAAGGGCACTACTTCAAACGTGATCATCTCTTCGCGGTAGTTGTTCACATCGCCGAAGGCCACGGGAAGTTTGATGCTGCCCAGGGAGTTTGCCTTCTTACCCGGAACCACACCATGAAATTCAGTGGTGCTGTGCTTGAGCTGTTCCTTGGTGAGGTTCATCTTCTCCAGGGTCTCCAGGTACATGATGTTCAGGCTAGCTCCTCCATCCATAAGGCACTTGGAGAAGTCATACCCGTCTATGCGGGGACTTACAACCAGAGCGTAGCACTCTTTGGGGATGACGGCCGGTGATCCGACCTGTCAAAAGTACAGCTTTCTCCGACCACTTGACATATGCGGCACAGCCGAATCGTGGCGTTCAAGATTCGGAGCGCCGATTTTTTCGCGCGGACAGTTGGGGTTCCGAGGAAGGTGTGGTAGGTTCCGACACTCTTTTTACCGAAGGGATTGGATTTGTTGGCTGCGGTACCCTCCTTGGGTTCCGGCGAAGCGTCATCCTCATCCATGGCCTCGGAACTGTCCTCCTCTTTGTCCTTGTTCTTGCCCTTGCCTCCTTTGCCGCGCGGGCGGTGCTTCCGGGCTCGCTTGTATCTTGCCTCTGGGTCGTTCTTCAGATCATTGACCCACTTGCAGTTGCGATTGGTGTGGGTGGATTTGCCCGTAGCCGGATCCAGATGAGCCAGGCACGGCATATCCCTGTATTCTTCGTACGTTTGGGGGCGCGGGATCCGGCTGCGGTGACCTCGCGCGCGCCGCTCCCCGCCGCTCCGCTCCACGTCCGCGGCCTCTTCCTCCTCCTGAACCTCCGCGTTGGAACGTCATGGCGACCATGCCTGATCCTCCGCCTTCTGGTCTTCTGGGGTTCTTCCGCTTGTTGCCGTTGCGACGCCGTTGTCACGGTTTTTCTTTGTTGGTGCAGGTATGGCGTAGCCGCGAGATCTCCGCTCGCGTCGTCATCGGGCAGCAGGATCACTCGGCGATGTTTATCATCTCATCAAGAGTGAGCTTGTTCGCGTTCACCAGGCAAGTAAGCTTGTGGCGCAGCAGCCCCCCACGCTGCAAACCACCAATGAAGGCGTGCATTGCAGTGCGGTTATCTACGTTCTCGCACTCGTTTCTGGTTGCCAACCATCGGGTAAGGAAACTCCTGGATGTCTCACCCTTCTTCTGGATGCAAGCTTGAAGATCGCTGGTGGTGGCCGGTCTCTTGTAGGTGCCCTGAAGTGGTTCTCGAAAGCCTTCTTCAGGTCCAACCAGCAAAAGATAGTGTTTTCCTCAAGGTCACTGAGCCAAACACGAGCTGGACCAATAAGGTACAACTGGACGGTGAAGGTTACTGCATTGTAGTAATCTTCAATCCACGTATCCGGCCTCTCGCTGCCATCATAATGCTTCAGGTTTCCTGGTAGCTTAAGGTTCAAGCTTCTTGGCTTTGGTTCCTCTGATCATCCGGCCAAAGCACCTTGGACCAATGTAGTCGGATCTGTACTCGTTGAGGCGCTCCCGGGCATCGCGGGACCGCCGCCGGTGATTTTGAGCGGGAACGGGATCTCCGGCCCCCGCCTCCGCCTCCGCCTCCACCTCCACCGGTGGCGAGGGAGATCTGCGAGGGGGCTCGTAAGATGATCTTCCGCCTTCGGACTCTCGGCGTGGCTCCCGCGGCTGGCTCCGGCTTCGTGGCCCTTCTCTTGGTGGTGGTCGCCTCCGCTGCTCCGCCTCGCGTGGCTCGTGCGCGTTTCGTTCCGGCTCCTCCTTGGTTCAGGCTCGCGCCCTGGCTTCTCGCGAGGCTGTGCTCGTTTGATTCCGACGAGGCTCAGCTCGCGGTCTTGGTTCCGGCGTGGTTCAGGCTCGCGCTCGCTTCCCGTCCCTAGGAGGCGGCATGTTGTCGCGGATGTTGATTCCACCTGGCCCATGGGGCCTGGTGTTTCCGCGACGTCGAGGAGGTAGCGGAGGACGCGAAGCTCGGGGTGGCGGTGATGGAACACGATACTTGTCTCTGCCAGTATACATCGGGTCCTTTCCCTTTGCCGGGTTTCTCGGGGTTGAATCCGAGGTCACCGGGATTGGATTCGGATGTTCTCTGACTTTCCTCCTGCGCTCCGTGGATCCGGTGCGCGATTCGCCATCACGGTTCTGACTTGCTATGGCGTCCTTCTGCGCGGTGGATATGCAATGTTCCGGATTGATTCTAACCTGCGCGAAGTGTCTGCCTTGCTCTGTTGCTGCATTGCCGAGGCAACGAGCTTCCGGACGTAGTTGATGTCAATCTCCTCGTCCTTCTTTTTCAGGAGCTCCGCAGCCTTCTTCATGTTATCCTTTGGAGTTGCGAGCGGCTGTTGTTCTGTGGGTGTTGCAAAGGTAATCTTGCGGGGAGGGATGGCTTCTCGAGCGATCCTATCAGCCTCCGCCTGCGCAGAGGCTACCCTTTCCTCCCATTCCTTTCGGAGCCTCTTGACTGTCACCAGCATTTTGTCGACTTCACGATCCTTTTTTATGGAGTGGTCCACAAAGTTTGCAGCTAAGGTTCTTTCTTCCAGCATTGCGGCTGCGGTCCTGGCAAACTTCTGAGCTGTTGCCAGCATCTCCTGCCTTTTGGCTTCTAAAGCCTCCGGGTCTGCAGCCTCCTCGGGAGTTATTGGTTTGTTGAGAATATCAGACTGCGCGACTAAATCCATGCGCGCTTGCTCGACCATCTCTTCTGGTGACAGGACATCCTTTTGTGGTCGTGCCCGATCTAAGGGAGACCTTATATTGGATGGTCCTGGGTCGGAAGTGGAGTCTTCATCTTCCGTTTCCTGCTGATCCAGCGGTGCTACGGTTGCTAGAACCTGCATCGGCTGGGCGGATTCTACGTCAGCTTGCTCACCGCCTCCGAGTTCCTCGAGCTTGCGGTTGAATTCTTCTGTATTCATGGATGAGGCGCCGTCAGCTTCTTCCCCGATCTCGAGCTCCTTCGTCAAGCGATTGTATTCTTCCGTGCCTATTGAGGAGGCATCGTCGAATTTGGGCTCAAGTTACCGAGGATTGATTCCTTAGGGTTTCCGGCTTCCTCTTGTCCCGGAGCGTCGCTGTCTCCGACTGCTTCTTGCAGATCCGGAGCGACGTTGTTTCCGAGTGCCTCAACCTGCAAAGGATCGGTCTCGTCCTGGTGGAGGGCGTCTCCTGCGGTATGGGCCAAGAAGTGCACGAAGTGACACCTTTGCTTCTCTAACACCTGGGAGACCCAGGCGGATCTGCATTGGTCTTCCACCGTTTTCTCCTGCTCAGGGGCGGATTGGGTGGGCTTTGATTTTTCCCGATCTAAGGCGGAACCTTCCTTAAGAAGCTCCCGCGACTCAGATCGGATCTTCGCGACGGCGTCCACTCAGGCGGACGCGTCAGCGTTACTTACCAGTGCGTTTCCGTCGGAATCGACGGTCTCGCGGATGAAGATGTGGATGCCGCCGATTGGGACGATGGAGAGCTTGACAGGGTTTGACCTAGCCGGAATCCAGCACTCGTCCGAGGGACGATCGGAAAATTCCCTAGAGTACACGCCCACGCGATCGAGTCGTCATAGCTTCCCATGGCGGAGCCCTCCTGGTCGGGCCTCCGCACGCCTCTCGCCCCACGGTGGGCGCCAACTGTCGTTGCCTACGACCTCGGAGGAGGGATCCTCACGAGGGGAGAAGAAGTAGGGGCCATAGGGCGGAGTGCACACGGGACGGTGGTACGCGAGTTACCCAGCTTCGAACACCCGCACGATGACAGGGCCTACGTTGCTTGTCTGAATTATCCGGGCGCTTGGCGAGTTGTTACAATGGTTGTGGTTGTGCCTCTAGGGCTCCCGGGATCCGGCTTATAGACGCACGGATCTAGGGTTTACATGGAGAGTCCTAGCCGGAATACAAGTTGCCTAACTACGGTACAATATCTTGCCGTGTACGTCAAGGATCCGCCTTCCTCTGGTCGTGCTGGATCCGGATACTTTATGGGCCTCCACGGATCCGGCCTCCTTCGTAGGTCGGTTGGGATCCGGCTCCTTGTTCCTGGGCTGGACTTCATCCTTCACGATCAACAGCAACTGGGCCGCCCGATGGGCCATATGCCACCATCACCATCTGGGGCCACCCGGGCTTGCCGGATCCAGGCCATGTCGTTGATATACCCATAAAGTATACCCACAACAGGTAGTATAGACCATGATGAGTCAATCATGGGAGGTAAGGAAGAGCGATAGGAATAATATATGTCTACTTACATAATAGAGAGAGTAATCACATACGATTCACTTGAGAGTCATTATGTGATGGACTAGAACATCATAAATACTTAGGAGGAGAATAATAAGAAGCCAGTTGTTCAACAATAGTGCAAGAGTTGTGTTCCAAAACCATGGTAAGTGTGCCAAGCACATCATGACCATAGGTTTATGGTAGAAACACTTGGACGTATAGGAGCTATATTCCAAGAGTTATGTGTTTAGAATAACCATGTTAGAACCCAGAGATAACATGTGTATTAGTCCTCAACACCAATGGAAGTTAAGCTAGTACTTCCAAAGGAAATTAGGTCAACCACAACCATTCTGGACCAAAATTTTCAAGTTTATCTCATTGCAATTGTGCAATTCAGGTAAATGTCAAAACCAATAGTAGTATGCCATATATACGTGCTAAGTATCACGTTATAAATCTATCATATGTGGTGTTATATACTACACATCAGGGCCTGATGTTTAGAGATGTCTTACTCAACTATTATATTCAGGCTTATGATGGTGTGTATTATAAGCACAAAGCCGAATCTTCTTGGATTTTATTGGATTTTCATTGTTTGACTAGATCCATACATGAAGTTTGACTTTGATATGCAAGTGCATGTTGCTATATCAAGTTCTTACTTGATGCTATAGATCTAGAGGGTAATGGTATTCGTGTGAGGAAGTGACGAATTCTGAATATTTTGAAGACAAGATGAAGATTCATCAGAAGAAGGAAGCAAAATTGTGGGAAGCAACCACAATACTCTAAAGGAAGTGTCAATCAAAATTCATGCTTTACCTCAACAGAGGAGTACTTTAGTACATAAGAAGCATGAAGGTGAGAAATATGGTGATTATGGAGAAGTATAAATAGAACCATAGTCATTATGGAAGAGGGAATGCATGGGAAATCACTCCGGATACTATATTCATAGTGTCAGCTGGTGGTTTTCTTGCACGATAAACCCTGAAAAGAAGGAAGATTATAGATGAAACGATAGCAGATATAAGAAGACCACAGTTGGTATCAGAAGACCATAGTTGGTATCGGATCAATACTGGAAGATAGAGTAGAAGATGTCTCGTCCAATTGATCAAAACCTATAATAGAGTCCATTTTTAGATAACAAATAGCCACAGTGTTATCAAGTAGTCCACAATTGGATTCTTTGTAACAAGAAGTTGTGAACAAATAAAAAAGATTGTCAGCCAAATAACGATGACCTATAATCATTTAGTCGAAGGATTCACATTGGATGTCCACAATTGAGTGGATACACCACAGATATTCTTCGCAAGACCTTAGAAGAGTACAACCCATAAACTAGACCTAGACCAATATTCTAACCATAAGTCCAATGGTTGAAAGAATAGGGGTTGAAGACCATAAGAAAACTCCAAGGGGTAGAGTAAAGGTTGAGTTGGATGTACAATGACTCCATACTTTGAGAAAAATAGAAGAAGAAGGTCTGAGCTGAGAGGAAGTTCGATCTTATTTTCATAAGATAGTTGGACACTACTTTCAGAAGGATGACACCAGAAGCCGAGGTTCATACCTCGAGGAAGTAATAATTGGACTATAACTTGAGAACGTGAGTAGGATTTACTCAGAAGTACGAAAGCTCAAGTAAGCTAAGTTTAATGAAGTTGGATGAAGGAAATATCAGAGACCAAATAAAGCTTAGGAAGGTCAAAGACTGAAGAAGATTGACCATACCAGAACCACAAACTAATTGAACGATTCCTTTCATGGAACCTAAAGGAGCCAAGAGAGTTATATGTAGCAACTATAATCCATGATTGGATAGACTAAATGAGTCTAATCCATTCTTAGGGAAATAAACAATCCAAACCATCCCCATGGTAAATACCCTACTAAGTACCATTACTATAGTTTTAGCTTGTAATGGGAAACAAAACCTACCTTAAACAAATCTTGTATAACCAAGATTTTGGATAACCAATTAGGAGTATGTTATCAAATTAGTCTTCAGCTAAGACTATCAGCACCAGGAGAAGTTCCAAGCTGTGAATCTTCAAAGAGAAAGGAAACAAGCTTATGAAGTTGGAGGAAATTAAAGGATAAAGGTAAAAAAGCCATGGCTCAGAGCCAGATATTATTGGATTCTAGGAAGAGATGATAGAACTGGAGTAAGAAACCACTGTTCAGAGACAGGCACTATCTGATTCCAGGAAGAATCTGGCCAAGGGGTATATTCAATTATATCTAGTAAGATCACCACAGAGTTCGAGAAAAGATGTCATCTGCACAAGTCAGATCCACACTATGGAAACGTGAGAGAGTTCAAACTTCGAGGACGAAGTTTAGTTTAAGGGGTAGAGACTGTAATATCCCAGGATTTGGGGTTACAAAAATAGAGGAAACAGATGTGTGCATTGCATTCATGCATAGAAAATCCGGGGAATTTTCGCGCTTTAAAATAAAACAGTCACAGTAACTGAAGTTTCACTTGACATTGGTGGAACTGAAGTAGCTCATCAAGTCAAGCGCTATAAACCTCAATGTGACCTTTGCCAAAACCTTGTTTGGGGTAAAGATAATTTGATCTAAGGGGTTAGATCAAATTGAATTAATCAAGGATCAATTGCTTGATCTTATAAAAGATCATAATATGGTATTCCTTGCCATAACAAATGAACATCTATTCAATTGCAAATTAAGTAACAATAAAATGAAGAAACTATCCTTAACTTATCTTTTCCATGTCTTAAACTAATCCATGCTCCTACCATGAACCTCATGGTATTTCTTGAACTAAACTTTTGAATTTACCATCAACACAAGCTTATCATTAAACCCTAGAGATGGGAGAGGTCTATACCCATCAAAGAGATAAGAAACAAACTCTAAATTATTAATACTTAAAAGTTGAGCACCTACCTTGGGGTATAATTCAATTCACTTTAAAACTTATTACCTAATATGGTAAAACACAAGGACCTAAGTGCATAAAAGCCACACATTCTGATTTTAATCATAACTTATTAAATATGTGGAATATCACAAAACTAAATTCGTTTACATTACGAATTATAGTTCAAACTATTTGAATAAAATAAACTATGAGTATTTTGAAACTCATATGATCATGCCTTGGTGAAATCAAACATCACCATTCAAAATTGGGGTATAATCCTTGTCTTTGACATTTTGATCCCAATTACAATATAAATACAATCATATATGATATAATGACTCATCCACAAGCATAACGTCATTCACAAGATATTTAGTAACAAAAGCCACTTGGCTATCCAAAAACAAATGAAATGAGAGGATAATACTGATACGTCTCCAACGTATCGATAATTTCTTATGTTCCATGCCACTTTATTGATGATACCTACATGTTTTATGCACATTATATGTCATATTTATGCATTTTCTCGAACTAACCTATTAACAAGATGCCGAAGAGCCAGTTGCTGTTTTCTGTGTTTTGGTTTCATAAATCCTAGTAAGGAAATATTCTCAATTGACGAAATCTTCGCCTGTGGTCCTATTTTGCACGGAGCTTCCGTAAGACCGAAGAGATAACGAAGTGGGGCCACGAGGCGGCCAGATGATAGGCGGCGCGGCCCAGCCCCCGGCCGCGCCACTCCTGTCCCCCGGGCCCCTCGTGTGGCCCCCGACCTACCCTTCCGCCTACTTAAAGCCTCCGTCGCGAAAACCCCAGTACCGAGAGCCACGATAAAAACCTTCCAGAGACGCCGCGCCGCGAATCCCATCTCGGGGATTCAGGAGATCGCCTCCGCACCCTACCGGAGAGGGGATTCATCTCCTGGAGGACTCTTCATCGCCATGATCGCCTCCGAGTGATGAGTGAGTAGTTCACCCCTGGACCATGGGTCCATAGCGTAGCTAGATGGTCGTCTTCTCCTTGTTGTGCTTCATTGTTGGATCTTGTGAGCTGCCTAACATGATCAAGATCATCTATCTGTAATACTATATGTTGTGTTTGTCGGATCCGATGGATAGAGAATACTATGTTATGGTGATTATCAATCTATTGTTTATGTGTTGTTTATGATCTTGCATGCTCTCCGTTATTAGTAGAGGCTCTGGCCAAGTTTTTGCTCTTAACTCCAAGAGGGAGTATTTATGCTCGATAGTGGGTTCATGCCTTCATTGACACCGGGATCGTGACAGTAGGTTCTGGTTGTGTCGTTGCCACTAGGGATAAAACATTGATGCTATGTCTAAGGATGTAGTTGTCGATTACATTACGCACCATACTTAATGCAATTGTCCGTTGCTTAGCAACTTAATACCGAATGGGGTTCGGATGATAACCTCAAGGTGGACTTTTTAGGCATAGATGCAGCTTGGATGGCGGTCTATGTACTTTGTCGTAATGCCCGGATTAAATCTCACTATATTTATCATATCATGTATATGCATTGTTATGCCTTTCTCTATTTGTCAATTGCCCGACCGTAATTTGTTCACCCAACATGCTTTTATCTTATGGGAGAGACACCTCTAGTGAACTGTGGACCCCGGTCCTATTCTTTACATAGCATACAATCTAATGCAATTGTGTTTACTGTTTTCTTTGCAAACATCTTCCACTCGATACGTTTAATCCTTTGTTACAGCAAGCCGGTGAGATTGACAACCTCACTGTTTCGTTGGGGCAAAGTACTTGGGTTGTGTTGTGCAGGTTCCACGTTGGCGCCGGAATCCCGTTGTTGCGCCGCATCACATTTCGCGACCATCAACCTTCAACGTGCTTCTTGGCTCCTCCTGGTTCGATTAAACCTTGGTTTCTTTCTGAGGGAAAATTTGCCACCGTGCGCATCATACATTCCTCTTGGGGTTCCCAACGGACGTGTACATTTATGCGCATCAAGCCTGTTTTCTCGCGCCGTTGCGGGCAGATCAAGACACGCTGCAAGGGGAGTCTCCACTTCTCAATCTCTTTACTTTGTTTTTGTCTTGCTTTATTTTATTTACTACTTTGTTTGCTACACTAAATCAAAACACAAAAAAATTAGTTTCTAGTTTTACTTTATTTATTGTCTTGCTCTCTATATCAAAAACACACAAAAAAATTAGTTACTTGTCTTTACTTTGTTTGCCTAGTTTACTTTTTGCTTATTGCATCATGTTTCCTTTTAATTTCACCACAAAAGACATACCGGTAGGACGTGGGTCCATAGTTGGGAGAAATAATATAGAAGAATTTTTCAATCATGTTAGTATTACTCGAAGATTTTGAAGATAGACACTTGGTAGAACTTGCACCTACCTATGAAATTGCTGCTGCTGCTTTAGTTCGCATGTTGGAAACTAAATTTGTTAATCTCAATCCTATAATCCAACACATGTTTCTTACACTTGGTGATATGGAAGAAGGGGAAAAGAAAGATTTTGTTTTAGAAACCCTTCTTAGAGAATTTGGTGGTCTAGCAAGAGAGGCTAGAAAGGTTTTTGCTAAATTTAATATGCTAGGTTCTCATACCAATTTTATTGGTCTCCTTGAAAAAATGGACATGGATAGAATAAGGTACACTAATAATATTAATGATGGTGGGGAGATCAAAGCACCAATACCATGTAAACTCCTAGCTATGAATGATGCACTATAAAATAACTATGCTTGGCTTGTTCCTGAAAATTTGTTCGATGAGAGTAGCAAGCCTAAGACTAATGAAAAGGGAGACGCTAAAACTTATATATCAAACATACTATGCTTGGTTGAGAAAACTCCCAACACCCCTGGTAATGATGTTGATGCTTCTACTCTCGATAATACTTGATTTGCACTTTCTGCGCCTAGCTGAAAGGCGTTAAAGAAAAGCGCTTATGGGAGACAACCCATGTTTTTACTACAGCAATTTTTTGTTTTGTTGAGTCTTGGAAGTTGTTTACTACTGTAGCAACCTCTCCTTATCATGTTTTTGTGCCAAGTAAAGTTTCTATGCCAAAGTTGATGTTATATTTGGGATCGCAGAAACAGCATTGCTGTCTGTCACGAATCTGGGCACAGTTCTCTGTAGAAAATTCGAAAAAATCTGCTAATTTACGAGCGTGATCCTCAGATATGTACGCAACTTTCATTAGTTTTGAGTTTTTCCATTTGAGCAAGTCTGGTGCCAGCTTTAAATTCGTCTTTACGGACTGTTCTGTTTTTGACAGATTCTGCCTTTTATTTCGCATTGCCTCTTTTGCTATGTTGGATTTATTTCTTTGATCCATTAATGTCCAGTAGCTTTATGCAATGTCCAGAAGTGTAAAGAATGATTGTGCCACCTCTGAACATGTGAATTATTAATTGTGCACTAACCCTCTAATGAGTTTGCTTAAAGTTTGGTGTGAAGGAAGTTTTCAAGGGTCAAGAGAGGAGTATGATATACTATGATCAAGAGGAGTGAAAGCTTAATTGGCCCGGTTCATCATCTGCATATTTTAAGAAGACTCAAGCTTTGCTTTGCCCAAGGCATCCCCTTCTTCATCGACAACATCATCGGGTTCCCCCGAAACTATATTTTTATTCAACACTTGTGTTCTTTACTTGGAGCGTCGGTTTGTTTTGTTTTTGTTTTTGTTTGAATAAAATGGATCCTAGCATTCACTTTGTGGGAGAGAGACACGCTCCGCTGTTGCATATGGACAAATATGTCCTTAGGCTTTACTCATAATGTTCAAGGCGAAGTTTCTTCTTCGTTAAATTGTTATATGGTTGGAATAGGAAAATGCTACATGTAGTAATTCTAAAATGTCTTGGATAATGTGATACTTGGCAATTGTTGTGCTCATGTTTAAGCTCTTGCATCATATGCTTTGCACCCATTAATGAAGAAATACATAGAGCTTGCTAAAATTTGATTTGCATATTTGGTCTCTCTAAGGTCTAGATAATATCTAGTATTGAGTTTTGAACAACAAGGAAGACGGTGTAGAGTCTTATAATGTTTACAATATGTCTTTTATGTGAGTTTTGCTGCACCTGTTCATCCTTGAGTTTGCTTCAAATAACCTTGCTAGCCTAAACCTTGTATCGAGAGGGAATACTTCTCATGCATCCAAAATCCTTGAGCCAACTACTATGCCATTTGTGTCCACCATACCTACCTACTACATGGTATTTCTCCGCCATTCCAAAGTAAATTGCTTGAGTGCTACCTTTAAAATTCCATCATTCACCTTTGCAATATATAGCTCATGGGACAAAATAGCCTTAAAAACTATCGTAGTATTGAATATGTACTTATGCACTTTATCTTTTATTAAGTTGCTTGTTGTGCGATAACCATGCTTCTGGGGAACGCCATCAACTATTGTTGATTATCATGTGAGTTGCTATGCATGTCCGTCTTGTCTGAAGGATCTATCATTTTAGTGGTTGGAGCATGCAAAATTGTTAGAGAAGAACATTGGGCCGCTAACTAAAGCCATGAATCATGGTGGAAGTTTCAGTTTTGGACATATATCCTCAATCTCATATGAGAATAATAATCATTGCTACATGCTTATGCATTTAAGAGGAGTCCATTATCTGTTGTCCATGTTGTCCCGGTATGGATGTCTAAGTTGAGAATAATCAAAAGCGAGAAATCCAAAATGCGAGCATTCTCCTTAGACCTTTGTACAGGCGGCATGGAGGTACCCCTTTGTGACACTTGGTTGAAACATGGCATGCAAAGATCCGGTAGTCCAAGCTAAGTAGGACGAGGTGCGGGCACTATTAGTATACTATGCATGAGGCTTGCAACTTGTAAGATATAATTTACATAACTCATATGCTTTATTACTACCGTTGACAAAATTGTTTCATGTTTTCAAAATAAAAGCTCTAGCACAAATACAGCAATCGATGCTTTCCTCTTTGAAGGACCATTCTTTTACTTTTATTGTTGAGTCAGTTTACCTATCTCCTTCCACCTTAAGAAGCAAACACTTGTGTGAACTGTGCATTGATTCCTACATACTTGCATATTGCACTTGTTATATTACTTTATGTTGACAATATCCATGAGATATACATGTTATAAGTTGAAAGCAACCGCTGAAACTTAATCTTTCTTTGTGTTGCTTCAACACCTTTACTTTGATTTATTGCTTTATGAGTTAACTCTTATGCAAGACTTATTGATGCTTGTCTTGAAGTACTATTCATGAAAAGTCTTTGCTATATGATTCACTTGTTTACTCATGTCATTACCTTTGTTTTGATCGCTGCATTCATTACATATGTTTACAAATAGTATGATCAAGATTATGATGGCATGTCACTTCAGAAATTATCTTTGTTATCGTTTTACCTGCTCGGGACGAGCAGAACTAAGCTTGGGGATGCTGATACGTCTCCAACGTATCGATAATTTCTTATGTTCCATGCCACTTTATTGATGATACCTACATGTTTTATGCACATTATATGTCATATTTATGCATTTTCCGAACTAACCTATTAACAAGATGCCGAAGAGCCGCTGTGCTGTTTTTGGTTTCAGAATCCTAGTAAGGAAATATTCTCGAATTGGACGAAATCTTCGCCTGGGTCCTATTTTTGCACGGAGCTTCCGTAAGACCGAAGAGATAACGAAGTGGGGCCACGAGGCGCCGATGATAGGGCGGCGCGGCCCACCGCCGCCACTCGGTCCCCGGGCCCCTCGTGTGGCCCCGACCTACCCTTCCGCCTACTTAAAGCCTCCGTCGCGAAACCCCAGTACCGAGAGCCACGATACGGAAAACCTTCCAGAGACGCCGCCGCGAATCCCATCTCGGGGATTCAGGAGATCGCCCGGCACCCTGCGAGAGGGGATTCATCTCCTGAGGACTCTTCATCGCCATGATCGCTCCCGGAGTGATGAGTGAGTAGTTCACCCTGGACCATGGGTCCATAGCAGTAGCTAGATGGTCGTCTTCTCCTTGTTGTGCTTCATTGTTGGATCTTGTGAGCTGCCTAACATGATCAAGATCATCTATCTCGTAATACTATATGTTGTGTTTGTCGGGATCCGATGGATAGAGAATACTATGTTATGGTGATTATCAATCTATTGTTTATGTGTTGTTTATGATCTTGCATGCTCTCCGTTATTAGTAGAGGCTCTGGCCAAGTTTTTGCTCTTAACTCCAAGAGGGAGTATTTATGCTCGATAGTGGGTTCATGCCTTCATTGACATCTGGGATCGTGACAGTAGGTTCTAAGGTTGTGATGTGCTGTTGCCACTAGGGATAAAACATTGATGCTATGTCTAAGGATGTAGTTGTCGATTACATTACGCACCATACTTAATGCAATTGTCCGTTGCTTAGCAACTTAATACTGAATGGGGTTCGGATGATAACCTGAAGGTGGACTTTTAGGCATAGATGCAGTTGGATGGCGGTCTATGTACTTTGTCGTAATGCCCGGATTAAATCTCACTATATTTATCATATCATGTATATGCATTGTTATGCCTTTCTCTATTTGTCAATTGCCCGGTAATTTGTTCACCCAACATGCTTTTATCTTATGGGAGAGACACCTCTAGTGAACTGTGGACCCCTCCTATTCTTTACATAGCATACAATCTAAGCAATTGTGTTTTCTTTGCAAACATCTTCCACTCGATACGTTTAATCCTTTGTTACAGAAGCGGTGAGATTGACAACCTCACTGTTTCGTTGGGGCAAAGTACTTGGGTTGTGTTGTGCAGGTTCCACGTTGGCGCCGGAATCCTGTTGTTGCGCCGCATCACATTTCGCGACCATCAACCTTCAACGTGCTTCTTGGCTCCTCCTGGTTCGATTAAACCTTGGTTTCTTTCTGAGGGAAAACTTGCCACTGTGCGCATCATACCTTCCTCTTGGGGTTCCCAACGGACGTGTACATTTACGCGCATCAAATACCCATGCCACATAGGATGAAAATATCTACATAGCTTGAATCCTAAGCTATGCCACCTCATGCTTAAAGGATTGCTATGGATAAGAGCATGACAACCAAGCACCTTACTCATCATATCAAGAAAAGAGTCACCCACCTATGTGTCATGAAACTAGAGCATGCCCAAGCCTATAAAAGGAACCCTCTACCTCATCCATTTCATCATCTTGTACCATGATACAAGCAAACCAAAGAGTTGGGCCACTCCATAACTTAGATAAGACTAAGATGAAGCAGCTAGGAGGTGGAGGCCTACCACAAGATGCAGGTTTATCAGAATTTCTGAAGAACAAGCTACAGAAGATAGCAAGGTAGAATTCTTAGGCAGACCACATGTTTAGATAATCACATCATCATTCCTTGAGTAGAACCTTAGATTATAATCCAAGTCCTTGTGGAGTGAGAGAGGTAATAGGTATAACCCTAGCCAAATACATCTAGTGATACTTTGTGAAGCCATAGCATGCATGATCATCACCATTGGGTAATGATCATAAACCCTAAGAACTTGAGGTAATATATATTAAGAACTAGTTGATCATGTCTAACCCATGACCATGCTATGGAGATATATAATTACTAGTTAAACCTTAGTGGGTTAAGTAGATATAATCCAGTACATAAAATCATAGGGGAACTATTAGCAACTCTAAACCATTTCCCATAGGCTAATTAGAGAGATAACTGAATAGTAACAAACCTTGCATAGTTCAGCCCTATATCAATCAAAAGGATTTTTGATTGAACAACCCTATGAGTGGTGAGGAAGAGCAACCCTAGCCAAAGTAATATGGTGTTAAATCACATATAGAACCTATACCCATATCTCGAACTAACTTGTGAATTACTTGATGATCACAAGTAAAACCCTAAACCATGCCTCAAATCTAGTTTGTGTATCACTAGGGTGATCACAATTAAAACCTATGCCATATTTGAGATTTAAACCATGTGCCATTAGTAGAATGTAACTAGAACCCTAGAATTGTTCATTAGTTAAACCTTATGCTTCAATTATTGAACATAAGGGGCACCTAATGCTAAATCCTATAATTAAAATAGTGTGTGGTGATCAACCACTTATCCTTATAACCAAGACCAAACCATGATGAGGGTAATATCTACTCTTGATATTTCAAGGTGTATTAAAATATAATACTAGTGCTAACTTTGAAATAAGGTTATAATAAACCCTACAAAACCTTAATAAAGAAGTATTCACATAAAATCATATGTACATGACTAAATTCTCAAGTAAGAACCAAGCCATAATAATAACCTCTAAAACACTTGGTGCACAAATTATCAACTCCAATCATTCAAAAGGGAGTTGTATTCCAAATGAAAAAGGAAATTAAAATAAATACCTAAATTCTTGCCTAATTTAAACATTGTCATAAGGCTCACATATATTGAATGTGATTCAAAAACAATGCAGTAATGCATTTATCCTTTTCTTATTCCTAATGAAATTCAAATTATAAAATACCTGCATGGTATAAAATGATTTAAGTTTGAATTAAAAACAGAATGTAAAATAGAAAAGGAAAACAAAAAAAATAGAAAGGAAAAGAGAGGAGAGGCTTACCAGACCTTACCTGCCGCAGCAGCCCAGCAACTAAACCCAACACCAGCCCAACACCATCACCACACAGCAGCCCAGCCCAGCCCAACTTACCTCTTCGTACAAAATATCGGAGAGGAGGTCATCCTCATCCTCTTCGTTCGCATGGAGGACATCACGACGGCGTGCTCCTCTTCTCCTCGTCGCTGGCGGCTCCTCCTCGACCGAAGGCATGACGAGGCGCGCCCTGGCGCCGTATAAAAGCCCGCGACGAAACCTAGCCCCGATTTCTTCCTTCTCTGCTCCATTTTGCCCCAAACCGAAACTCTAAATCACCCCGGCAACCATTACCGCTGACGATTGGAGCCTCCCCGAGCCTCGCCGTTACCACCGCTGAGACCGCCGTCCTCGACATGCTCCGCCTGTAAGAGGAATCGACCCCGAGCGGACCGTAGCGCCGCCGTCGAGCTCGTCTTCCCGACGACGGGAGTGGGCGATTCCGGCGAACCAGGCCTCGGCAAGCCTCGCCGTCACGCGCGTCGTGATCCTGGTGAGCTCTTGAGTTCCCCAGCATGCCTATCTCGCTCGATTGCTCGCGGTAGCGCCACCGTGTCGCTAGCCCGTGACTTCCGCCACATCACCTCGCCGTCGGGCACGCTCCGGTGACCAAACCGGAGCGGCACCGCCACCTTTCGATCCGTCTCGACTCCCGGATTCCATCTAGCACGCGCACACCCCCGTGGGAACCCGAAATCGCCGGTGTCGACCACCAGTGGCCGCCGGTGAGGCACATGGTTGCCACATCGACGCCACCGTGGCAGCCAACGTGGCACAGCCCCACCAGTCAGCCTCTAGGTGTAGACTAGTCCGGGTAGATTTAGTATTATTAGTTTAATTCGAATTCTAGAAAAACATCTGAAACTTTGCATGAATTTATAAAATTCATCTTAACTCTGAAAAAATTCAAATGAGATATTAAAATGTTTAGAAAAATTAACTCTATTCAATAAAAATATAATATGAAATTTTTATAAAAAAATAATTATTTAACCCTATTAATTTAAGCCTTTATTATTAATTCTAAATTCAATTAAAATTCAATAATTAAGAAAAGTTTCTAAAAGAAATAAAAATCAGTAAGTAAATAAATAAAACTTTAAAACTAGTTTTCTCTATTTGTTAAATTGTTAAATCCTTATTAGAGGGATTTAAACCCTGAGTAATAATTACCTTAATTATTAAATTCTTTTAAAATAATAAAATGCCAAATCCAATATTAGTTTATTTCAAAGTTATTAATAACTTCAACTTTATAATGAAGATATTAACCTAAGAACTATAGGGTAATTTAGAAACCCTAGTTCCATTATAAATAAAGTTATAATTTCATATTTGTATGTGAAACTCTAAAACCCTAATTCCATTAGGAACCCTAGCTCCATTATTTCATATGAACCCTAATTTTGTTCTAACCTAACCCTAGGTTAGAACATGTGATCATGATACTTTATTTTCAATCATAGAACCGTAATTAGCAGCTAAATGCTTGATCATATTCACATAGAATATAGGAACCCTATCACTAATAATTTAGCATCCTATGTATGCATACCATCAGACCTAGTTGATCAAGTAGGATCAACCCAGTCTAAACCCTAGCTCCTATTACCAAAACCATCATCCTTAATTATCCATGCTTAGCATCACACACCATTGTGATGAACTCCAATAGCATCCATGCCCCATAATTTGCATTACCTACTCATACTCCATGAAATCCTACTAATGATAAATAATTATGAATCATCCTATTTAGGAACTGATGTCTACGGGTGCTTCTATTCTTGTAGACAGTGTTGGGCCTCCAAGAGCAGAGGTTTGTAGAACAGCAGCAAGTTTCCCTTAAGTGGATCACCCAAGGTTTATCGAACTCAGGGAGGAAGAGGTCAAAGATATCCCTCTCAAGCAACCCCGCAACCACAAAGCAAGAAGTCTCTTGTGTCCCCAACACACCAAATAGGTGCACTAGTTCGCGAAGAGATAGTGAAATACAAGTGGTATAAATGAATAAGTATGAGCAAGTACGGCGCCAGAAAATAGCTTGCTGGCGTGTGCTTGATGGTAGTAATATTGCGGGAAGTAAACATGCAATAGTAACGCAATAAAAGTAAAAAAAAACAGTAACAAGCAGGATAGCGTATTTAGGAACAAGGCCTAGGGATTAGACTTTCACTAGTGGACACTCTCAACATTGATCACATAACAGAATAGATAAATGCATACTCTACACTTTTGTTGGATGATGAACACATTGCGTAGGATTACACGAACCCTCAATGCCGGAGTTAACAAGCTCCACAATAATGCTCATATTTTAGTAACCTTTAGTGTAAGATAGATCAAAAGACTAAACCAAGTACTAGCATAGCATGCACACTGTCACCTTCATGCATATGTAGGAGGAATAGATCACATCAATATTATCATAGCAATAGTTAACTTCGCAATCTACAAGAGATCATGATCATAGCCTACGCCAAGTACTCACACGTGCACACACTGTCACCATTACACACGTGGAGGAGGAATAGAGTACTTTAATAACATCACTAGAGTAGCACATAGATGAATAGTGATACAAAACTCATATGAATCTCAATCATGTAAAGCAGCTCATGAGATCATTGTATTGAAGTACATAGGAGAGAGATTAACCACATAGCTACCGGTACAGCCCCGAGCCTCGATGGAGAACTACTCCCTCCTCATGGGAGCAGCAGCGGTGATGAAGATGGCGTGGAGATGGCAGCGTGTCGATGGAGAAGCCTTCCGGGGCACTTCCCCGTCCGGCAGGTGCCGAACGAGACTCGTCCCCGGATCTTGGCTTCGCGATGGCGGCTCGGGATGGTTTTGCGTACCGTGGCTTCCTCTCGTAAGGGTTTTCGATGCAGGGCTTTATATAGGCGAAGAGGCGGCGCAGGGGTCAAGGGCGACCACACCATAGGGTGGCGCGGGCCCAGCCCGGCTGCGCCACCCTATCATCTGGGCCCACAGGCCCCTCCGGCGGCTCTGTTCTTGATGCTTCCGGGCAAAATAGGAACCCGGGCGTTGATTTCGTCCAATTCCGAGAATATTTCGTTACTAGGATTTCCGAAACAAAAACAAAAAAGAACTGGCACTTCGGCATCTTGTTAATAGGTTAGTTCCAAAACGCATAAATATGACATATAATGTGTATAAAACATGTAGGTATCATCAATAAAGTAGCATGGAACATAAGAAATTATCGATACGTTGGAGACGTATCGCATCCCCCTGCTCGTCCCGAGTAAAACGATAACAAAGATAATTTCTTAAGTGACATGCCATCATAACCTTGATCATACTATTTGTAAACATATGTAATGAATGCAGCGATCAAAACAATGGTAATGACATGAGTAAACAATGAATCATAAAGCAAAGACTTTTCATGAATAGTACTTCAAGACAAGCATCAATAAGTCTTGCATAAGAGTTAACTCATAAAGCAATAAATCAAAGTAAAGGTATTGAAGCAACACAAAGGAAGATTAAGTTTCAGCGGTTGCTTTCAACTTATAACATGTATATCTCATGGATATTGTCAACATAAAGTAATATAGCAAGTGCAATATGCAAGTATGTAGGAATCAATGCACAGTTCACACAAGTGTTTGCTTCTTAAGGTGGAGAGAGATAGGTAAACTGACTCAACAATAAAAGTAAAAGAATGGTCCCTCAAAGAGGAAAGCATCGATTGCTATATTTGTGCTAGAGCTTTTATTTTGAAAACATGAAGAGAGCATAAAAATAAAGTTTTGAGAGGTGTTTGTTGTTGTCAACGAATGGTAGCGGGTACTCTAACCCCCTTGCCAGACAAACCTTCAAAGAGCGGCTCCCATTTTATTTTATTTGGGTGGCACTCCTTCCAACCTTTCTTTCACAAACCATGGCTAACCGAATCCTCGGGTGCCTGCCAACAATCTCATACCATGAAGGAGTGCCTTTTTATTTTAGTTTTATTATGATGACACTCCTCCCCACCTTTGCTTTCTCAAGCCATGGCTAACCGAATCCTTCGGGTGCCGTCCAACAATCACATACCATGGAGGAGTGTCTATTTTTGTTAATTAATTTGGGACTGGGAATCCCATTGCCAGCTCTTTTTGCAAAATTATTGGATAAGCGGATGAAGCCACTAGTCCATTGGTGAAAGTTGCCCAACAAGATTGAAAGATAAACACCACATACTTCATCATGAGCTATAAAACATTGACACAAATAAGAGGCAATAACTTTTGAATTTGTTTAAAGGTAGCACTCAAGCAATTTACTTTGGAATGGCGGGGAAATACCATGTAGTAGGTAGGTATGGTGGACACAAATGGCATAGTGGTTGGCTCAAGGATTTGGATGCATGAGAAGTATTCCCTCTCGATACAAGGTTTAGGCTAGCAAGGTTTATTTGAAACAAACACAAGGATGAACCGGTGCAGCAAAACTCACATAAAAGACATAGTGTAAACATTATAAAACTCTACACCGTCTTCCTTGTTGTTCAAAACTCAATACTAGAATTTATCTAGACCTTAGAGAGACCAATTATGCAAACCAAATTTTAGCATGCTCTATGTATTTCTTCATTAATGGGTGCAAAGTATATTATGCAAGAGCTTAAACATGAGCACAACAATTGCCAAGTATCACATTATCCAAGACATTTTAGAATTACTACATGTAGCATTTTCCAATTCCAACCATATAACAATTTAACGAAGAGGAAACTTCGCCATGAATATTATGAGCTAAGAACACATGTGTTCATACGAACCAGCGGAGCGTGTCTCTCTCCCACACAAGGATGAACTTATTCAGAGAACTAAGATAACAAAACAAAAATAAAAATAAAAGCACACACAGACGCTCCAAGTAAAGAACACAAGATGTGACTGAATAAAAATATAGTTTCAGGGAGGAACCTAATGATGTTGTCGATGAAGAAGGGGATGCCTTGGGCATCCCCAAGCTTAGACGCTTGAGTCTTCTTAGAATATTCAGGGGTGAACCACGGGGGCATCCCCAAGCTTAGAGCTTTGACTCCTCTTGATCATAGTATATCATACTCCTCTCTTGACCCTTGAAAACTTCCTTCACACCAAACTTCAAGCAAACTCATTAGAGGGTTAGTGCATAATCAAAAATTCACATGTTCAGAGGTGACACAAACATTCTTTTCACTTCTGGACATTGCATAAAGCTACTGGACATTAATGGATCAAAGAAATGAATCCAACATAGCAAAAGAGGCAATGCGAAATAAAAGGCAGAATCTGTCAAAAACAGAACAGTCCGTAAAGACGAATTTAAAGCTGGCACCAGACTTGCTCAAATGGAAAAACTCAAAACTAATGAAAGTTGCGTACATATCTGAGGATCACGCTCGTAAATTGGCAGATTTTTTCGAATTTCTACAGAGAACTGTGCCCAGATTCGTGACAGACAGCAATGCTGTTTCTGCGCAGCGATTCCAAATATAACATCAACTTTGTCGTAGAAACTTTACTTGGCACAAAAACATGATAAGGAGAGGTTGCTACAGTAGTAAACAACTTCCAAGACACAAATATAAAACAAAGTACTGTAGCAAAATAACACATGGGTTATCTCCCAAGAAGTTCTTTCTTTATAGCCATTAAGATGGGCTCAGCAGTTTTAATGATGCACTTGCAAGAAATAGAAGTTGAAGCAAAAGAGAGCATCAAGAGGCAAATTCAAAACACATTTAAGTCTAACATGCTTCCTATGCATAGGAATCTTGTAAATAAACAAGTTCATGAAGAGCAAAGTAACAAGCATAGGAAGATAAAACAAGTGTAGCTTCAAAAATTTCAGCACATAGAGAGGTGTTTTAGTAACATAAAATTTTTACAACCATATTTTCCTCTCTCATAATAACTTTCAGTAGCAACATGAGCAAACTCAACAATATAACTATCACATAAAGCATTCTTATCATGAGTCTCATGCATAAAATAATTACTACTCCCAACATAAGCATAATCAATTTTATTAGTTGTAGTGGGAGCAAATTCAACAAAGTAGCTATCAAATATAGGAGGTATATTGTAATCATAATCAAATTTATCCTCCATAACAGGTGGTAACAAAAGACTACTATCATTATAATCATCATAAATGGGAGGCAAAGTATCATCAAAGTAAATTTTCTCCTCAATGCTTGGGGGACTAAAAATATCATGCTCATCAAAGCCAGCTTCCCCAAGCTTAGAATTTTCCATAGCATTAGCAACAATAGTGTTCAAAGCATTCATATTAATATGTTCCATGGGTTTTTTAATTTTCGCATCAAACCATCCATGTCTTAAATCAGGAAATAGAATAAAAAGCTCATTGTTGTCCATTATGCCTAACTAGTGTAAACAAGAAACCAAATGTCGCAATTGCAGAGTCTAAAGGAAATAGCTTCGAGCACACACACAATGGCGCCAGAAAATTACCTGGAACCGAAGTATGAGTGCCTTTTACCTTTCCTCCCCGGCAACGGCGCCAGAAAAGTGCTTGATATCTACGGGTGCTTCTATTCTTGTAGACAGTGTTGGGCCTCCAAGAGCAGAGGTTTGTAGAACAACAGCAAGTTTCCCTTAAGTGGATCACCCAAGGTTTATCGAACTCAGGAGGAAGAGGTCAAAGATATCCCTCTCAAGCAACCCTGCAACCACAAAGCAAGAAGTCTCTTGTGTCCCCAACACACCAAATAGGTGCACTAGTTCGGCGAAGAGATAGTGAAATACAAGTGGTATAAATGAATAAGTATGAGCAGTAGTACGGCGCCAGAAAATAGCTTGCTGGCGTGCATTGATGGTAGTAATATTGCGGGAAGTAAACATGCAATAGTAACGCAACAGTAGTAACGCAAAAATAAACAAGCAGCGATAGCGTATTTAGGAACAAGGCCTAGGGATTAGACTTTCACTAGTGGACACTCTCAACATTGATCACATAACAATAGATAAATGCATACTCTACACTTTTGTTGGATGATGAACACATTGCGTAGGATTACACGAACCCTCAATGCCGGAGTTAACAAGCTCCACAATAATGCTCATATTTTAGTAACCTTTAGTGTAAGATAGATCAAAAGACTAAACCAAGTACTAGCATAGCATGCACACTGTCACCTTCATGCATATGTAGGAGGAATAGATCACATCAATATTATCATAGCAATAGTTAACTTCGCAATCTACAAGAGATCATGATCATAGCCTACGCCAAGTACTCACACGGTGCACACACTGTCACCATTACACACGTGGAGGAGGAATAGAGTACTTTAATAACATCACTAGAGTAGCACATAGATGAATAGTGATACAAAACTCATATGAATCTCAATCATGTAAAGCAGCTCATGAGATCATTGTATTGAAGTACATAGGAGAGAGATTAACCACATAGCTACCGGTACAGCCCCGAGCCTCGATGGAGAACTACTCCCTCCTCATGGGAGCAGCAGCGGTGATGAAGATGGCGGTGGAGATGGCTGCGGTGTCGATGGAGAAGCCTTCCGGGGCACTTCCCCGCTCCGTGGTGGGAAGAGACTCCTGTCCCCCGATCTTGGCTTCGCGATGGCGGCGGCTCGGATGGTTTTGCGTACCGTGGCTTCCTCTGTAAGGGTTTTCGATGCAGGGGCTTTATATAGGCGAAGAGGCGCGCAGAGGGTCAAAGGGGCGACCACACCATAGGGTGGCGCGGCCCAGCCCGGCCGCGCCACCATCATCTGGGCCCACAGGGCCCCCTCCGCGGCTCTCGGGTGTTGATGCTTCCGGCAAAATAGGAACCTGGGCGTTGATTTCGTCCAATTCCGAGAATATTTCGTTACTAGGATTTCTGAAACCAAAACAGCAGAAAACAGAACTGCACTTCGGCATCTTGTTAATAGGTTAGTTCCAGAAAACGCACAAATATGACATATAATGTGTATAAAACATGTAGGTATCATCAATAAAGTAGCATGGAACATAAGAAATTATCGATACGTTGGAGACGTATCAGGAACCAACCATTCTTTAGTTATTGGATCCAATAGCAAACCTAGACAATCTCAACCTTAATTGAGATACTTCTTATAACTTAAGAAGTGTGTTCTTCAAAAGTTATTCTTTTGAAGAAAATAGAGAGTATTCATCCACCGTACCTAATAGAATCTATAGCGCTATTGATACGTCTCCAACGTATCGATAATTTCTTATGTTCCATGCTACTTTATTGATGATACCTACATGTTTTATGCACATTATATGTCATATTTATGCATTTTCTGAACTAACCTATTAACAAGATGCCGAAGAGCCAGTTGTTGTTTTTTTTTGGTTTCAGAAATCCTAGTAAAGAAATATTCTCGAAATTGGACAAAACTTTCGCCCGGGTCCTATTTTTGCACGAAGCTCCGAAGACCGAAGACCTAACGAAGTGGGGCCACGAGGCGGCCAGAGGGGAGGCCGGCGCGGCCTGCCCGGCCGCGCCGACCTGCCCCCTGGCCCCTCGTGTGGCCCCCCGTTGACCTTCCGCCTACTTAAAGCTCCCGTCGCGAAACCCCGCATCGAGAGCCACGATACGAAAACCTTACAGAGACGCGCGCCGCGAATCCCATCTCGGGGATTCGCCCGCACCCTGCCGGAGAGGGGATTCATCTCCCGGAGGACTCTTCATCGCCATGATCGCCTCCGGAGTGATGAGTGAGTAGTTCACCCCCGGACCATGGGTCCATAGCAGTAGCTAGATGGTCGTCTTCTCCTTGTTGTGCTTCATTGTTAGATCTTGTGAGCTGCCTAACATGATCAAGATCATCTATATGTAATTCTATATGTTGTGTTTGTCGGGATCCGATGGATAGAGAGTACTATGATTATGGTGATTATCAATCTATTGTTCATGTGTTGTTTATGATCTTGCATGCTCTCCGTTATTAGTAGAGGCTCTGGCCAAGTTTTTACTCTTAACTCCAAGAGGGAGTAATTATGCTCGATAGTGGGTTCATGCCTTCATTGATACCTGGGACAGTGACAGAAAGTTCTAAGGTTGTGATGTGCTGTTGCCACTAGGGATAAAACATTGATGCTATGTCTAAGGATGTAGTTGTTGATTACATTACGCACAATACTTAATGCAATTGTCTGTTGCTTTGCAACTTAATACTGGAGGGGGTTCGGACGATAACCTGAAGGTGGACTTTTTAGGCATAGATGCAGTTGGATGGCGGTCTATGTACTTTGTCGTAATGCCCAATTAAATCTCACTATATTTACCATGTCATGTATATGCATTATTATGCCTTTCTCTATTTGTCAATTGCCCGACTGTAATTTGTTCACCCAACATGCTTTTATCTTATGGGAGAGACACCTCTAGTGAACTGTGGACCCCGGTCCTATTCTTTCCATAGCATACATTCTACTTGTTTTACTGTTTTCTTTGCAAACATCTTCCACTCGATACGTTTAATCCTTTGTTACAGCAAGCCGGTGAGATTGACAACCTCACTGTTTCGTTGGGGCAAAGTACTTTGGTTGTGTTGTGCAGGTTCCTAGTTGGCGCCGGAATCCCTGGTGTTGCGCCGCATCACATTTCGCGACCATCAACCTTCAACGTGCTTCTTGGCTCCTACTGGTTCGATTAAACCTTGGTTTCATACTGAGGGAAAACTTGCCACCGTGCGCATCATACCTTCCTCTTGGGGTTCCCAACGGACGTGTACATCTACGCGCATCAAGCACTTTTTCTGCGCCGTTGCCGGGGAGATCAAGACACGCTGCAAGGGGAGTCTCCACTTCTCAATCTCTTTACTTTGTTTTTGTCTTGCTTTATTTTATTTACTACTTTGTTTGCTGCACTAAATCAAAATACAAAAAATTAGTTGCTAGTTTTACTTTATTTGCTATCTTGTTTGCTATATCAAAAACACAAAAATTAGTTACTCGCATTTACTTTATCTAGTTTGCTTTATTTACCGTTGCTAAAATGGCCAACCCTGAAAATACTAAGTTGTGTGACTTCACAAATGCAAATAATAATGATTTCCTATGCACACCTATTGCTCCACCTGCTACTACAGCAGAATTTTTGAAATTAAACCTGCTTTACTAAATCTTGTCATGAGAGAACAATTTTCTGGTGCTAGTTCTGATGATGCTGCTGCCCATCTCAATAATTTTGTTGAACTTTGTGAAATGCAAAAGTATAAAGATGTAGATGGTGATATTATTAAACTGAAAGTGTTTCCTTTCTCATTAAGAGGAAGAGCTAAAGACTGGTTGCTATCTTTGCCTAAGAATAGTATTGATTCATGGACTAAATGCAAGGATGCTTTTATTGGTAGATATTATCCTCCCGCTAAAATTATTTCTTTGAGAAGTAGCATAATGAATTTTAAACAATTAGATACTGAACATGTTGCTCAAGCTTGGGAGAGAATGAAAACTTTGGTAAAGAATTGCCCAACCCATGGACCGACTACTTGGATGATCATCCAAACCTTCTATGCAGGACTAAATTTTTCTTCGCGGAATTTATTGGATTCAGCTGCTGGAGGTACCTTTATGTCCATCACATTGGGGGCGGCTACAAAACTTCTTGATGATATGATGATAAATTACTCTGAATGGCACACGGAAAGAGCTCCACAAGGTAAGAAGGTAAATTCTGTTGAAGAAACCTCTTCCTTGAGTGATAAGATTGATGTGATTATGTCTATGCTTGTGAATGGTAGATCTAATGTTGATCCAAATAATGTTCCTTTAGCTTCATTGGTTGCTCAAGAAGAAAATGTTGATGTGAATTTCATTAAAAATAATAATTTCAACAACAATGCTTATAGGAACAACTCGGTAATAACTATAGGCCATATCCTTCGCTAATGGTAATGGTTATGGTAATTCTTATGGGAATTCTTACAACAATAATAGAAGTGTACCCTCTGGTCTTGAAGCCATGCTTAAAGAATTTATTAGTACACAAACTGCTTTTAACAAATCTGAGGAAAAGCTTGATAAAATTGATACTATCGCTTCTAGAGTTGATAGGCTTGCCTCCGATGTTAATCTTTTAAAGTTGAAAGTTATGCCTAATAATGATCTTGATAATAAGATTACTACTACAGAAAATGCCATCCAAGTTAGAATTAATGAGAATATAAGATTAATGGCTGAGTTGCGTGCTAGGTGGGATAGAGAAGAAAATGAAAAACTAGCTAAAGAGAATAATGTAGCTAAAGTTTGGACTATTACCACCACTAGTAATGCTAATTCTTCACATGTTGCTGCACCTCCTACTATCAATGGTAAAATAATTGGTGTTGGCAATGTTTCTACTCCTAGAGCAAAGCGTACAAAACTGCCTGAAATTGCTAAAACTGCTGAAACTGCTTGTGATAAAACTGCTGAAATTTTTTCCAACCTTGGGAATAATGATCCCATTGCT
This sequence comes from Lolium multiflorum, assembly GCA_030979885.1. Classification (NCBI taxonomy): domain Eukaryota; kingdom Viridiplantae; phylum Streptophyta; class Magnoliopsida; order Poales; family Poaceae; genus Lolium; species Lolium multiflorum. Next base: position 155,780 of record JAUUTY010000351.1, read on the forward strand.
GTAGCTCATAATGATTTAGATTTTGATGATTGCCACATCTCTGAAGTTATAAAGTTCTTGCAAAAACTTGCTAAAAGTCCTAATGCTAGTGCTATAAATTTAGCCTTTACAAAACATATTACAAATGCTCTCATAAAAGCTAGAGAAGAGAAACTAAAACTTGAAACTTCTATTCCTAGAAAGTTAGAAGATGGTTGGGAGCCCATCATTAAAATGAAATTCAATGACTTTGAATGTAATGCCTTATGTGATCTTGGTGCAAGTATTTCTGTTATGCCTAAAAAGATTTATGATATGCTTGACTTGCCACCATTAAAGAATTGTTATTTGGATGTTAATCTCGCTGATAATGTTAAAAAGAAACCTTTGGGGAGGATTGATAATGTGCATATTACGGTTAACAATAACCTTGTCCCCGTTGATTTTGTTGTCTTGGATATCGAATGCAATGCATCTTGTCCAATTGTGTTGGGAAGACCTTTTCTTCGAACGGTGCTGTATTGATATGAGGGAAGGTAATATTAAATATCAATTTCCTCTCAAGAAAGGTATGGAACACTTCCCTAGAAAGAGAATGAAGTTTCCTTTTGATTCTATTATTAGAACAAGCTATGATGTTGATGCTTCTACTCTCGATGTTACTTGATTTGCACTTTCTGCGCCTAGCTGAAAGGCGTTAAAGAAAAGCGCTTATGGGAGACAACCCATGTTTTTACCTACAGCAATTTTTTGTTTTATTGAGTCTTGGAAGTTGTTTACTACTGTAGCAACCTCTCCTTATCATGTTTTTGTGCCAAGTAAAGTTTCTATGTCAAAGTTGATGTTATATTTGGGATCGCTGCACAGAAACAGCATTGCTGTCTGTCACGAATCTGGGCATAATTCCCTGTAGAAAATTCAAAAAAATCTGCCAATTTACGAGCGTGATCCTCAGATATGTACGCAACTTTCATTAGTTTTGAGTTTTTCCATTTGAGCAAGTCTGGTGCCATTTATAAATTCGTCTTTACGGACTGTTCTGTTTTTGACAGATTCTGCCTTTTATTTCGCATTGCCTCTTTTGCTATTTTGGATTTATTTCTTTGATCCATTAATGTCCAGTAGCATTATGCAATGTCCAGAAGTGAAAATAATGATTGTGTCACCTCTGAATGAGTGAATTATTAATGATGCACTAACCCTCTAATGAGTTTGCTTGAAGTTTGGTGTGAAGGAAGTTTTCAAGGGTCAAGAGAGGAGAATGATATACTAAGATCAAGAGGAGTGAAAGCTCTAAGCTTGGGGATGCCCCGTGGTTCATCCCTGCATATTTTAAGAAGACTCAAGCGTCTAAGCTTGGGGATGCCCAAGGCATCCCCTTCTTCATCGACAACATCATCAGGTTCCTCCCCTGAAACTATATTTTTATTCAGTCACATCTTGTGTTCTTTACTTGGAGCGTCGGTTTGTTTTCGTTTTTGTTTTTGTTTGAATAAGATGGATCCTAGCATTCACTTTGTGGGAGAGAGACACGCTCCGCTGTTGCATATGGACACATGTGTCCTTAGGCTTTACTCATAATGTTCATGGCGAAGTTTCTTCTTCGTTAAATTGTTATATGGTTGGAATTGGAAAATGCTACATGTAGTAATTCTAAAATGTCTTGGATAATGTGATACTTGGCAATTGTTGTGCTCATGTTTAAGCTCTTGCATCATATGCTTTGCACCCATTAATGAAGAAATACATAGAGCTTGCTAAAATTTGATTTGCATATTTGGTTTCTCTAAGGTCTAGATAATATCTAGTATTGAGTTTTGAACAACAAGGAAGACAGTGTAGAGTCTTATAATGTTTACAATATGTCTTTTATGTGAGTTTTGCTGCACTTGTTCATCCTTGAGTTTGCTTCAAATAACCTTGCTAGCCTAAACCTTGTATCGAGAGGGAATACTTCTCATGCATCCAAAATCCTTGAGCCAACTACTATGCCATTTGTGTCCACCATACCTACCTACTACATGGTATTTACCCGCCATTCCAAAGCAAATTGCTTGAGTGCTACCTTTAAAATTCCATCATTCACCTTTGCAATATATAGCTCATGGGACAAAATAGCCTTAAAAACTATCGTAGTATTGAATATGTACTTATGCACTTTATATTTTATTAAGTTGCTTGTTGTGCGATAACCATGTTTCTGGGGAACGCCATCAACTATTGTTGAATATCATGTGAGTTGCTATGCATGTCCGTCTTGTCTGAAGGTCTATCATTTTAGTGGTTGGAGCATGCAAAATTGTTAGAGATGAACATTGGGCCGCTAACTAAAGCCATGAATCATGGTGGAAGTTTCAGTTTTGGACATATATCCTCAATCTCATATGAGAATAATAACTTTGCTACATGCTTATGCATTTAAGAGGAGTCCATTATCTGTTGTCCATGTTGTCCCGGTATGGATGTCTAAGTTGAGAATAATCAAAAGCGAGAAATCCGAAATGCGAGCATTCTCCTTAGACCTTTGTACATGGAGGTACCCCTTTGTGACACTTGGTTGAAACATGGCATGCAAAGATCCGGTAGTCCAAGTTAAGTAGGACGAGGTGCGGGCACTATTAGTATACTATGCATGAGGCTTGCAACTTGTAAGATATAATTTACATAACTCATATGCTTTATTACTACCGTTGACAAAATTGTTTCATGTTTTCAAAATAAAAGCTCTAGCACAAATACAGCAATCGATGCTTTCCTCATTGAAGGACCTTTCTTTTACTTTTATTGTTGAGTCAGTTTACCTATCTCCTTCCACCTTAAGAAGCAAACACTTGTGTGAACTGTGCATTGATTCCTACATACTTACATATTGCACTTGTTATATTACTTTATGTTGACAATATCCATGAGATATACATGTTACAAGTTGAAAGCAACCGCTGAAACTTAATCTTCTTATGTGTTGCTTCAACACCTTTACTTTGATTTATTGCTTTACGAGTTAACTCTTATGCAAGACTTATTGATGCTTGTCTTGAAGTACTATTCATGAAAAGTCTTTGCTATATGATTCAGTTGTTTACTCATGTCATTACCTTTGCTTTGATCGCTGCATTCATTACATATGTTTACAAATAGTATGATCAAGATTATGATGGCATGTCACTTAGAAATTATCTTTGTTATCGTTTTACCTGCTCGGGACGAGCAGAACTAAGCTTGGGGATGCTGATACGTCTCCAACGTATCGATAATTTCTTATGTTCCATGCTACTTTATTGATGATACCTACATGTTTTATGCACATTATATGTCATATTTATGCATTTTCTGAACTAACCTATTAACAAGATGCCGAAGAGCCAGTTGCTGTTTTCTTTTGGTTTCAGAAATCCTAGTAAAGAAATATTCTCGGAATTGGACGAAACTTTCGCCCGGGTCCTATTTTTGCACGAAGCTTCCAGAAGACCGAAGACCTAACGAAGTGGGGCCACGAGGCGGCCAGGAGGGAGGCCGCGCGCCCGGCCGCGCCGACCTGCCCCCGCCCCTCGTGTGGCCCCCGCGTTGACCTTCCGCCTACTTAAAGCCCGTCGCGAAACCCCCACCGAGAGCCACGATACGGAAAACCTTCCAGAGACGCCGCCGCGAATCCCATCTCGGGGGATTCTGGAGATCGCCTCCGGACCGGCCGAGAGGGGATTCATCTCCGAGGACTCTTCATCGCCATGATCGCCTCCGGAGTGATGAGTGAGTAGTTCACCCCTGGACCATGGGTCCATAGCAGTTAGATGGTCGTCTTCTCCTTGTTGTGCTTCATTGTTAGATCTTGTGAGCTGCCTAACATGATCAAGATCATCTATATGTAATTCTATATGTTGTGTTTGTCGGGATCCGATGGATAGAGAGTACTATGATTATGGTGATTATCAATCTATTGTTCATGTGTTGTTTATGATCTTGCATGCTCTCCGTTATTAGTAGAGGCTCGGCCAAGTTTTTACTCTTAACTCCAAGAGGGAGTAATTATGCTCGATAGTGGGTTCATGCCTTCATTGATACCTGGGACAGTGACGAAAGTTCTAAGGTTGTGATGTCTGTTGCCACTAGGGATAAAACATTGATGCTATGTCTAAGGATGTAGTTGTTGATTACATTACGCACAATACTTAATGCAATTGTCTGTTGCTTTGCAACTTAATACTGGAGGGGGTTCGGACGATAACTGAAGGTGGACTTTTTAGGCATAGATGCAGTTGGATGGCGGTCTATGTACTTTGTCGTAATGCCCAATTAAATCTCACTATATTTACCATGTCATGTATATGCATTATTATGCCTTTCTCTATTTGTCAATTGCCCGACTGTAATTTGTTCACCCAACATGCTTTTATCTTATGGGAGAGACACCTCTAGTGAACTGTGGACCCCGTCCTATTCTTTCCATAGCATACATTCTACTTGTTTTACTGTTTTCTTTGCAAACATCTTCCACTCGATACGTTTAATCCTTTGTTACAGCAAGCCGGTGAGATTGACAACCTCACTGTTTCGTTGGGGCAAAGTACTTTGGTTGTGTTGTGCAGTTAATCCCTGGTGTTGCGCCGCATCACATTTCGCGACCATCAACCTTCAACGTGCTTCTTCTTCTAAACCTTCGATTTCCTTTTGAGGAAAACTTGCCAGTGCGCATCATACCTTCCTTAGGACTGTACATCTACGCTAGCTATCACCAGCAAGATGAATCAACCTTGATCGCAACAATGTATAATTAATTGCTTAGGATACCTAGGCTTAACTCAACCTTACAAGCCCTAGATGTCGATGAATGCAACAATGTTGTGATCCATTTAATACTTACTACAGAAACTACTTGGAACCATAAAAAACTATAGAAACCCACACACCCAATTGTCATACTTGTTCATTATTAAAGAACATGTTCTTCAAAAGTTATTCTTTTGAAGAATATAACAAGTAATCATTAACCATGCCATATAGTACTAAAACTGACAACTGTTCTTTACATATTAACATTATGCCAATTATCATTCCTTGTGTGCTCAATCGATTGCTATGCTTCATTATATAACTTGTACATGATACCAAGTAATCAAACCTTAATAAGAACCTTGTTTGTGAATCACTCTAAAAGTGCAACACACCCGAAACTAATCACTACAACTCACTAATCCTAAATCATCGGGGTTAGATCACGCTTAGAGCGATTGCATCTCATACTTATGCATTATTGCATCCTTGCCAATCTTTTAAACATCGTCCTTACTAGACGATGATGCTATTTCAGAATTTGGAGTTATTGCGTATCAAAGACCTTGCCTGCATAATCTTGCAGTCAAGAAAGGCAAGTTCATCGCTTGCACATGTCATTTGAGTAGTTTTACCAAATTACTTACAAATTACTATGCTTATCACTCTTGCATGAAAAGTAAAAGTGCTATTTTCATAACTATGAATATGACTAAGTGGTGGGCAATGGAACCATGGTATGAGTGTGGTGGAGGTTCCATTGCAAGGGTTTATATCCATCTAGGATTAACAAGAAATGTCATCCAGTGATTCTTGTGCCGTAATACCCATGTTAACCATAAGATCTGGAATGGGACGGAGTAGTCAAGTGTGTTCTCTCCTCTCGTTCATCAACGGATGCGCTTACCGTAGTCACTTGATCCAGAGAAGGACAAGCGGAGTGGTTGGGGAGCCCTAAGTCCCCACGGTAATGCGGTCTATGATGGGTTGCAACGACCGACAAAGGTATCAGGTCGTGGAACCTGGTAGTTGTCGAGGTCGGAAGATATCCAAGTGAGGTCGGCGAGGACCCAAGGTCGGAATTGCAACAAAGGGTGGGTGTGCGAGGTCGCGGGGGAATGCATTTTTGGCTAGGACCTTATACCGGGCCTCACACCAAAGGAAGTGTGAACGAGAACATGACTCGGTTGGCACCAAGGTTAAGATCTCTTATGGGTAAAGCAACACACCTCTGCAGAGTGTAATGAATCGTGACCTGTCACTGTTCCGAGATATGGAACTGCGAACGGGAAAGGAACTCCATGAAGTTCTAGTCAACCGGTGAAGGCTGACGGACATAGCTCTTCAGAATAAAAGCAATCTTTTGAAGAAATGTTTGCAAAACCTTGCATTGCCTATGACTTTCTTGTCTATGGCTGTAGCTAGTGCATTAAACACCTCTTTCCTATAATGAACTTGTTGAGTACGCTCTTACTCATCCCACTCTTAAATCCCCTGCTTAGATATGGAGGCATCGAAGGAGGATCTACGGCAACTCGAAGGCCGAGGAGTCAACAACTACTTCAAGACAGGACCCTGTCAAAGGAGTCAGATACCACATCCAACAAGGATAAAACCTAGATTAGCCATAGAAGGGAACAAGCTTCCTAAACCTAGCTCCTATTTAGCTAGAATCTATTCATAGCCTCTATAGCTAGATAAATACTCTACAAATAGAGTTCGTGATAGGTTTAGACTACGAGTCGTTCTTCTGGAGTTTATTTACAGATTTACCTCATTGTAAAGTAGGAGGGTGCTGATCTTCTGTAACAGTAGTCGTATGTAATTCTATAGACATGCCTTGGACCCGCATATGTTTCTGTTGTACCACTCTGAGCGATGTAATACTAGTGGAATGGTGTTTCATTGGTGTTATGTCAGACTTGCATACTACACCATGCGGTGGTATGCTGGGTCACCACAGTGGTCTTCGACGGCAAGATCGCCGACTTGAAACAGTCCCCCAACACTGCCGTCCCCCCCTACTCCAGCAACTTAGGGGCATGCCTCCTCGAGCTCCAGCGGCGGTGGGAGCCCAGCTCCGGACATCGGCCAGCGGCGGCGAGAGGCGGCTCCAGCAGCTTCGTCCTCCTCGAGCTCCAGCGGCGGAGAGAGGGGAGCTCCAGCAGCGTCGGACAACGGCTTCCAGCAGCGGCGGCGAGAGGCGGCTCCAGAAGCGGCCGCGGAGCGCGGGAGTCTGCTAGCCCTGCGGCGCGAGAGGTCGCCGACATGGAGGGCGGGAGGCCGCCCGTCCGTCGACGCGAGGCTGCGAGCTCCACGGGAAGGCCCGCCGCCGCCAGGCTGCGAGGGGCGAGGGAGTCCATCGGCGTCATGATGCGAGGGGCGCGGGAATACGCCGGCGGGAGGATGTGAGGGCCGCGCGAGTCCGCCGGCGGGAGGCTGCAGCCGCGAGCGCGGGAGGCCACCGACGCCCGCCAAGATGCAAGAATCGATTGGGGAAGATTCGATCGTGGGTACGGATTGGTGACGTTTACGGAATAAAAAAGCCGAAATGTAAAAAAGGTTTTACACTAGCCTCCGACCCCTAATTCGGGGCGGGGGAGTATAATAAGTTATAATGTACTGAAGTGATGTAATGAGCTAAGTTATATCATGAGTCGTGATGTAATGGATCATGTAATGACGAAGTGAACTAAGTTTGGTGAACTAATAAGTTAAATCATGGTGTAATGATGTAGTGGAATTCTATCTATACCAATACCTAATCTATACCTAATAATAAAAGAGCTAACGTTTCCGTGGTTTGGTCCGTCTAATTATATTGTTTCTGTCGTCCCTCCTAAATTTTCGTCCGTCCTGGCCAAACTCTTCAGCGAACAATACTTTTTTTTTGGTCCGTCCACCCCGGCCGTAACCCGTACTCTACAAAAACTGTCACCATGATCGGGGTAGATTAGAATTCGGATGGAGTACTCCTAGACCAGCACGTCCGTTCCGCCTGCTATTAATTGCCGAAGGTCTGCAAGTCACGGTAGCACCAAAAGAAAAAACTCGCCGCAGAGCATCTGGAGGAAAAGACGGCAAAACACGACGGCTTCTTGCTTAGCATGTCCCAGCTCCCGGCGCCTTCTGTCCGCGGCCAGGCTAGAGAAAGAGCGGCGTTGCTCTGGTGCTCAAAGTGTGTACCATGGAGAGATCAGCGAAGGGCGGCGTGGCGCAGGTGCTCACGGCGTAGGACCCGGCCGTGGATGGATTCTGCATCAGCTGGTGCCGCAGGTCAAAGGTCACGTATATCAGATGTATTTGTACGTGACAGGTCATCATGACATCAGCTTGATCGATCGTGACGCAGTTTATCAAGCGTGAGATCCCATGTTGATTCCGGATCCGGGGTCAAACAACTATAGGAAGGTCTATCATGTTTGATTGGTCTCCTTACTGATGGACTAGAGTTCCTTCTCTTTTTGTTGCGACATCGTCAGAGGAATTTTCTAGATTCACCATGGTTAACACGGTTCACCCGATCAGTCAAAATGCAGAAAGAATTTCTTGATTTGGTGTTTCTCTGAGACGATAGCAGCGTGGGCACACGTACGTCAGTTTCTCTATGCTGCTGGCCGTACCATGTATGATTTTTGGGCCCTGTTTCCGCAAACGAGTCCCATATACAGAATCTATACAAACTCTCATCATATATGCAGCTTGTTGGATGGGGCATCTTACATCCATCGATAAGCGGAATTCTGCCGGGATCGGGTAACCCCCATCGACCTAAATGTACGGGGATGACCGCTGAGCGCGCATCGAATTGCCTCGTCGCGGAGAGCTGCCGCCTAGACCGCCGCGGCGATCGACGCCGGGGTGAAGCAGGAAAGGACTCCAGCGCATGAACATGCACGCAGATGTTCCCCAACGGCGGAGGCATCCACGTCCATGTATGTCGTCGCCGCTTGCCTCCCGCAGGTCTGCCTCACGCGGTCACGCCTCTTGGCCATGTCCGGAGGGAATCGACATGGATGGTACAAGCTCATGGCTGCATAACCTGCTCTCTAAAATTGGGATGCGACGGAGAGAAAGAGGTGGGTGGATAAAAAAATGAGCCGGTGGTTTGAATTGTTATTCTGAATGTCCAGATAATGTGCTATGATATTTGAGCAAGCATATTAACAAGAGTAACCAATGTTAAGTAGTTGATTGATCTGTTGGTTTCTAATTATTATCACTCCGTTCCATAATAGTTTGCTAAAACAACTTATATATTGTGAAAGGAGTTAGTATAACCTTGGAGGCCAACTGAAGGATCAATAAATAACTTTAAGTAAGCCATGACATGCTATTTCTTTTATTTAGACATATTATTCATATTCATATATTAATCAAAATTTTCATGGCCAACAAATATATAATAAAAATTAACTGTAGCTACATCTTGTCTTCTTCCGGTGCAACGCACGGGCACTTTTCCTAGTCTATACCTAATAATAAAAGCAAAAGAGTTTCTTGTTGGTCCGTTTTTTTTTGTCCTTGTTTTTTAGTCGTAATTACAGCTATTGCCACCGTTTATGTAATAAAACGCGTAGTCTATCTTCGATCGAACCCGTTGCGCTTTCCTTTTCCTTATACTGATCCAAACTCAGGTTCCGGACCAAACCCGCGTCATCCTCTTCTGGCCTTCTCCGATCCTATAAATAAGAATAAGGGGGCGATGGATTGCCCTGCAGATCAAATCTAGCGATCCAAGCTACGATCGAATTCAAATTCGAATTTCCAACCTACGATTCGGCGAGAGCTGAAGCGGTTGGACAACACAATGGCGGCCGGCGACCACGGCGGACGGCGAACCACGATTCGGCGAGAGCTGAAGCGATTGGACAACACAATGGCGGCCAGCGACCACGGCGGACGGCGGACCACGATTCGGCGAGAGCTGAAGCAAAGTCGACGAGGCCTGCTTCAAGGCGGCGGCGCTGTAGCAAAGCCAGTATGTGGTACAGGCGTATAGACAATCGAGCATAGTAAAGCCAATGGTGTTGCATAGATACAGCGACGAGCGACTGTTCAGCCAGGGGAGCTCTCCAGTGCTTCAAAATTGGTCAGTTTGTGACTACTAGGAGGACAGGAGTACAAAAAGCAGAACAATATTATCAAAACCAGGCTGCACCGATAACCTTGGATATTCTGCTGACTCTAAAATTCGGTCCGGTACAGCGAAATCGATTCTTTCTTCCTAGCTAGCTCTGCATCTACCACTTGCAGGTCCTCGGCGGAAAATTGTAATCCAGGAGCATAATCGATCAATTAATCAGCTGTTGGATCGATGTTTAGTAATCGCAGGTTACTTTGTAGATAGTACATAGCTTTGAATCTACTTCAGCAGGTCCTTGCAATAAAATAATCGGCCAGGAGCCTAATCGGTACATCCATCAACTATCTGGCCATCTTAGTATTCATATTTCGTCGTACATTTCAATTGGAGTTTTTTTGGTCTTGTTTTTTTCCCGTCAGCTTTGCAGCTTGTTGCGTTGATTGGCATCACATGAGGATATTTTCTATCGAAAGAGTATGGATTACAAACAAAAGTAGGAATTATTACTTTTCCGCTGGGTTGCAGATTAGATTACTTTGCAACATATAAGCGTATGCAAAACGAGCTAGCTGCTGCACTGCTGCAATGGTAAGGCATGCAGGCTATGCATGTTGCCATATTCAGGCTCGGGAGCATTCAGACACGCAATGGGCAGTCGACACTGCTTTAGTCTAATCGTCTACCCTTACAAGTGGGCGCCGCAAGGAGCTACCAAGCTCATCTTCCTGAATAGAAAAAAAATGTGATAATCATGGACAATTATAGTGACAGAGTGCTGAGGGGTGGAAGATTTCTCTATCATTGAGGAGCCGTTCAACCAGTTATGTTAGAGCAGGTCTAACAGGCCCCGTATAACCCGCCCACCCCGTAAAATTCCAGCGACATACGGGGCAGGCGGCGGTTTGGGCCGTCTAGCAGGCCCCGTATTCGGGCCGCCTGTTGGCGGAATACGGGGCCCAGGAAATCGGCCCCGTCGCCCCGTACATATAGTGGGCGCAGTGCGAGTGAGGGGTTAACCCCTCACTCGCAACCCTAGCTCCGCCGCCGCCGCCTCCTCCTCCTGCCCGGCGAGCAATTAGCCGCTCCCCGCGCCGCATTCCACCCCAAGCTAGGATGGACTCCCGCCGCCGCAGGGCCTCGCCGACGAGCGGATCGAAGCGATCCCGCTCGCGGACACCGTAGAGGAAGCGTGGCGCCGCAAGTATTCCGCGCCGGGAGCCGTTCGCAAGTACGCCGCGCGCGTACGTGCGGAGCCGCTCCGGAGTACGCCGCGGGTGGGCGATGGTACAGCAGACCCGCCGCTCAAGCCGATGAGCGGCGAAGCGTTCGAGAAATGGCAGTGGCAGCGCGACCGCGCGGCGTTGGCGGCATGGAGGGCGACCATCGGCAGCGCAGGAAGCGGAGGCGGCGAGGAGGAAGAGGAGGGCGGAAGAGGAGGCGGCCTACCGCCGTGGCCGCCTTATCCGAGGCGATGCCGCCGAGAAAGCTCGAGGCAGAGAGGAGGCGGCGGCCATCGCCGCCGCCGAGGAGTTCCGGCGCGGCAGCGCGGGCGGGAGGCGCAGGAGGCGGCGAGATCGCCATCCCCTACGTCATCCTTGACGAGTAGACGTAGGTTATTGCTTAGTTAGATGTAGTATGATCCGTAGTATGATCAATATGTATGTATGATCCCTAGTATGATCAATGAAGATGAACTTCCCGGGTTTTTATTTTTGAAAATACGGGGCGAAATACGGGGTCTGCTAGACGAAATGGCTCGAAATGGAGCAGTTTTTCGATACGGGGCGAAAAAAGAGACTTATACGGGGCAGCGAAATACGGAGCCTGTTAGACATGCTCTTATGATATAAATTTATATAAAGGGATGATTCGCAAAAAAGTTTGACTATTTGTTTCTCCCGGTGCAACGCACGGGCACTTTTGCTAGTCTATACCTAATAATAACCCAAGTGCTAAAAAGTGCACGGGTGCTATTTTGCTCCAGCGAGCCCTCGGTTCCTGGCCGTTGGATGGTTTCCATCATCGTTCGCATCGCGCCGCGTCCCGACAGTTTCTACCTGGGGTCTCACCTAGCAAGGGTCGGGTGAGGAGGAGACGCGCCGCTCTATCTTTCTCTTCTCTATTCGATTCCCCATCCTCTCCCCCGCTATGCCGATAGGGTTTCGGGAGGTGATTTGATCACTGAGACGAGAGGCGCGCCGAGCTCGTCGTCGGAGAACTCGGACGCGCGCTGGAGGGTGTCGATCTCGTCGTCGGAGAGCTAGCCACGCGCTATGTTTGGGAGATCGGTGGCGGAGAGCGAGGCATCGCGCTCAGCCCGTTCTGGATCAGCGCCGCCAACCCCGTCGTATGCTTCCTCTACAACAGCAAAGGGACCGAGCGATCCCATCTGCAGAGTATGTGAATGGCAACGCTGTGCCCATCTGCGGCTCGCAAATCTAGGCATAACTCGGCGGCCGTACGACCGGGACACGCTGCCGGCGATCCCCACGGGGACGTGCCTGTACGCATACCACGCGCTGCTCGGGTCGGAGGTCACGACGGCCGCGGACTACGTCCGGATTATCAAGGGCGGGTCCTGCTGGAGTTGGCGGGCACCGGCATCATGGATCGCCGGACCGTGAGGCGTGCGGGGATACAGGCGGGGGAGTGCGGGTACATGAACCAGTCCATCGCGTTCGCGTGCCTCAGCGCCGGCGGGAAGCTGTGAGGGTCGACATTCGCCGGTGAGTGCTCAAGGGGATTGCCAAATTATTTCTACACATGCGTGCTCAAATCCCACAGGTTCGACCCCATTTTTGAAATATAGAGAACTATAATCCATGCCTATTTTCCTTCAATTTGTAGTGTGGATTTTATCTCCACGTCAGATTTCGGTGCTCAGTTTTCATGATGCGATTTGTTGCTGGTTCGGTCTAGTTGCAGCTGTAACCCAATTGAGTTGTAGATGGGACCAGTCAAATTTAGATGATGGTGTATGATCAATTGCTTTTTTAGGTCCCTGCAACTCAATTGGGTGCATGTTTCTCATCCAGTTGTATATGTTATCCCACGGGGCCTTTCAACCTGACCAGCCACAGGACATTGTTCCTCGCCAAAGTTGCATAGATACTCGGCATCGCGGTGTGATATCTCGCTCATTTTTTTCCTGGTTGCAGACGTAGAACTAGAGTAATGTGGTTGATTTTTGTAATGCTTGAGTTCAACAGTGACCTGGGTCTTTGGTTGGATAACGCATAGTTGAATAAATTTAGATTGGCTAATTGGCTTGATGGACAGAGAGATAAATGGTAAACAGAATAGTTGGACATTGGACATTGATTGACTAGTTCATATCTCATGATAGATCATTGGACGGTGTAAGCATGGCAGTCATTCATATGTGATGTAAGCTATGGGCCTGTTTACCGACTTTGCTGTGCGCTAAATTCCTTTGTTCATTCACAACTAGTGTATCACTAGTCTATCAGCAATACTGTTTTTTTTGTTGTTGCGAATATTGTTTTTCCTAGGAGTGGGTTCTAAGGGATGTAGGGAATCTAACTAAACATTCAGCTGTACACAATAGTTTTAATATTTTTCTGAATTAAATTCCTGGGAGTGGATTTAAATAGTCCAGGAATCTTACTAAGTTCCAACTGTAGACATCTCCTGTTGTTTTCCATGACTATCTAAGTTGCAGTTTCCAGTCCCCTAAGTAGCTGCAAGAGTATTGGGTGCATCTACCTTTTAAGATATTGGCTATTGTTCTTCAGGGTCTATCCAAGTCGTCATGTCCGGTATCATTATGTCGCTGCAGGAGTTATCGTGCACATCTATGTTTAAGATCTTTGGGTGGTGTTTTTTCGAGCCCATAAAAGTAGCCACGTTCAGGTGGTGTCTTTCCCAAATTTGCTCATGGGAGTGGGGTTTGAAGGGTCAGGGAATCTTACTAAGTTGCAGCTGTAGACACCTCCTGGTGTTTTCCATAACTATCTAAGTTGTAGCTTTCAGTCCACTAAGTTGTAGGTACATATCTACTAAGTTGCTTCAAGAGTCGTGTGCGTCTACGTTTTATGATCTTGGGTGGTGTTCTTCCGAGTCTATCTAATGCGTTTGTCCCGTTATCATTGAGTTGGTGCAGGGCGTGCCGTGAAAATACTTGAAATTTAATGTAAAGTTGTGTATAGGTTGTTGCTAAGTTGTCCGCTGAAAATTGTTAAGTTGCTGATCTAATGAGGTATCACAGTCCTTTTGTGTGAAAATGAATGCACTCGAATCTGATAGTATATCCTTCTAATGATGCTCAACGTTAATGTCAATATGTCTACTAGTTCTTAAGTTGTCTACTGGTTGCCCTTAATTTTCTACTTTCTTTGATAGCGGTGGTAATGTGTTGAATGGCTTGGATTCCATCGTTCTAAGACTGTTATTTCCACTTCACCATGGTTTGGTTGAAAATGGTGGCTCAAGCACGGCAGGAGGACCTAGACGAGATGGTTCCTGGTGGAGCGATCGAGCTCGGCATCCTGTACGTAGAAGCGGTGGATCCTGGGTGATGTAGCTGGTACCATCTCGAGTAAGGCGGTGGCGGAGAGCACAACGCCTAGCTCGAGCCGGTGGCAACAAGCACAACGCATAGCTTGAGCCGGTCGCGGCGCTCCCGATACCTAGCGCGAGCACTAGCTCGAGCCAGTTGTGGCCCCTGACCAACGTAAGTTGTTTACCATTTTAACTAACTTATTGACAACTACTTTGTTAAGTTGCTTTCTAGTAATGTTTAACTTGACTAAACATTGATGCTAAGTTGCTTTCTGCTAAAGTTGATGTAACATTGATGCTAAGTTGTTTTCTGGTCAAGTTGATGTAACATTGATGCTAAGTTGCTTTTTGGGTAATGTTTAAGTTGTGTAAACACTGATAATAAGTTGATTTCTAGATAATGTAAAGTTACATGAACATTGATGCTAAGTTGCTTTCTGTTTAATGTTTAAGTTGCATAAATAATGATTCTAAGTTGCTTTCTAGGTAATGTTTAAGTTGCGTAAACAATGATGATGAGTTGTCTAAACATTGATGCTAAGTTGTCTATGGGTAATGTCTAAGTGATATATACTGGTCATGAAATTGTTAATCTAGATAATTGTACCATACGGTAAGACATTTTTTTTTGCTTTTTTTTGGCGTTTATATGTTCAACAAGGGACAAACAAGTTACTAATGTCAATTTTGTAATTTTTGATTTTGGTGGGCAGGGATCTGAGTTGTTTCTTGTTGCTTATTAAGTTGCATATATAGGGAATTTAGTTGTGTTTTTCTGCTAATTAAGTTGCATATCCAGGGATATGAGTTGTTTCTTGTTGCTTATTAAGTTGCATTCATAGGGACCTTAGTTGTGTTTTTCTGCTAATTAAGTTGCATATCCAGGGATATGAGTTGTTTCTTGTTTCTTATTAAGTTGCATTCATAGGGACCTGAGTTGTGTTTTTCTGCTAATTAAGTTGCATATCCTGGGATCTGAGTTGTTTCTTGTTGCTTATTAAGTTACATAAATAGGGACCTTAGTTGTGTTTTGGGATGTCTGATTCTTTTTTGTATGCTTATTAATAAGTTGCATATCCAAGGATCTTAGTCCCTTTTGTTTGCTCAGTAAGTTGCAAAGCTAGGGATTTTAGTTGTTTCTTGTTTGTTTATTAAGTTGCATGTCTAGGGATCTCACTTGTGTTTTTGGATGTCCAATTCTTTTTTGAATGCTTAATTAAGTATCCAGAGATCTCTTGTTTTCTCATTAAATTGCATATCCAGAGATCTTAGTTTATTTTTGTATGCTCATAACATATACTTTTGATTTTTTGAACTGGGATGAATCTGGATAGGAGCAAGGAGAAAGTAGTTGCTTTTTGGACCAGGAGATATCGTATAAGAACAAGGATGGTGCTTGATCTTCTTGAAGCAATTAACAGCCAATTGTGGAGCTTTACTTTCTTCATTGTTAGAGTTCTCTTTTATTTTTCAACCAACTTTGTTATTTGTCAACAAATTGTCAAGTTGTACATTTGTATATAGCTCTGTATTGTTGATATTTTGAACAAGGACAAAGGAGAACTATTAACCACAGTTTCCTTTTCTATTTCCTTGCCGATTTGGAGGCTATGTACCATTTTGCGGTAATTTTGTTGGAGAAAATAGTGTAGCACAAGTGAAAACAACTGGAGGAAGTACCAATTTTACACCTAGGATAGCCTAAAATTATGAGGCGGAAGGGGCTAGGCTGTGTCCGTACTTTTGAAAATAACGAGAGGCAGGTGGGGACCGGAAATAGCTTATCGTGCTGTTGGGCCTTTCCTTTTTTGGACGAGGGCTAGTCCCGACTAACCAGCCACCGGTTGCTGGCTAGACGTGTCCAATAATAAAGGAGCTAAGGTTTCTGCCAAAATTTTCGTCCAACCTTTTATTGGACCGTTTTGCCCTCACACCAAAATCCATAATACTGCAATTGCCATCCTATGTAGCGTACCAGTTCGCTAATTTCAATCCAGTTCGTGTAGCTTCGGTAGGTCGTCAATCCCTTAATACTACACGCCATGTATCGGTTCGGGGCCTGTATTGGCTTTTACTTTGGGCTTCTTTGGTCAAAAATATCATAGCCCTGCCTCACGCACGAAATTTTGTGTCAACAATAGTCCCACATCGCTTGCATATACCGAGTTCTACCGATTTATATGACTTAGTTTCTGGGTTATAACAAGCTGATTTGGAACAACAAACATCTCCAAATATGAAGCCCACGAATTGAACGAGACCCGGATTAAGGAGTGGAATTTAAGAAGGAAGGACCCATCGAGAAAGGGAAGGAATCTGATTGAAGAAGGAAATCAGAAAACGTCTCCAAATATATGGGGGAGCCCAGGGATTACGGGTATAGCAGCAAAGCTAATCAAACAAGAAATAGTAGTAGGAAGGCAAGTGAGGGGGAGCACCCAACAGAATCCTCCATGCTCAGATGGAAAGGAAAGGAACGGAAATCCAAAGCAAAATCAAAATCAAGCAGCCGGCCGGTCTGGCGAGAAGGTCGCGCGACTGTGTCTCTTCTCTGTCGACCGCGCGGCGCGACGGCCGTTGCGGAGGCGCGGCTCTAATTGCTGCCTCTGATGGCCGGCCGGGGGCTCCCAGATGCGAAGGTCGACGCAGAGATGGCGCAGAGGACTTGATGCGACCGACCGGTGGAGGGGACTGGGATCGAGCGGCTCCTGGCGGCGCTCGGAGGAGAGACGACCGAGGTAGGGTTCTAGGTTGTTGGGTTGGGTACGTTTCGGGAGTTATCTTGGGCTGCTGGGTCTGGGTAGGGGGCCTTCCTGGGGTGGCAAGTTTAGTGGGGGCTTCTACCTTTTTTATTCTTAATTTTTTAAAATTTTCATTTTGAGAAAAAGATAGAAAGATTTGGGGATTTAAAAAGGTTTTAAACACTCGAGATTTTTTAAATCTTGCTTACTTAATTTAAACTAAACAATTGAAAATATACAAATCATTTGGGAAATATTTAATTTTAATCAGGTCCCAACCATGAACTTTTAAAAATTTGAGTGGATTTTTAAAAATTCTTAACTTTTTTGTGTACATTTATTAGAATATTTTTCGTGAACAACAGATTCATGCTGTAACTCTTAATGTTAAGGTATTCTTATTAACTGATCAAACTTTAGTTAATGGACAATTTATTTTCATTGCTAATATGAATGAGGCAAAATAAAATACTCCCATAAAAAACACAACATATAATAGTTTGATGGATTTGTTTCCCGATGCAACGCACGGGCACTTCTGCTAGTAATAATAAAGAAGCTAAGGTTTTCTTTGTTCCATCCATAAAGGAGCTAATGTTTTTCTTTGCTCCATCCAGTTGGTGTGGCGCGCCATGCACCCGTGCGCTTATTGCGATGTTCGTAGGGGGCATACGGCAACATCGTTAACTAACTAGGTAGGAAAGAGTTTGCGGCAACATTGTTAACTAACCAGGTAGGAAAGCCTGGCAAGCCACGCGCTTGCCCATCTAATGGCGAGCAAGCAAATGTAAGAAAACATTTTTTTTGAAGTCAAATTACGCTTAATTTAACTTTACCCAAGCATAATTTGCCCATACCAAGTCAATATCAATAGATCAATCATGAAATATGTTTCTTTAGTTTAGTTTGCGAAACTTAAAGAGATAAATACACCTTATATGTTGGAAAGGGGTATATATTTCCACAATTTTATTGAACACGGTGTGTTCTCCTTTTCGTATAACTTATTTATATATATGGTATACAAGCAATTAAACTTACACATAATTACTGGAAAGTCTACGCAATTTCAATTGGTTTTAGCATCCGCGTTTGGCACAAGTTGGCATAATTTTGGATTTTTTATGCGGTAGTAAAAATTTATCATGCGAAAAATAATTATATGCATCTGCTTCAATATATAGGTAAGCAAAAAAAAAAACCTATCATAATGAATACTCCATCCGTTCACGATTACATTGGGTGATGGGTTTAGTCAAAGTCAAAGTTTATGAAATTCGGATACATATTTAGGAAAATAATATGAATACTCCATCCGTTCACGATTACATTGGGTGATGGGTTTAGTCTACCCGTTGTTATTTAGGAAATATTAGCAAATATCCCAAAGTTTATGAAATTGTGATATGTTTAATTTTGTTGTTTATCTACCCGTTGTTATTTGCATGACTAGTTTTAGTTCAATCCTTCAATCATATTTGATCTGTTATTTTTATGAATTAAATCTTTGGGATATTTGCTAATATTTCCAACAACACGTATGACGACATCATGTTTTGGTCGTCGACCCTAGCGATGATCTCGCGCCTCGTAGATGGACGGGAGAAGAGCTTCGTGGCGCTCGATTCTATCGTCGTGAAGATGACGGCGTCGAGAAGGAGCAGGTCGCCGCACGGAAGGCTGTGGTCGTCAATAGCGGCACACCATGACATGCAGATGCAACGAGAGATGGTGAGGCTGCGCGGAGGGAGGAGGCGAAAAACGCCGAACAAGCACGTCCAAGAATTACCACTTCCGATCGTGTAAGGCTCTCATTTCCCACATCCACCTCTCTCTCACCTCGCAACAGTAGTTGGGAGAGGTTTCCTCTGTTCCGAGCTGGACCGAGGCCCTCTCCAGCGGCAATGCAGTAGGAGTGGCTGAGGCGAGGCTCCAGCCTCTGTAGTGTGTATAGTAGGTCTAAGGTTAGATGTAGTTGGTCCTCCGTGGCGTATGGGAGTAGAGCACCAGGTCTTCCCAGCCATATTGGGTGCGGCCTCTGGGTGAGCTTCTTCACCGCGTTGCGCTGGTGGCGGACGCTGCCGTCGGCAGAGAAGATAGCCTTGGGGATCTCCGACAATAAGGTTGTGGAGTCGAGCTTTCGCATCTTGGTGCTCTGGCGTGGCATCAGGCGCTTACCATCGAGCTTCTTCGACATGCTTCCAAGGCGGAAGGATGGGGTGAAGAGTTTTGGCGCGGGCTCAGGTAATAAGCGTTGCCTTCTCCTGCTCTGCGATGCTCGAGCTCGTCTCTTCTTCCTGGCCGGCCATGGTGGCGAGGGAGAGGAAGGGGATAGCTCTGTTGCTGCTGTCTGCTGGAGATGGTGGAGGGAGTTTGCAAAAACTGCGGTTGCTGCGGCGGTTCCCAAGCGACGGCGCCTTCCCGCCGCCGCTATCCTTGGCCAAGAGCTTGGCCTCGCCGCGCTCAAGCACAAGATTCTTGAGCATATCATCCTCTTCAGGAGGATCTTCTCCAGCCTCGTCATGGCGTCGAGCACCCGTACTGCCCCAAGTGGTCATGTCCCCGGCGGCGGTAGGGGTGGCCATGTTTGGAAGTTGTTCTTCATCGGCGGGCAACAAGGACTTGACCGCTTTTCTGTGATCTGTTGTAGGTGCTCTATGCAAAACCTAAGGTCTATGTTGTATTTTCTTCTTTCTATGAGGCTTTTTATTTTGTAAATGTACACCCACAGCTGAATTAATGCAGTTTTCCAGGTCCTTCGGGACCTTTCCCTGTTATTAAAAAAAAGCATTACCGCTTCCATGTCGGCCGCACTGTCGGTTTGCTTCCTCTGCGTTTGCGGAGGGAGGGATTGATCTACAACTAGGGAAAAAGTCAAATAAAAGATCGGATAGGCGTTACTAGCCTGTTCGCAAGGGAAGTAAGGGGTAAGTGGGTTTTTTTTAAACATCATATATATTAACCTGAGCCAGCAGGCCGCCTTATTAAAAACCTTCCAGCCCCTTTAGGTATCCTGGAAGGAAAAGAGTGCGTCTGTTACCTGCTGCTCTTAAATCAGTAAAAGTAACACCCTTAAGTACAAATGGCAGAATGAAACTAGGAGGGGACTCATCCCATCTAACTACAGAATTACTAGCAAAAGCATATCGAGCTAGTTCATGTGCCACCTGATTAGCCTCTCTAACACAATGGATAAAAGCAATATGATCAAACTCTTGAGCCTTTGAGAAGCAGTCATAAAGTATGGCCGAATAGGGACTCCAAATTTCCACCTCAGCATTGCATGCTTTAATCACCTCCAGAGAATCAGATTCAATTGTTACTCTTGTGATACCTATATCCAGGAGGAAAACCAGTCCTTTGAATAGAGCAAGTGCTTCAGCTGTAGTTGCATCATATACATGCGATAATGGGCATGCGAGTCCAGCTATAGCCTCCCCTCGGCCGTTCCTCAACACCACCCCGGCAGCGCCTCTACCATTAGTATGGAAGTTTGCATCAACATTCAGTTTATATGCTCCCCGAGGAGGCTTACTCCATGAGATATCCCGCGCCATACAAGATGCTGAAGCTGCAGGGATAAAATTAGATGCTAAAGCTTGAATTGTAAACGTTGATTGTTTGGCTCCTCCAACTCTCTCCCCCTTCACTATTTCTCTTCTTTGCCACCATAGATACCAACAAGCAACAGCTATGGTTTCTTTAATTAGAATATTACCCAGAATTGGTGATTTACTAGCTTGTCAACAGAGTAAATCCTCAAGAATAGTGAACCCTGACTGTTCACCAATTGCCGCTTGCTTAATATAATCAGACAACCCCATTGATCTCCAAACCTCAGTAGCGCGATCACAGGTAAACAGGAGATGTCGCATATCCTCCGCTCCTCTTTTACACACAGGGCACTCTGGATGCACGTTAATATGTTTGTCTGCTAGGATCGAGCGTCCAGGTACCACACGATGCAAAGATCGCCACATGAAGATTCTAATTTTATTTGGTACTGCCAAGTCCCAACCCTGTTTCCATACTGGATTATCAGAGACTTATCCTTGTCCATCTTGTCTGTGTATTTTACTCCCAAATTGGTGATCCCACTCAGTATAGTAAGCCGATCGAACTGTGAAGGAGTATGTCTTTGTATTATTCCATGCAATAAAATCCTCAGTCATAGCATCACTGAGCGGAATCCTCAAAATTTTCTCAGCATCAATAGCAAGGAAATTCTCCCTAATCAATTCTTCATCCCACTCACCAGTAATAGGGTTTATTAATTTATCAACAGTTCGGAGAATACTTTGCCCCCTTCTTGAAAGAACTTTCCTTGATTTATTATCTGCAATCCAGTGATCCTCCCATATATTAATTTTATTTCCATTCCCCACTCTCCATATATGTCCACGCTTGAACGTATGTAACCCGGCAACAATACTTTGCCAAGAGTAGGAGGACCCCTTTTTAGGACCTGCTTTTAGGATATCACCGTGTGGATAATATTTAGCCTTTAGAACTTGGGAACACAAAGAATCAGGGTTAACAACCAGCCGCCAGACCTGCTTTGCTAACATAGCCAAGTTGAAAGAGTAAAGATCTCTAAAATCCATTCCTCCAGCTTTCTTCGGAATACACATTCGCCACCAAGCAAACCAATGGAGTTTCTTCTATTCTTTTGTATCTCCCCACCAAAATGCAGACATTGCATCATTCATCTCCTTGCATAAGCTTTTTGGAATTTTAAACACACCCATAGCATAAACTAGAATTGATTGAATAACTGCCTTGAGTAATATTTCCTTACCACCAAGAGACAGAATTTTTTCCTTCCACCCTTTCAGCCTCTCAATGATTCTTTCAAGAAGATACAAAAAACTTTCACTTTTATCCAGGCCAATCATAGATGGTAAACCCAAATACTTTTCAGCAATTGCCTCTGTCATAATATTCAGCTCTGTACAAATATCTGCCCTTATACCCACATCAACATTGGGACTAAAGTAGATACTGCATTTTGCCTCACTTACCATCTGTCCTGAACTAGCACAATACTCTTCTAGAACTTGTCTCAATGAGGTTGCATTATTCATATCTGCTCGCATAAGTATTAGGGAATCATCAGCAAAAAGTAAATGAGATACTGACGGTGCATTCCTGCACACCCTGACGCCTTCGATGCCACGAACCTCCTCTTTATGAGCCAGTAAACTAGAAAGACCTTCTGCACATAACAAGAATAAATAAGGAGACAACGGATCCCCCTGGCGGAGACCCCTGCTAGGAATAAAACCATCTGTCTCTTGGTCATTATACCTCACCTTATACTTGACCGACCTGATACACGCCATGATGAGGCCGACAAAATCATGATGAAAGCCCAGCCTTATCATCATCCTCTCAAGGAAAATCCACTCAACTCGGTCATATGCTTTGTGCATATCCAACTTAACTGCACAATACCCCTTCTTCCCTGTCTTTTTGTTTTTAATACAATGCATACTTTCATAAGCAATCAAGATATTATCAGTAATTAAACGACCAGGGACAAAAGCACTTTGGACATTTGAAATAACTTCATCCAGAATAACCTTTAACCTCAGAGCAATAATTTTGGATATTACCTTATATAGAACATTACATAGACTTATTGGTCTGAATTGGGATATTTTCTCCGGGGAGTCCACTTTGGGAATAAGAACTATTACTGTATCGTTCCAACCTTCAGGTATCACCTTGTTATTTATAGCCTCTAGGACTTCTTTAACAATTGAATCCCCAATAATACCCCAACATTTTTTAAAGAAAAGAGCATGCAATCCATCCGTCCCAAGTGCTTTTGTATCACCAATAGAAAAGAGGGCCTTCTTAACATCCTCAGGTGTATAATCAGCAATCAGACCATTGTTCATTTGTTCAGTCACCTTCAGAATCACTCTAGATAATATCCCTGGGTCCGGCTCATCAACCTCAGTAGTAAACAATCCAGCAAAATAATCAGAGATAAGAGGGTTTAGGTATGTTGTACCCTCTATATGATTCCCATTCTCATCAACGAGATTCTTAATCCTATTTTTCTTCCTCCTAGCCGAAGCAGCATTATGAAAATAATTTGTGTTGCGGTCACCATATTTCAACCAATCAACCCTACTCCTCTGAGCCCAGTGCATCTCCTCCATTTCAAGGAGCTTCTCAATTTCCTCCGCTAACTCCTTCCGGCGAGCTAGGTTCTCTGGGGACATCGACTGGCGCACTACATTTTCAAGCTCACGGTGTGTTTTCCTCAGAGTATTTTTGTTTCTTTTCAAAACAGACCTGTCCCATCTATGGAGTTGATCATGAACTTTCGCCAGCTTTCCCGCCAATGGTAGATCCATATCGAGCGGGTCACTCAAGTTCCAAGCACCTTGCACAATTTCCATAAAATTCTTCTCCTTTAACCACCTCGCTTCAAAGCGCAACACAGGAGGCCCTCGGTTTTCCTCCACCACTGGTTCTTCGAAGCACATCAAAATTGGCCTATGATCCGATCTGTAATAATCTAGATGATGAAGGCATGCATCAGGGAATCTATCACTCCATGCCTCATTTGCCAGAGCCCGGTCTAACCTCTCTCTTATATTGCCACGTTGCCAAGTGAATTTATCTCCAATATATCCCATGTCCATAAGATTACAATCATCAATCGCATCCCTGAATGCTTGCATACAATTAGCAGGTTTGGTTCTCCCGCCCTCTTTTTCAAAATGATAAAGAATATCATTCAGGTCCCCCATCACTAACCATGGCAGATCAGAAATCAGCTTTAAATCTCTCATCCTCCGCCACGTTAAATGTTTATTTTCCCACCTCGGCTCGCCATACATACCAGTAAAACGCCATTTGTTATCCTATCCAGCCCCAATAATCACATCTATGAAATTCTCAGTTTTGTCTCTCACTGTCAACACCACCTCCTTCTTCCAAAAAATAATCAAACCACCACTTCTCCCATCACTAACCACCACTTCCTTGAAATCCATGCGCAATTGTCTCCTAAGCATGTCTGCTGGAAATAGTTCAAGATGAGTTTCCAACAGAAAAACAATGTCGGGGCTCCGTCTAGTAATAACGTCGAGCAGGCCCCTAATTGCCGCAGCCATTTTGAGGCCACGATAATTCCAACTTAATAGTTTCATTGCTCCCGGACAACCTCCATCCCGGAGGCCGCCGATAAAAGGTTTGTCAGGTTTCCATCTCCACCTGTATTGCCATCCATTATCGTTCTCTTCGGATGCTGAGGTGGAAATTTGGAGTCCCTATTCGGCCATACTTTATGACTGCTTCTCAAAGGCTCAAGAGTTTGATCATATTGCTTTTATCCATTGTGTTAGAGAGGCTAATCAGGTGGCACATGAACTAGCTAGATATGCTTTTACTAGTAATTCTGTAGTTAGATGGGATGAGTCCCCTCCTAGTTTCATTCTGCCATTTGTACTTAAGGATGTTACTTTGTACTGATTTAAGAGCAGCAGGTACCAGGCGCACTCTTTTCCTTCCAGGGTACCTAAGGGGGCTGGAAGGTTTTAATGAGGCGGCCTGCTGGCTCAGGTTAATATATATGATGTTTCAAAAAAAACATTGCTGCGATGGAGTGATCGTGAGTCTCCGCCGTTGGGAGATGGTAGATAGGGAAGAAAGTGGAGAAAGCGACGACTATTGTTAATTGGGATGGATTGAGACGTTAGTTAAAGATGCAAACGGTCTCTGACGTAGTGTGGATATCCGGATCACTCCAGCTCGGGCGTACGAGCATCTCCACTCGTCTCCCCAACTAGGTCCCCGAGCGACGTTTTTCCAATCCGGACGGTGTAATTCGGTCCAGTCGCGCCCCCGGTTCCTCGTTTTCGTCCGGATTTGGGCCTAAATTCATCCGGCGATCCCACGCCATCCCCCGGGAGCGGTCGGGGACTTGGACGAAACGAAAGCGCGAACGTCGAGAAAACTTCCCGCGCTCGGTGGCCCCAACTTGTCGGCGAGAGACCACGATCGTCGTCCTCATCGCATCGTCTTCCGCGCGCTGTAAAGCCGCTCAGTATTCGCCGGCCGCGTAGCTTCCACGCGGCGTCGTTCACGCCCGCCTACCTCTATTAATCGCCGAACTACCGCGTCTGCCCCGCATTCACATCTCTCTCGCATTCCACCAAATCTTCCCCGAACTCGAAGAGGTAGCAATGGCGAACGACGGTGCGGCCAACAACGGCTTCGGCCGCCGCTCTCTCCACCAATGGGAGGGACGGCTCCTCCACGCGGCGGGCTACCCGGTGCCACCGGACTTCCGCGCACCGGGGGGATGGAGGCTGAGCGCAGGCGGCGTGCCGATCCCGCCGCCGCCAACGGGGGGGGCTTACTCGAAACGGCAATCAACGAGGTGCTCGTCACTCTCTGTGACGAGCAGCGCGCGGATCCGCGTTTCTTCCCCGACAACCACGAATCGTGGATCGCGTTCTTCCGACGCAGGTATGAACGCGAAATTCAGGCGTACGACGGCCCTCCTCCTCCTCCGGCAAGGAATAACGCCGCCGGCCGCCGCCGATGGTGGAGCGCGCCTGGCCGCACCCTCGAAAATGTGCTCGCGCACATCAATAGCAAGCTAATTCTCCCTAATCAATTCTTCATCCCACTCACCAGTAATAGGGTTTATTAATTCATCAACAGTTCGGAGAATACTTTGCCCCCTTCTTGAAAGAACTTTCCTTGATTTATTATCTGCAATCCAGTGATCCTCCGATATATTAATTTTACTTCCATTCCCCACTCTCCATATATGTCCGCGCTTGAACGTATGTAACCCGGCAACAATACTTTGCCAAGAGTAGGAGGACCCCTTTTTAGGACCTGCTTTTAGGATATCACCGTGTGGATAATATTTAGCCTTTAGAACTTGGGCACACAAAGAATCAGGGTTAACAACCAGCCGCCAGACCTGCTTTGCTAACATAGCCAAGTTGAAAGAGTAAAGATCTCTAAAACCCATTCCTCCAGCTTTCTTCGGAATACACATTCTCCACCAAGCAAACCAATGGAGTTTCTTTTGTTCTTCTGTATCTCCCCACCAAAATGCAGACATTGCATCATTCATCTCCTTGCATAAGCTTTTTGGAATTTTAAACACACCCATATCATAAACTGGAATTGATTGAATAACTGCCTTGAGTAATATTTCCTTACCACCAAGAGACAGAATTTTTTCCTTCCACCCTTTCAGCCTCTCAATGATTCTTTCAAGAAGATACAAAAAACTTTCACTTTTATCCAGGCCAATCATAGATGGTAAACCCAAATACTTTTCAGCAATTGCCTCTGTCATAATATTCAGCTCTGTACAAATATCTGCCCTTATACCCACATCAACATTGGGACTAAAGTAGATACTGCATTTTGCCTCACTTACCATCTGTCCTGAACTAGCACAATACTCTTCTAGAACTTGTCTCAATGAGGTTGCATTATTCATATCTGCTCGCATAAGTATTAGGGAATCATCAGCAAAAAGTAAATGAGATACTGACGGTGCATTCCTGCACACCCTGACGCCTTCGATGCCACGAACCTCCTCTTTATGAGCCAGTAAACTAGAAAGACCTTCTGCACATAACAAGAATAAATAAGGAGACAACGGATCCCCCTGGCGGAGACCCCTGCTAGGAATAAAACC
Source organism: Lolium multiflorum (assembly GCA_030979885.1). Lineage (NCBI taxonomy): Eukaryota > Viridiplantae > Streptophyta > Magnoliopsida > Poales > Poaceae > Lolium > Lolium multiflorum. The sequence continues at coordinate 182,562 of JAUUTY010000351.1, forward strand.
ATCTGTCTCTTGGTCATTATACCTCACCTTATACTTGACCGACCTGATACACGCCATGATGAGGCCGACAAAATCATGATGAAAGCCCAGCCTTATCATCATCCTCTCAAGGAAAATCCACTCAACTCGGTCATATGCTTTGTGCATATCCAACTTAACTGCACAATACCCCTTCTTCCCTGTCTTTTTGTTTTTAATACAGTGCATACTTTCATAAGCAATCAAGATATTATCAGTAATTAAACGACCAGGGACAAAAGCACTTTGGACATTTGAAATAACTTCATCCAGAATAACCTTTAACCTCAGAGCAATAATTTTGGATATTACCTTATATAGAACATTACATAGACTTATTGGTCTGAATTGGGATATTTTGTCCGGGGAGTCCACTTTGGGAATAAGAACTATCACTGTATCGTTCCAACCTTCAGGTATCACCTTGTTATTTATAGCCTCCAGGACTTCTTTAACAGTTGAATCCCCAATAATACCCCAACATTTTTTAAAGAAAAGAGCATGCAATCCATCCGTCCCAGGTGCTTTTGTATCACCAATAGAAAAGAGGGCCTTCTTAACATCCTCAGGTGTATAATCAGCAATCAGACCATTGTTCATTTGTTCAGTCACCTTCGGAATCACTCTAGATAATATCCCTGGGTCCGGCTCATCAACCTCAGTAGTAAACAATCCAGCAAAATAATCAGAGATAAGAGGGTTTAGGTATGCTGTACCCTCTATATGATTCCCATTCTCATCAAAGAGCTTCTTAATCCTATTTTTCTTCCTCCTAACCGAAGCAGCATTATGAAAATAATTTGTGTTGCGATCACCATATTTCAACCAATCAACCCTACTCCTCTGAGCCCAGTGCATCTCCTCCATTTCAAGGAGCTTCTCAATTTCCTCCGCTAACTCCTTCTGGCGAGCTAGGTTCTCTGGGGACATCGACTGGCGCACTACATTTTCAAGCTCACGTTGTGTTTTCCTCAGAGTATTTTTGTTTCTTTTCAAAACAGACCTGTCCCATCTATGGAGTTGATCATGAACTTTCGCCAGCTTTCCCGCCAATGGTAGATCCATATCCAGCGGGTCACTCAAGTTCCAAGCACCTTGCACAATTTCCATAAAATTCTTCTCCTTTAACCACCTCGCTTCAAAGCGCAACACAGGAGGCCCTCGGTTTTCCTCCACCACTGGTTCTTCGAAGCACATCAAAATCGGCCTATGATCCGATCTGTAATAATCTAGATGATGAAGGCATGCATCAGGGAATCTATCACTCCATGCCTCATTTGCCAGAGCCCGGTCTAACCTCTCTCTTATATTGCCACGTTGCCAAGTGAATTTATCTCCAATATATCCCATGTCCATAAGATTACAATCATCAATCGCATCCCTGAATGCTTGCATACAATTAGCAGGTCTGGTTCTCCCGCCCTCTTTTTCAAACTGATAAAGAATATCATTCAGGTCCCCCATCACTAACCATGGCAGATCAGAAATCAGCTTTAAATCTCTCAGCCTCTGCCACGTTAAATGTTTATTTTCCCACCTCGGCTCGCCATACATACCAGTAGAACGCCATCTGTTATCCTGTCCAGCCCCAATAATCACATCTATGAAATTCTCAGTTTTGTCTCTCACTGTCAACACCACCTCCTTCTTCCAAAAAATAATCAAACCACCACTTCTCCCATCACTAACCACCACTTCCTTGAAATCCATGCGCAATTGTCTCCTAAGCATCTCTGCTGGAAATAGTTCAAGATGAGTTTCCAACAGAAAAACAATGTCAGGGCTCCGTCTACTAATAACGTCGAGCAGGCCCCTAATTGCCGCAGCCTTTTTGAGGCCACGACAATTCCAACTTAATAGTTTCATTGCTCCCGGACAACCTCCATCCCGGAGGCCGCCGATAAAAGGTTTGTCAGGTTTCCATCTCCACCTGTATTGCCATCCATTATCGTTCTCTTCGGATGTTGGTCTGAATTGGGATATTTTCTCCGGGGAGTCCACTTTGGAATAAGAACTATTACTGTATCGTTCCAACCTTCAGGTATCACCTTGTTATTTATAGCCTCTGGGACTTCTTTAACAATTGAATCCCCAATAATACCCCAACATTTTTTAAAGAAAAGAGCATGCAATCCATCCGTCCCAGGTGCTTTTGTAACACCAATAGAAAAGAGGGCCTTATTAACATCCTCAGGTGTATAATCAGCAATCAGACCATTGTTCATTTGTTCAGTCACCTTCGGAATCACTCTAGATAATATCCCTGGGTCCGGCTCATCAACCTCAGTAGTAAACAATCCAGCAAAATAATCAGAGATAAGAGGGTTTAGGTATGTTGTACCCTCTATATGATTCCCATTCTCATCAACGAGCTTCTTAATCCTATTTTTCTTCCTCCTAGCCGAAGCAGCATTATGAAAATAATTTGTCTTGCGATCACCATATTTCAACCAATCAACCCTACTCCTCTGAGCCCAGTGCATCTCCTCCATTTCAAGGAGCTTCTCAATTTCCTCCGCTAACTCCTTCTGGCGAGCTAGGTTCTCTGGGGACATCGACTGGCGCACTACATTTTCAAGCTCACGTTGTGTTTTCCTCAGAGTATTTTTGTTTCTTTTCAAAACAGACATGTCCCATCTATGGAGTTGATCATGAACTTTCGCCAGCTTTCCCGCCAATGGTAGATCCATATCCAGCGGGTCACTCAAGTTCCAAGCACCTTGCACAATTTCCATAAAATTCTTCTCCTTTAACCACCTCGCTTCAAAGCGCAACACAGGAGGCCCTCGGTTTTCCTCCACCACTGGTTCTTCGAAGCACATCAAAATCGGCCTATGATCCGATCTGTAATAATCTAGATGATGAAGGCATGCATCAGGGAATCTATCACTCCATGCCTCATTTGCCAGAGCCCGGTCTAACCTCTCTCTTATATTGCCACGTTGCCAAGTGAATTTATCTCCAATATATCCCATGTCCATAAGATTACAATCATCAATCGCATCCCTGAATGCTTGCATACAATTAGCAGGTCTGGTTCTCCCGCCCTCTTTTTCAAACTGATAAAGAATATCATTCAGGTCCCCCATCACTAACCATGGCAGATCAGAAATCAGCTTTAAATCTCTCAGCCTCTGCCACGTTAAATGTTTATTTTCCCACCTCGGCTCGCCATACATACCAGTAAAACGCCATCTGTTATCCTGTCCAGCCCCAATAATCACATCTATGAAATTCTCAGTTTTGTCTCTCACTGTCAACACCACCTCCTTCTTCCAAAAAATAATCAAACCACCACTTCTCCCATCACTAACCACCACTTCCTTGAAATCCATGCGCAATTGTCTCCTAAGCATCTCTGCTGGAAATAGTTCAAGATGAGTTTCCAACAGAAAAACAGTGTCGGGGCTCCGTCTACTAATAACGTCGAGCAGGCCCCTAATTGCCGAAGCCTTTTTGAGGCCACGACAATTCCAACTTAATAGTTTCATTGCTCCAGGAAAACCTCCATCCCGTTTGTCAGGTTTCCATCTCCACCTGTATTGCCATCCATTCTCGTTCTCTTCGGATGTTGTATCTTGCCAGGAGTATTCTCCAAGCCTTTGTCCTCCTCAGTAGCACCATTATCAAATTTCCCAATAATATCCGAGACTTTATTTCCCTGACCAACAATCGCCAGAGTGCCATCATTGGTATTTGAAACATCAAAGTTTAGACGCTTCCTAGAAGTTACTCCTTCCTCTAGATCATCGGGTGTAGATTTCCCTAGACCATCCCTTCTCCAGTCTTGCTTCCCCCAAGTTGCACCTTGATCACCCATACTTCCTCTCCCTCTCCCCATAAACGGAGCTCGCCCCGGTACACCACGACCAGCTCCTCTCCCTCTCCCTTGGCCTCTACCACCTCCAGCCAGAATAAACTCTCCCCATTCAAAATTTGATTCATCATGGCTCCATCTCCACATTCCTCGTGCCAGTGCCCCAAATGACCGCAATTATGGCAGAAAGTCGGCAATTTCTCGTATTTAACTTGATACCATTCTTTCTGTTTATCCTTAGTAACAGAGACAAACCTGGTGAGCTTTTTCTTTACATCTATTCGGACTTGCAACCGTACAAACTCACCAACATACCCAGCCGGTAACTTGACTTGAATTTCTTTAATCTCCCCCATATTTCTGCACATACCACGGATTACAGGTTCCTTCAAGAGCATATCCGGCAGTTTAAGCACTTGTGCCCAAACCATGATTTTATCCAGCACCACCGATTTAGGGTTTGAAAACCCATCATACTCCTCAATCATCACAGCCTGGTTTCGGAACACCCAAGGTCCCTGTTTTGTCGCCTTATTCCAGTCTCCAAGGCAAGCGAATTGAATCGTAAACAGATTTTCTTCTATCTTCCTCCATGTGACATCTTGCGCCGGGTTCCATGCAGAGCGCATGTCCGCAAACAAGGCGCTAGGGCTAAACCCTCGATTAGTATGTACCTTCGCAGTGGCTAACCACTTTGCCTTCACGTCTGGTTCCTTCACCTCATCCTCCCAAACGAATCCGGCATCCTCCTCTTCTTCCAGATTGAGACGTCCTAGCAGATCCTCCACCGACGGGCAAGAGCCACTTGGAGCCCCCGACGGTGCTTCTTCCTCAGGGATAGCATGCGGATCTGCTTCCCTCTCATCCCCCAACCCCCCAGCAGGGTCCTTCGCAGATGCCATGCGTCGTGGCTGGCGATCATTGACTCTCGGCGGCATCGCCGTCGGAGGAGAAAGAAACCCTAGATATTACGCTGGGGAAAAACCTCGTGTACGGGCATTCAGTAAGGGGTAAGTGGGTAATTAGCTTGCGGTCCATGTTTACCTAAAAAAAAGCTTGCGGTCCATGATTGATCGTCCACGACTTGGACTCCTACCTAACATACGGTGTCTGACTTTGTTGTAAACAAATTCTTTATAGGCTCATCGCGCTTTTTTTTTCTGGAAGAAAACTGGCTAATAGGAGTACAAGATTTTGGGATTTGCATTGAAAAATGTTTTTAATATTCGCACACATAAATCAATTTTGTCTAATTGTTGGCCAAAACTTTCAGAGTCCACAAAGGATTGCAGGAGGAACTCAAGTCATGTGTGTGCATGATGGAACCGATTCAGACCGCAAAACAATTTTACACTATGATTGAAATGTTTATGTATCACCCATCCTACAAGCTGAATTTGGAATTGTACATTGCCTCCGAGTTGAGAGACCTCTAAGTATTGACAAGATCACACTAGCTGCGGCAAAAGTATCCTGACTTCCTAAGCCTGTCAACTAGGAAGGGCCATGTTGAACTTCTCCAGACCATGAAAGCGGCAAGTGAATAAATGCAACATAGCACTATGAGTTCACCAATCTGTATCCAATGTGCGGGGAACAATCGTTCAAATTCAGATCTAACCAACTATGCCTGCAGCGGTTCCCAGTAAAGTTGCGTTGAGTTAGCTCAATGGGACTGCGCTTCAAGTAGGATGTTTGTGGCTACATTGATATCATTTCTGGCTTGCACAAGCGCCTGTCTCGCAGCATTGCTGTCAAAGCCCATCGAAACCAGCATAGCAATGGAGGACTCTGGGGGCTCCACGAGAGGAGCAAATCCAGTAGACGGCTGATTCTGTTTGGAAAGGGAACCGGATCAACAGATTAGTCAACTTAAATAGCATCAAGTCGTCAGTTTTCTTTTGTAAAGAGCAGAGAAATACAATATTGATAATTTTAACGGTCAACGGGTGCCAGGAGTAGAAAAATAGAATAGTAGCAAATGAGGCCAGTGACCAATTAGATGTGAACTACCAGTAGTGAGATCTAAAACCAATATCAATTTTGTGTTTATAACTGCGTACTTCCAAACCTTGTTCATACATAACGGCAGATTATTTATTCATTTCAGTGGATATGGGTATCACAAAAATAATATCCAGCATCTAGATCAATGACAGTTGTTAGTTAAAATGTGCATAAGTATGGACTATGTAATCACCACAAGTTCAGAATCTAGAATGGCCAACATTAATATCAAGTTTGCAAGCAATTTTGCATTTATAGGGTATTATTTGAACTTTTCAATAATGTAGTTAGGTAATGTCAGTGGTATAGTGGGCAGTTGTACTTCACATAAACAGAATCTAAAAAGAATCAATGCACGCAGAAATCGAACTTCTACAAACCAACCTGAACAGCACGGCCTGTATGCGAAGGCATGTTTCCAACAAGGTTTCTTGAGGGCCGAGATGAGCTTCCGGAAGGAGATGCAAAAAATCTTGTGAAAAATGCTGCAATAATCTGTGGCAGCTATACAAACAGGAAGATATGTACTATGAGAAGACCAAAAGGAAGAATAGCGCATCTACAAGGGTCTATGAAAATAATTCAAGAAACACAGATGGTTTTAATGAATTTGAGAATATGACCAGACTCCAAATTACAAGAAATAAACTAGAAGTTATCATCTTCCTATAGCCCATAATCTGGTGTTAACGGTTGAAACACGAGCAAGCAATCATAAATATATTGGTAAACCCTCTAATAAACAAAATAAAAACAGAGTAAAAAATCAATACTGCTTACAGGATCTGGCTAAAATATACTCCAATTAACTCTACCTACTAACATTAGCTACCATGGACCATACAGCATGTCTTATAAATTTAATTAATTACATTGATAATAACACCAGTGCGGCACTGCCCGATGCCACCAACTAATACTGCTTGGTTTAGCTGATTCCAAATCTAATAATTTGGGAAGTTGCATTGTATCCATGGGGCAACTAACTCCTTTACATAAAAAAGACCTAGGACTACCACAGTGCTAATACAATATGGCAGATCATTCCAGCTAGGCAAGCTAGACAACTCGACAGGAAAAACCAACCCAATAAAAATGACAACAGAACAGATAAAGGTCAATTTTCAATCACAGTCCATTGCATGTAGAAAGATGTAACAAGTCTACATTGAATTATCGAAGTATAAAAGGAAAACAGAGCTCTTATAACCTTCATCCGGCGAACACCAAGCACATTGAGACGATAGAGCGAACCAGCAATCAGACCACAAATACCAGGAATAAAGGAGCGCTTCCAAGAAGACAAAAGAAGCTGCGGCGAGAAATAGGAAAGATTAAGAATCAGAAATTCACTTTTGATCCTGGATGCATATGCCCTCTCTAATCAAATAACACATTTCTGAATGTGAAAAATTCCAAAACAATATTTCACGCGTACAAATACATATTCTATGTGCGAACGTAAAGTTTCGAGAAAAAGCGAGAACTTTTGTCCTCTGTGTAAAAAAGACACCAGCCACACAAAAGTCGTTTTCCCGTGAACCAACTTGGTGCGCACCGCGCGACATACTTTATTTTTTATTTTTTAACAATTCAAAATGCGTTTAAAATACATTTTAAAAAAGGGGGCATATGCAACCCAGAGCCTAAACGCTGCTAATATTCAAATGTAAATGACAGAGAAATGGTTCAGTTCTGATAAGCAACTAACCTGCAGGCCAGCAAGGTATATGAATGATTTGTCACTGAAATTAACACCAAAAATACGAAACCGTGACGTGATGGGAATGTCGAGGAAGAAAGGAATGAATGAGGCAAATATAAGGCCATAAGGTCCAGATGCAAGAGTGCTGATGTAGTTTGTATCTGCAAACAAAAAAGATGAGAGAATACCTAAATAATCTCGTAACTGAACAATAGAGCTCAATAAGTACATAAGGTCAACATGCCACTGATTAATGTAGAACTTTTCAAAACTGCATGCTCATAATTACGCAACTAATTGGCATATAACACTATTGTGAAACCTCCTAGCGTTACTGTTCAGAAAATATGTTTAAGAAGAGATCAATTGTTTTAATGTAAGTAATTTTACAGCACGGAACAGCAAAGCACAGTGCAGCCAAACAAAGCCCAAATCTAAAATTTACAAGAACAGTTGATATGTTACTGGAAAATGTTGTCTCGCCAAGATAAATCTACTAAGTTGCAGCACCAAATGATGCTTGATGTTGCTAATTGATCTACTGACATCTTATAAAAAAATTAGGAATATCAATTGTATTTCAACAAATCTGCGTTTACATATTCCTTGTAACTTGTAAGCAGCTACAGAAAGCCAATTCCAAAATATCTAAACTATAGGAGTTTCCGATGAGAATGAAAATAATAATGTCACAAAATAGGCAGGGCCCATAGGCCATCAATGATGTTCTCCATTTCTTTTTCCTTACAACTTTTCTGAAGGCACAGCAGATAATACTCTCAGCAATTTATCTCAAAAGCATACCTTTCAGAAGAACCAAGGATAGAATCTCAAGAAGTAATGACACTGTGATTGTGAATAAACTAAATACCTGCACAGTAGATTGAAAGATTGTAAGCAATCATGTCCTAGTTCTCTTACTAATAAGTTTAAATATTTCATCAACTACACAAACTTTCAATCGAATATGCTTCTCGCATAAATTGCATCATATGGTCCCAAATTTGTATGCATTTTAGTACTCTTAGCCTCATTAACTTGACAACTTAACATTTAACTCCTGACAACCCCAAAGTGTTTCAACTTAGGTATTTGAGGTATACAGAATAAAACTGAACCATTTAACAATTCATGCCCCTGGATGGTAATTTCTCAACTCCAGCCATGATAGTGCAGTATACTCCTACTGACGTTGTTTATTCATCTCCTCTCCATTCAATACAATAGAGAATTGCAAAAGAAAAGTACTTACCGAGTATTTGTTAGAGCCTATCTGCCTCTCAAACACACGGAAGTAGTACAGAAGGTATAGTCCAAACATCAACTCTGGTGTTGACTGAAAGGCAAAACCAGATGCAAATATCCTCCATACTCGAAAGTTTTTGATAATGTCCTGCAAGAACGATAGAAATAATTCTTCAGATTACATAAATATACAATGAATCTCCAAGTAAAAGAACAGATGGTGTTGACCACACGTTTTGGTTTGAAGTACCTAGAGGCTCAAAGACAAATAACCGGAGAAGTAATTCAACAGCACTGATAGCTATCTGTTTAGATGAACACACAGCAATTACATGCTGCTTCTTAGGCACTCCTTACCGTGTTCAAATATTTCATCCCTTGTTCCACAGATTACAGAAAATTTAAATATTCCAAATTTGGAGGATACGTGCCCAGATTCCAGAAAAGTCACATCTTGGTCATCATTGATTAATAGGTAATACAACTAACTTAACAAACTTCCTTAGTTCCCTGCGCAGTTTAATGGGTGTACTTGAATGGAGCTCACTCTGAAGGAGTACTTCCTGCCATGCCATTTTGAACAAGGGAATAGCTTATAAGGATACATGTCAAATTCCTACCCAATGGCTGTTACATAGAAATTATGGAGGAGAAAACTAACCTCATGTTTTCTATCTAGAATTAAAGTGTAAATTCCACACGATACATCTGAAATTTTCATGTGTTTTTAGATCCAGTAGAATTCTAGGATACACGCCACCTCAATTACCATGGCTTTCATGTTCTTCATTTTCAAATTGTTGTGTCCAAACAGGGCCTTAACAGGTGATACCAAGATGGGATATCTCGAGAGCGCCGATGATTCTGCTGATGTGTACCACCAGCCATGCAAGTATGGGGTCTCGAACATGGGAATACAGACCAAATTTATTGTCATGAAGAGAAAAAAAGAAAAAGTACGATTTAGTATGGGTATGTCCCAACAGAAACGCCATGTGACTGTAGTGCAGAACGCACAAGCATCTCCTTAGAAGAAGAATAATAAGGTGATAGGAAGCCAGAGGAGAAGACCGAAGGACTATGAAGAGGGGATACATCTTGGTTGATGACCTTCATCTCCTACAGGTTAGGCACCAACATTTGATGTCGGGCCTCTTTGGTTCAAAGGATTCTTAGAAGTCATTTGGTATCCATCATTTGGGTCTGGAATCCTGGAATTCATTTTGGAATTCCATAGGTGGGCTGTTTGGTTGCCACAAAATTGGGCTGTCATTTCATTTAGGAAATCCAGCAAAATGACACCATGGGTAAACACGATTCTGAGCTGAGACCTGTCATTTGCGTTTCTCTATGGAAGCCATTTACAAATTCAATATTGAACTCTGCTGTCATTTGCAATTCCTGTGGCAACCAAACAAGTGTCCATTTCTGGAATTACAATGTAAATGAATTATTCATTTCAAAATGCTACAAACGAAATGAAAGCCTGGCTTCCAAACGACTTCTTATAGAAATTTTGGAGGACTGGAATCCTTATGAATTCTTCCTATGTGGGTTGTTTGATTTCTAGTATTGAATCCACCATAGTTTTTTCCAAACGAAATGATTCGTTTGCACTACATTTCATAGGAAATTTTGCATCTACTCAAACCTCTTGCGAACAATCCTTTATATTTTTGTGGTGCAATCAGACAAACTTAGGGCAAACAAGATCATGTAGGATCGAATGAGCATGGCACTGCGATCGTCAGTTTTCGCTATTCATGTGTTTTTTTTATTCTGCGAATCAAATATGCCCTGGCACAGATTTCGCTCTACTATGATCAAGTGCGACAACGCCTGTAGGCCGCCATCCCTCCTCACTCCCTCACACAGTCACACCCCACCCACAGCAAATCATAATCTGAAACATCATAATCAGTCTAGACAGCATTCTTAGCAGCATTTACTAACCCATTATGAAACGCCAAAGATTAAACCAGGTACCATAGGCATGTCAAGACCTACAATTAGGACGATAAAGTACCCATCCACCCAGATGAAAAATACAGGCGGGCAATGCAAGGAAGTAGCCGCTACACTCCCCGCGGCAGAGCAACCGATTCACTGGCCAAGGGCAGCATATACCACGCGCGAGTCATCATTCACGGCTAAGGACCTAGTCAAGATTCGGCTAGGTACTGACCTGGTAGGAGAGGCCGAGGGCACGGGCGCGGCGGTTGGCGCTGAAGACGATGGAGAGGAGGCCGCTGGCGAGGACGAGGGCCCGCGTCACCGGCGCGTTCTCTGCAGGCCACCAGAAAACGTTTCCGATCAGACGATCAGAACCTAACAAGGGGAGCGAGAAATTAATGACGATTTGGGGGTGAATCCGTGGGGGAGGGAGCTTACGGAATCCGGAGACGCCTCCGCCCTGCATCGCTCTGACGGCCGGGTTGGGGGCAGATGCGCCGTTCGTCGGGCGAGGGGACCTTGGGCGGCCGGCCGCCCAGTACGCGCCCGCGCCCGCCTCTTATCCCCGGGCTTGGTTCCGGCGGGCGGGTCGGAGGAGGCGTAGGCGCGGCGGAAAGAGGTGGAGGAGTAGATGGCTAGGCGTGGTGTTATGAGGGAGAAGGAAAGGAACACGTTGACGATGGAGGTGGTTGGGTCCGGCCGGCGGGTAGGCGCTTTGGGCTCTCCGGCGTCGAGGTTTCTAGACGGTGCGTGTTTTTTCCATTTTTTAGAAAACCGACCGTGACCGAACCCGTAGTCTCTCGGTTCAGGTTTTACTGGTCAAACCTCTGGTTGACCGGTTCACTCGCTTGTTTTTTCAATTTAGAATATTTATTATTCCGATCAGAGGGAATTATGTCTATGCATATGTTGGGAAGTATATATAAAATTATATTCATGATTCACCCATCCCAAATATGTCTATCTAGCAATTTATTGCATATCAATTCCTCGACATTCTCACCGTGCGTAACATTGATGAAAGTGCAAATTGAGTTCACTCCGTTTGGATGCACAGAATTAGATCTTCGAATTGAATTGCAATGGAATACCAAATCCAAGATGGAAAGAAAATGGTCTCCAATTTCAACTTTGTTGTTTGGATGTGCATAATATTTGGTGTTGGAATAAAAAATGTGGCGCCCAATTTCATTTCCTGTTTGGATGTATAATATGTGGAATTGGATATTTTGTCAAGATTGAACAATATAGACCACTCTACAAGTGTGAAAATTGTATTCACAAATTAGAATGTTTATATATTATTTTTTTACATGTATAACATTAAAATAATCAAAATTAGATGTAAACTACAACCTGTATGACACAAAATAATTGGAAAAATACATCTCGGCATTCTCCTCGTACTACTTAGTGTCATAAAAATCTTCCATTTCTCTTCTCGTGTCGAGCTATTCTGCGTCAGATTTGTCGAGCCGTGATCATTGTGCTCTCTTCCTCTAACCAAAAATTGTTGCTTTTTCCTCGTGGTTTGAGTTGTTCTTGAAGTGGATGCACATGGAAGAAAGCATCGTGAGCGAAATCCCCCAGCTAGTGCTTCTGGAACAAGACCGGGACATGAAAGGGCAAGAAAATGCTCGAAGAGACAGCGGCGCCTAACGAGGGATCACCTCGCCAATGCCTATGAATTGTAGACTTGAGTTTCGGGGAAGAGCGCCAGTCGATGACGGCCGACACGACCTCCACACGCGCCGCGTCGGCATTGGAGCATGTGATGTCTACGGGTGCTTCTATTCTTGTAGACAGTGTTGGGCCTCCAAGTGCAGAGGTTTGTAGAACAACAGCAAGTTTCCCTTAAGTGGATTACCCAAGGTTTATCGAACTCGGGGAGGAAGAGGTCAAAGATATCCCTCTCAAGCAACCCTGCAACCACAAAGCAAGAAGTCTCTTGTGTCCCCAACACACCAAATACACTTGTCGGATGTATAGGTGCACTAGTTCGGCGAAGAGATAGTGAAATACAAGTAATATGGATGTATATGAGTGGTAATAGCAATCTGAATAAAATATGGCAGCGAGTAAACATGCAACAAAACAGTAAGTAAACGGTGTTTTCAGTATTGGAAACAAGGCCTAGGGATCATACTTTCACTAGTGGACACTCTCAACATTGATCGCATAATAAATACTTCTTCTCATATGTGCTACATACACTCTTGTTTGATAATGAACATCATTCGTTGCGTAGGATTACACGAACCCTCAATGCCGGAGTTAACAAGCTCCGCAACATTCGATATTCATGTTTAAGTAACCTTAGAGCATAATAGATCATTGCAAAATAAACCAAGAACTAACATAGCGCACGCACTGTCCACATTACACTATGAAGGAGGAATAGATCACATCAATACTATCATAATGACAATTAACTCCACGATCTACAAGAGATCATGATCATAGCCTACGACAAGAACCACACGGTGCACGCACTGATCACCTTTACACACATGCAGGAGGAATAGACTACTTTAATAACATCACATGAGTAGCACACAACTAGCAGCGATACAAAGCTCATCATATGGATCTCAATCATGTAAGGCAGCTCATGAGATCATTGTATTGGAGTACAGAGAGAGAGATTAACCACATAGCTACGGTAGAGCCCTCAGCCCGGGGAGAACTACTCCCTCCTCATCATGGGAACAGCGATGGCGGTGAAGATGGCGGTGGAGACGGCCGGGGCAATTCCCCGCTCCGGCGGGTGCAGACTTGTCCCCGAATCTTGATTTCGCGATGGCGGCGGCTCGGAAGGTTTTCTCCGTCTCGTGGTCTCTCGGGGTTTTAGGTCAGAGAGGCCTAAATAGGCGAAGAGAGAGTCGGAGGGGCCACGGGGTGCCCACACCCTGGGGGCGCGCCCTGGCCCGCGCCGGGGTGTGGTGTGGGGCCCCCAGCTCCCTCTCATCCCCCTCCTCTCTTAGCTTCGGGAAAAATAGGAACTTTGGCGGTGATTTCGTCCGATTCCGAGAATATTTCGTTACTAGGATTTACGAAACCAAAAACAGCAGCAAGCCTTTCGGCATCTCGTCAATAGGTTAGTTCCGGAAAACGCATAATAATGACATATAATGTGTATAAAACATGTAGATATCATCAATAAAGTGGCATGGAACATAAGAAATTATCGATACGTTGGAGACGTATCAGCATCCCCAAGCTTAGTTCTGCTCGTCCCGAGCGGGTAAAACGATAACAAAGATAATTTCAAGTGACATGCCATCATATCCTTGATCATACTATTGTAAAGCACATGAGATAAATGCAGAGATTCGAAGCAATGATGAAGATAATGAGTAAACAAATGAATCACATAACAAAGACTTTTCATGAATAATACTTTCAAGACAAGCATCAATGAGTCTTGCATAAGAGTTAACTCATAAGCAATAAATTCTTAGTAGAAAGCTTTGAAACAACACAAGGAAGATATAAGTTTCAGCGGTTGCTTTCAACTTTAACATGTATATCTCGTAGATAATTGTCAACACAAAGTAATATAACAAGTGCAATAGGTAAACATGTAAGAATCAATGCACACAATTTACACAAGTGTTTGCTTCTAAGATAGAAAGAATAGGTAAACTGACTCAACAATAAAGTAAAAGAATGGTCCTTCAAAGAGGAAAGCATCGATTGCTATATTTGTGCTAGAGCTTTGATTTTGAAAACATATAGAGAGCATAAAAGTAAAGTTTTGAGAGGTGTTTGTTGTTGTCAACGAATGGTAGCGGGTACTCTAACCCCTTGCCAAACAAACCTTCAAAGAGCGGCTCCCATTTTATTTTGTTTTTGGGTGGCACTCCTTCCAACCTTTCTTTCACAAACCATGGCTAACCGAATCCTCGGGTGCCTGCCAATCTCATACCATGAAGGAGTGCCTTTTTATTTTAGTTTTATTATGATGACACTCCTCCCCACCTTTGCTTTCTCAAGCCATGGCTAACCGAATCCTTCGGGTGCCGTCCAACAATCACATACCATGGAGGAGTGTCTATTTTTGTTTATTAATTTGGGACTGGGAATCCCATTGCCAGCTCTTTTTGCAAAATTATTGGATAAGCGGATGAAGCCACTAGTCCATTGGTGAAAGTTGCCCAACAAGATTGAAAAATAAACACCACATACTTCCTCATGAGCTATAAAACATTGACACAAATAAGAGGTAATAACTTTTGAATTGTTTAAAGGTAGCACTCAAGCAATTTACTTTGGAATGGCGGAGAAATACCATGTAGTAGGTAGGTATGGTGGACACAAATGGCATGAATATTGGCTCAAGTATTTGGATGCATGAGAAGTATTCCCTCTCGATACAAGGTTTAGGCTAGCAAGGTTATTTGAAGCAAACTCAAGTATGAAATGGTGCGGCAAGACTCACATATAAACATATTGTAAGCATTATAAGACTTTACATTGTCTCCTTGTTGTTCAAACATCTCAACCAGAAAATATCTAGACTTAGAGAGACCAATCATGCAAACCAAATTTTAACAAGCTCTATGTAATTATTCATTAATGGGTACAAGGTACATGATGCAAGAGCTTAAACAAGATCTATATGAGCACAACAATTGCCAAGTTTCACATTATTCAAGGCATTATACCAATTACTACATGTAGCATTTCCCGTTTCCAACCATATAACAATTAACGAAGCAGTTTCAATCTTCGCCATGAAAATTAAAAGCTAAGAACACATGTGTTCATACGAACCAGCGGAGCGTGTCTCTCTCCCAAACAATCATTTATTCAAACAAAAACAAAAACAAAAGCATACAGACGCTCCAAGTAAAGAACACAAGATGTGGAATAAAAATATAGTTTCAAGAGAAGGAACCTGATACTTTGTCGATGAAGAAGGGGATGCCTTGGGCATCCCAAGCTTAGATGCTTGAGTCTTCTTGAAATATGCAGGGATGAACCACCGGGGCATCCCCAAGCTTAGACTTTTCATTCTTCTTGATCGTAGTATATCATCCTCCTCTCTTGACCCTTGAAAACTTCCTTCACACCAAACTTCAAGCAAACTCATTAGAGGGTTAGTGCATAATCAAAAATTCACATGTTCAGAGGTGACACAAACATTCTTTTCACTTCTGGACATTGCACATAACTTCTGAAAGTTAATGGAACAAAGAAACTCATTCAACTTAACAAAAGCGGCAATGCGAAATAAAAGGCAGAATCTGTCAAAAACAGAACAGTCCGTAAAGACGAATTTTAAGATGGCACCAGACTTGCTCAAATGGAAAAAATCAAAACTAATGAAAGTTGCGTACATATCTGAGGATCACGCTCGTAAATTGGCAGATTTTTCGAATTTTCTACAGAGAACTGAGCCCAGATTCGTGACAGACAGCAATGCTGTTTCTGCGCAGCGATCCCAAATATAACATCAACTTTGACATAGAAACTTTACTTGGCACAAAAACATGATAAGGAGAGGTTGCTACAGTAGTAAACAACTTCCAAGACACAAATATAAAACAAAGTACTGTAGCAAAATAACACATGGGTTATCTCCCAAGAAGTTCTTTCTTTATAGCCATTAAGATGGGCTCAGCAATTTTGGTGATGCACCCGCAAGAAATAGTATTTGAAACAAAAGAGAGCTTCAAGAGGCAATCCAAAACACATTTGAGCCTAACATGCTTCCTATGCAAAAGAATATTATACACAAATGAATTCATGAAGAGCAAAGTGACAAGCATAAGAGGATAAAACACGAGTAACTTAAAGATTCTCAACATAAAGAGGGGAAACTTAATATTATTAAGATGCATATAAACATATTTCCCTCTCTCATAATAACTTTCAGTAGCATCATTGATGAAATCCACAATATACCCGTCACTTAAAACATTCTTATCATGGTTCATATGCATAGAAGTATCATTAATTTTGGCATAAGAAGAGTTATTCTCATTAATAGTAATTGGAGCAAGATTATTATCAAGAATTTGAACATGGTAAACAAGTTGCATATTAAAAGAATTGTTTTTGGCAAGCCCATCATAACTATGACAAGTTTCATAAGGATAATTGTAACATGTGTCATATACATCTCTATAGCAATTATCTAAACCTGAATATGTAATATCATCATTTTCACTAAAAGTAGATGTCTCAAATACAGGATCTTCAAGCACAACATCCCCAAGCTTAGAGCTTTCAATATCATCGTTTAAGGGGACATGAATAATGCTATCATCATTAATTTCATAATCAGTACCAAAGAGATTTCCAATATCAAAGGTAGTGTGCTCATTCAAATCATGATCGCTAATGCATGTAAAGGGCATAGGAAGATCATCGTATTCAGATTCATTATCACAATAATCATTAGGAGCAACATACTTACGGTTACCTAGCGTTATCTCATTCACGCGGGGATACGCCGTTACCTCTTTCTTTTTATTCTCCTTCTTCTTCTTCTTCTTCGTTCCCTTCTTCTTCTTCTTCTTCTTCTCTTCCTTCTCCTCATTCCCTTCTTTAGGAGGAAGAGGCTTGAAGGGTGGCTTGTCCGCATAACCTGATTTACTTTTAGAAACAATAAAAGAAACTTGGGAGGATCCCTCCTTCTCATTAATTAGTTGAAAACACACAGCGGTCCTATCATATTTTGGCAAGGTGTCATCTTCTAAAATATTTTGTATGTAAGTATTTGTATGGCTATTATCAATGCAATAAGAAAGACAACCATGCAGGACATCATCAATATCAAGATCGTTAATATTTAACAAAGAAATTTTTCTTGACAACTCTTCACACTTCAAAAATAAGGTAAGTTCATCATGCTTATTAGGAGTAATTTCATCATTACAATACAAATTTGCAGCACTCATGGGGTTTGAATTATCATTGGAGGAACATTGAAAATTAAAATGACCAACTCTATGGCAAAGTTCACAAATAAAAGGATAGAGGGAACACACTTTTTCTCCAAGATCATCTAGAGCTCTAGACCATTTTCTAGTTTTTTCATTTCTGTGATGGATACAATATTCATCTTCTATTTGATTAATTCCACAAGGTCTATGTATTCCACAAAAATTAACATGCTTATAGGAAATAGCATTCTTAGGAGTTTGAGCATGCTTATTGCAATCATTAACAACAATTTCATTCTTCATGCAAGCCTCTTTAAAAGGTTCATGATACTTATCAAAATTCTTTTTAGGCAATTCTAAATGAGAAGCAAAGGCTTTATAAAGATTTGCAGCAACTTGAGAGTCAAGACCATAAGTAGCACTCATATTTCGAAATTTATCAGTATTCATAAAAGTTTCAATGCATTCATAATCATAGTTTATACCTGACTCTTTACCTTTGTCGTTCTCCCAATCTTCAGCGTTCTCCTTAATCCGATCAAGAAGATCCCTTTTAAATTCTTCTTTATTGCTCGTGAATGATCCAGAACAAGTAGTATCCAGCAAGGTCTTGTCTTGAAAAGAAAGTCTTGCATAGAAATTATCAATGATGATATTACGGAAGCTCATGATTGGGGCATTTGAGCATTAAAGTCTTCAATCTCTCCCATGCTTGGGCAATACTCTCTCCATCATGAGGCCAAAAATTATATATATGGTTTCGATCTTTGTGAATTTCACTTGGAGGATAGAACTTGGAATAAAATAGAGGCACAATATCCTTCCAATCAAGAGAGCGCCCGTCCTTCAATAGTTTATACCAATGCGCCGCTTCACCAGATAGCGACATAACAAATAATTTCTTTCTAACTTCATCCATTGAAATACCTGCACACTTGAATAACCCGCATAATTCATGCAAAAACAGTAAATGATTCCTAGGATTGACAGTTCCATCCCCTTCATAGCGGTTATCCATAACACGTTCAATAATTTTCATAGGTATTTTATACGGAATACTTTCAGCAGGTGGATTTAAAATATCAGAAGCATCATTAAAGTTATCGCATATGGGAGATAAAGCATTATCAGAACAAAATATTTCTTCCAAAGCGGAAGAGCTAAAAAGATTATTTTTAGGTAAACCAGCTTCCCCAAGCTTAGACTTCTTCATAGCATTAGCAGTAATTGCATTCATACTAATAACATTGCTACTATCATGTAAATAAGGTTCCATAGGTTTTTTAATTTTCGCATCGACCATCCATGTCTTAAATCGGGAAATAGAATAAGAAGCTCTTTGTTGTCCATTATGCCTAACTAGTGTAAACAAGAAACAAAAAGATGTAATTGCAGAGTCTAAAGGAAATAGCTTCGAGTACACGCACAATGGCGCCAGAAAAGTCTACTGGAACCGGAGTGTGAGTACCTTTTACCTTTCCTCCCCAACGCCGGAAAAGTGCTTGATGTCTACGGGTGCTTCTATTCTTGTAGGCAGTGTTGGGCCTCCAAGTGCGAGGTTTGTAGAACAACGGCAAGTTTCCCTTAAGTGGATTACCCAAGGTTTATCGAACTCGGGAGGAAGAGGTCAAAGATATCCCTCTCAAGCAACCTGCAACCACAAAGCAAGAAGTCTCTTGTGTCCCCAACACACCAAATACACTTGTCGGATGTATAGGTGCACTAGTTCGCGAAGAGATAGTGAAATACAAGTAATATGGATGTATATGAGTGGTAATAGCAATCTGAATAAAATATGGCAGCGAGTAAACATGCAACAAAACAGTAAGTAAACGGTGTTTTCAGTATTGGAAACAAGGCCTAGGGATCATACTTTCACTAGTGGACACTCTCAACATTGATCGCATAATAAATACTTCTTCTCATATGTGCTACATACACTCTTGTTTGATAATGAACATCATTCGTTGCGTAGGATTACACGAACCCTCAATGCCGGAGTTAACAAGCTCCGCAACATTCGATATTCATGTTTAAGTAACCTTAGAGCATAATAGATCATTGCAAAATAAACCAAGAACTAACATAGCGCACGCACTGTCCACATTACACTATGAAGGAGGAATAGATCACATCAATACTATCATAATGACAATTAACTCCACGATCTACAAGAGATCATGATCATAGCCTACGACAAGAACCACACGGTGCACGCACTGATCACCTTTACACACATGCAGGAGGAATAGACTACTTTAATAACATCACATGAGTAGCACACAACTAGCAGCGATACAAAGCTCATCATATGGATCTCAATCATGTAAGGCAGCTCATGAGATCATTGTATTGGAGTACAGAGAGAGAGAACCACATAGCTACGGTAGAGCCCTCAGCCCCGGGAGAACTACTCCCTCCTCATCATGGGAACAGCGATGGCGGTGAAGATGGCGGTGGAGACGGCTTCCGGGGCAATTCCCGCTCCGGCGGGCGAACAGAGACTTCTGTCCCCGAATCTTGATTTCGCGATGGCGGCGGCTCGGAAGGTTTTTCTCCGTCTCGTGGTCTCTCGGTTTTTAGGTCGAGAGGCCTAAATAGGCGAAGAGAGGGAGTCGGAGGGGCCACGGGGTGCCCACACCCTAGGGGCGCCCCCCCCCGCCCGCGGGGTGTGGTGTGGGGCCCCCAGCCTCTCATCCCCCTCCGTGCTCGGAAGCTTCCGGGAAAAATAGGAACTTTGGCGGTGATTTCGTCCGATTCGAGAATATTTCGTTACTAGGATTTACGAAACCAAAAACAGACTGGCCTTTCGGCATCTCGTCAATAGGTTAGTTCCGGAAAACGCATAATAATGACATATAATGTGTATAAAACATGTAGATATCATCAATAAAGTGGCATGGAACATAAGAAATTATCGATACGTTGGAGACGTATCAGCATGCCGCCGATTTTCTTGATGGAAGAGGGTAGAGGTAGAGGGATATCGGAGGAACGGGAGGAAGGCGACGGGGCCGTGCCTTGCCTGAGGGATGCCGTGTAGTGAGCCGAAGGAGGAAGAAGAAGGATGGGGCGGAGGGCTCCGAGATGGAGACGATGGGGCGGTGAAGATATGAGAGAGAGAGAGAGAGAGAGAGAGAGAGAGAGAGGACGGGCGTGGGAAAAAATGAAGGACCCGTATAGAAGATCTTTCCAAAAATAGTCAAAGCGGTTTAATAAAATGGTACATCCACCCATGATAAAAGGAGTTCAGCACAGAACAAAGAAAAGAGAAAAAGAAAAATTGCAAGAGGATGCCCAAAGTATACACACGAAAATCACAGCGGGAGTTAACCACATAATTACTTACGTGTCTACCTCTCGTTAATCCTCAAAAAAAATCAAAATTCTCACAAAAACGATGTGGGTTGCCCTATAATATAATAGTTATTTAGTCATCCTTTGAACTTTGAAGGTGCATGTCACTTCAAAAATTATTTGTTTGTTATCACTTACCTACTCGAGGAGCAGGAGTTAAGCTTGGGGATGTTGATACGTTGCAAACGTATCTATAATTTTTGATGATCCATGCTTGTTTTACACCAATTCCTCTATGTTTTATGTGCACTTTGCATCATTTTATGACATTTATTGGACCAACCTATTAACAAGTGCCACAGTGCCAGTTTCTGTCTATTATGTCTGTTTATTGCAGAAAATGTCCAAAATTGAAAGCGCTCGGAAAATTCTGGAAAAATCACATAAATTCTAATATAGTAGAAGACTCCGGGAGCCAGAAGGGGAGACGGAGATGTGCCACGGGGAAGCCATACCAGGCCCAGGCGCGGGCCCAGGCCTCGCCGCGCCTGGGGGTGGTATGGGCACCCCGTGCACCCCCTCGCGTCGCCTCTTCGCATGTAAGACCCCTCTGACCTAAAAACTCCAAAGGATATCACCCTCCATCCACGAAAAGTTTCGTAGCCGCCGTTATCGCCGAAACCAAGTTTCGGGGGACAAAAGTCTCTGTTCTGGCACCCTGCCGAGACGGGGAAGTGCCCCCGGAGCCATTCCATCGACTCCACCGTGTCCACTTCGACTCCATGATGGTTTGTGAGTAATTCCCGCAGGGACTATGGGTTCTTGGCTGTAGCTAGATGGTACTCTCTCACATGTGCTTCAATACAATGATCTCATGAGCTGCCTTACATGATTGAGATCCATATGATGTAATCGGTGTTCTGTTTGTTGGGATCCGATGGATTAATCATTATGTTCAGTATATCTTATAAGTTTGTGAAGTATTTGTTGGTGCAATATTGTTATGTTTAATGCTTGTCACTAGTGCACGAGTGGCATGATCTTAGATCTATGCTCTATAATTGCTGCTTAGATTGTATCTACAAATTGTATGCACATGTCTTTGTCCAGAACCCGAGGCCCCAAAGTGATCTTGAATTGGGATAACCGCAGGGGATGGCTTTGATATGAGGATCACATGTTTTCACCAAGTGTTAATGCTTCGCTCCGGTGCTCTATTAAAAGGAATACCTTAATTACCAGTAGTTTCCCTTGAGGCCCTGCTGCAAACGGGTTGGTAGGATAAAAGATGTTATGCAAGTTTCTCATTGCGAGCATGTATGACTATATATGGAAACATGCATACGATATGAATAGACTGGATATTTTGGCTTAATGCTAAATTCAATTCTGCCAATTGCCCAGCTGTAATTTGTCCATCCAACACTTGTTATCTGGAGAGTTACCAGTAGTGTACGTAGATCGTCGGGAACCCCGGTCCTTTATTTTATCATCATTGCTTTTCAATCAACTGCGCGCTGGGATATTTTCCAGTGCCATCTCCAGTGTGTTATTGCTACTGATGTGTTACTATTGCTCTCATATTACTGCCGCATCATATTTCCCTGTCAACACACCATCAAAGTAGTACCAACTGTTTTATGGCACCGCATCATATTACCACTGATTTCACATCACCCTGTTGCTAGTGCTTTTCCAGGTGCATCTGAATTGACAACTCACGTGGCAAGGCTTATAAGTATTCTTTGGCTCCCCTTTTGTCGAATCAACAAATTTGGGTTTTACTTCCCTCGAAGACTGTTGCGATCTCCTATACTTGTGGGTCATCAAGACTATTTTCTTGCATCGTTGCCGAGGAGCATAGCTCTACTTATAAGTTCATCTGGGGAGTACACTCCACCTCTCTCATCGTTTTTTTTTTCATTTTGTTTTGTCTAGTTTAATTTTGTCTTGTTTTATTTTTCCTATATATCTGAAAATCCATAAAAATTTGAAAAATTGAAAAACTAAAAACTGTTGTTATGGAAGGACCTACTTTATACTCTATGGAACTTGCAGAATTATTTATGAAGTATAGAGAATCATATAAGGGCAAAGTCATGGGGGCACATTAAAAAAGTTGGATACAATTGCTAAAATTGTGCTTAAACGCCATGATATAAATTGTTGCTCTAAACAAGATACTAAGCATCTTAAATTCCAATGTGGCTTTAGTGAAGAAGTTTCAATTTTGAACTATCAATGGAATAACTATATTCATCTTGGATTCGAAGAAGTAGAACATTTTGTCTTATTTATGGGAGCCTCTGAAATAGAATCCTTCATGTCTAAAAATTATGAAACTTGTGTTGCTTGTCATGACCTTAAACATTATGTCTCTTCTATCCTTGATTATTGCACAAAATATTTCAGCAATAATTGTTATATCATTGATTATAAAGAGAGACTCAATTATGGACAAGAATGTATCCACAATTTGCAGGAACCCGTGGAAGAAGAAGTTGCTGAACCTGAAAGCTCATTAGATAAAAAAGAGGAGGAGAGTGATGAAAAAAAGGAGGAAAAATGGATTAGCTACCCATGCCAACCTTCTAATGAGAGTAACTCTTTATCTCTTACATTATTTGATTCCCCTCCATGCTCACCAAAGAAGGACGAATGTTATGTTCATGAGGATTCTCTTGAAATATTCCCTGTGAGTAAAACTTGTGAGAATAATTATGCTACTGTTATTTATAATAATCCATGCTATTTTGATAAATCTCATGATAATCCATGCTATTTTGATAAATCTCATGATAATCCTTGCTATTTTGATAAATCTCATGATAATCCATGCTATTTTGATAAAACTTGTGAGAATAATTATGCTACTCTTATAATAATCCTTTATTTGTGCCTAATTTTGAAATGCATGGAACTAAAGAATTTTGCTTTGAGAGTGTTTATGATAAAGCTCTAGATGATGGTCCTATGTTACTTGATGCTATAAATTATAATGCTACTGAAAATAGGATTGCTACTAGTAGTCCCATACCTCTTGAGAATGATCAATCATCTTGTTATAAAATTGCTAAAAGTGGGTTTGATTGTTTTAATCCTACTATTTTTGAGCTTGATAAAAAATTATGTGTTTGAAGATCATGAAAAGCATGCTTTATGTGATAGTTATATTGTTGAGTTTATTCATGATGCCACTGAAAATTATTATGAGAGAGAAAAATATGGTTGTAGGAATTTACATGGTACTAAAACACCTCTCTACATGCTGAAAACTTTAAAGTTACTCTTGTTTTACCTTCACATGCTTGTCACTTTGCTCTTGGTGAATTTATTTGTGTACAAGATTCCCATGCACAGGAAGTGGGTAAGACTAAATGTGTTTCATATTTTCTTCTTGATGCTCTCTTTTGCTTCAATTCATATCACATACGTGAGCATCTTATCAAATTATTGAGCCTATCTTAATGGCTATAAAGAAAGAGCTTTTTGAGAGACAACCCATTATGTTTTTATTTCTGTTATTTTACTGTTTTGTTGAGTGTTGGAAGTGATTGCTAATGTAATAACCTTTCCTTGTCGTTTTTATTTTATTTTTGTGCCAAAGGTAGCCTCTAATAGAAAGAAAGCAGTGTTCGGGGTATTTGCAATTCTGAAACAGATTCTGTGCTGGTCACGAAAAAATTTCTTAAATATTGCCTGTGTTTAAGAAAGCCCAAATCTCACAATTTAGTAATTTTGACACTATTTATGATAAACCAGATCCACGAATCAGGTGCCATGTGGTAGAGGAAGCGGTTGTCTCTGGTTTTGAACTTAGTTTTAAATAGCCTGGCTATATAGCCCTGTGGAAAGGTGCGGGTAAGTGCATTAGCCTGCTAAAAGGTCATAGTAGCCCTGATACGGCCTTTTATTTTTGCATCCTGCTGTTATAGTCTATGGCCGTTATTTAACCTTGGTTTTCTATAGACAGAACAAAACTAGACCATACTTGTATCGAGCAAAGTGTTTTCATATTTTTTTATTAACTTTCAACAACAAAACATGTTTTAAAAATTCAAACCAATGGACCTAGGTTATCGAAAACGCCTCATCTACCATGTACCCCCTAACTTGTAGCCTAGCTTGTTAGAGAAAGTGTTGAACTTATAAAATCATGAGATTGTGGGTTTCTAGTAATTTTCTTTCGGTTGTGGTTACGATGAAAACTTTGCCACAATAGTTGCATTTATTTTTTGAAATGATCCAATGTCCACCCTAGGATTGCTTGGTATACCGGGAAAGTGGCGATCTCTATGGGGATTACAAGCTACTTTTAGTGACGGTGGGGCCAAATGTCACATAATAAAGAACCTTGACTTTACTTTTGCTTTTCAATTACGCGCTTATTTATTCTGAATATACAAAAAAATGTATTCATATTTACACTTTGATCACCGCCGTTGTACCCGACAATTAGTGTTGTGGACTTTAAGACAACAAGGTAAATGTGACATCTAATAGGATTGATAGGATGCTCATATTAAGAAAGTTACAATATTTATAGCTATGCAAGGATGCTAGAGGAGGACAGTAAAACCCCAAGTATCTTTATGTTTGATATTAAACGGTGACTCATTCTTGTAGGGTAAAAGCTTGTCGCTGCAACACTGTTTACTTTACCGTGTTGGTAGACATGTAGTTTGTTGCCGTCAGCGGCGGACAAAATTAGTCCAGCCCTAGCATGGCTGGCAAACGAAATTCTATGAACCTTAGCGGGTCGGAGAGTGTCGGGTGATGTGAGTCTCCACTTTTTCTCGTGTGAAAGAAGGGGGTGCTATCGAACTGTTTTTCTCCACGTGTCGGTGGCATAGGGGTAAACTATAGAAACTTGGATGACAATGACGGACAGAAATTTTGGATTTTTTTTAACAATTCTCCCTTTAATATTAAGTAGGCAGGTATAGACTACATGGATAAAAGTTCCATCGCATGGAGGATATTTCCATGGAAAACATCTAAAAGCAAACTTCTATAACCTAATAACTTTATATTTTGAGAAAACCCTCCATCCCACCAAAAGTGTCTTAACAAGTTGTGACGTTTTTGGTGGAACGGAGGGAGTACTAGATTTTTGGGTATAATTATATTTCCATGATTTCACTTTTGACAGTCTTCAGTATTTTGGGTTCAAGCCTAAGCAAAACTGACATTTGCAGGTAGGCCGGTAGGCTGAGGTAGTGCCCTCCTGTTTTCGTGCAGGGCCTGTAGTTGGCGCCAAACAAAACAAGCCCAGCGCAGCGCTTGCGTGCTCGCTATTCAAGGCGTGTCCTTCCCCAACCGCACGTCGCTTTTCCTCCCAGCATGCCCACCATCGCCTCCAGTCCACCATCCCCTTTCCCCGCCGGAGCGCCGCGCTGCCCAAGGCAGCGCCGACCGCCACATGACACAGCCTCCCCGACGACCCACAGCGACCGCCGAGAACGTCTTCCTCGGCGCCACGTCCAAACCCAGCCCGCGGCCCGACACGGCCACCGACATCCCCACCTTCCTGCACCCGCCTCCCCCGCCGCCGCCGCAGAAGAACCAGAACGGGTCGTCGAAGCACCGGTCGCGCCCCGCCCGCCTCATGCGGTCGGTGCGCGCCGCGTTCCGCTCGTTCCCGATCCTCCCGGCGCCGTCCTGCCGCGGGCTTCCCGCGCTGCCCCACCTCCCGAGCCTCAACGGCGCCGTCAGGTTCCACGGCTCCACACGCACCACGGGGACTCTGTACGGACGCCGCCGATCGCGCATCACCATCGCCTTCCACGACAGCCCGGGCAGCCCGCCGGTGCTGCTGCTGGAGATGTGCGTGCCCACGGCAAAGTTCATCCAGGACGTCAGCGCGGCCGGCATGGTGCGAGTCACGCTCGAGTGCGACAAGAAGCAGCAGCAGCAGCAGTACCAGAACGCGGGTGACGCGGCGCTGCCGCTGCGGCGTCTGCTGGACGAGCCGACCTGGGCGGCGGAGGTAAACGGCGAGAGCGTCGGGTACGCGTCACGCAGGGAACCGACGGAGGAGGACGAGCGGGTGATGCGGCTGCTGCATGCCACATCCATGGGTGCCGGCGTGCTGCCGGACGACATGGCCGACCCGGCCAACGGCGAGCTCACGTACATGCGCGCGCACTTCGACCGTGTCGTGGGATCCAAGGACTCTGAGACGTACTACATGCAAAACCCGGAGGGCACCGCCACTGGGCCGGAGCTCACCATCTTCTTTGTTAGGAATTGATTAGTTAATCTTGTTCTCGCATCTTGTTGTGTGCTTTTGTTTGTTCTTATCTTCTCTCCTGCCTTTTCTGTTCATTTTCAGGATGTGTGCATAGATTGTACTATGTATTGTTGGATTAGCATAGCTAGATTATTTAAAATGATAAGAACTGTTGAAATTTATTTAAAATTGCTAGAAATTTGTCGCTAGATTGCATAATCAGCCAATCTTCTGAGCCTATGATTTGCTACAGGACCCTCGTCACCTCGTGCATCCCCGTGTGTGTCTCTCTCTCTCCTCTTCCACGTCGCGTATCTTTCCCGTTCCTATCATCTTGCCGCGGATGGTAATCAATGGCGTTAACCACTCCATTATGATCCCCTTTCTCCCAAATCATACACTTCCTTGCATTGCCCGCCTAGCCTTGTTTGTGGTGCTGCAACAACCCTAGCCCTTTTAGCGGTTGATGTCTTCTTCATGGGTCTAATTGTGTAGATCACCAATGATTTGATCATGGATGAGTTACGAGTATTCCACCATACTTGTGGATAGCGGTCTTTTTTTCTCCCCGCTATGTATGACGTCCTCTTGATCAGAAGAGTTAACATGTAACCTTGCCAAAAAAGGTAAACCTCACTAACTGCAATTGTGATAGTCTATCTCCTTATGCAATCTATACGCATCATCGGGCTTCAATTAATTTGCATGCAACATCCAACAGTCTAGAATATTTATAACCTTTAGTTGGTGAAATGCACAACCATTCTATGTAGGTTAAATTTAGCATGGATATTCGCCAGACAACTTACTATTTCATGTATTTATGCCCTTCCATTTATTATAATATAAAGTTTATAGAGATATTCCCACTGCGGCATAGGGGTGTCGTTCTAGTTGTTATTAAAATGGAGTTGATGTGTGTCATAGATGTCGGACCCCCCCCCCCTCCCACATCGAGAAGCAATCCTTGTGGAAAACATCAAACTCTCGATCTCTCTTGACATCTCCAAATGATCACCCATTCATGATGCATCACGTCCTCCTCGTTAGCCCAATTTTTCTATTCCAAGATTGCTTTCCACCTACCCTAACAGACCCATCTAGCTAGGTCTATTCCCTCCATTCTTGCGGCATGACCAATTCCTAGTGCACGTGGACCTACTTGACCATTACCAGATAAGCCATGCTAGACTTGGGCGTCGTCGGACAAGGAATTTAACATCAAGGATAACCGCATAGCGCTTAATCACTTCCTCACCTACCAGACCAACATATCACGTCCAGGTGTGTGTTGTACGTGATGTATGTTTTCTTGGTAGCACATTTACCTTATAGGTTGTCGCTCATCAAGCATGGCGTTTGTTACAAGACGGGTTTACATGCCTTGAGGGGAAAGATAAATAGGTATCATAGTTACAACCTAACTGCTATCAGACGAGTTGGTTAATGCAATGTAATGAAAAAAACTCTTAACACTCTTCTCAATCACACCTTTGTAAGGTTATTGTGTTTAAAAATTGATCATGTAACTGAAAACACCTTAGTGAAGCCACCTGAAACTTGATCTTTTAAATGGGTGAAAATCTTACCTTAGAGCATCTCATGTGCTCTCTCAGGTTAATGTGTTCAAAAATATCTAACCATGTAATTGACAACGTCTTAGAAAAAGTCATCTGGAACTTGATCCTTTGAAGGAGTGAACCTTATCTCGAGCATATTATGTGCCTCTCTCTCTCTAATAAAATGAAAGTTGCTTGGTCTTGCTGACAAATAGGTAGCTCATAATTTGTCACAAAATACACGTGGTTATCTCTTGTGTAACTTGAAGTTCCCCAATCAATGATTATTGCAGCTAAATTATTTATGTTGTAACATTGGGTGATGATTTATAACCAACTTCTGTACTAGACATTGACACAGTCGTTTGCTTGCTGGCACTCTTGATTAAACATAGGTTTAGGTGCACAAGCGGTATACAAAAATACTCGTTTAACTACTCCACAATGGGACACCATGATACTAGCTAGATTGGGTCTAAAGAGTGTTGTCAAGCCTCCTACCAACCTTCTATCATGTGAGCAACTAGTTTAATATACATCGCACGAACCACTTGTTGTATTGTAATCCAAATTCATATACTAAAGGGAGGCTAACTTCTGACGAGCGGAGTGAGGCCGGTACGGTACGGATCGTTGGCACCGCCTATATATACATCTTGTAAGCTGATACGTCTCCAACGTATCTATAATTTCTTATGTTCCATGCTAGTTTTATGACAATACCAACATGTTTTAGTCATAATTTATAATGTTTTTATGCATTTTTCGGGACTAACCTATTAACAAGATGCCGTAGTGCCAGTTCCTGTTTTCTGCTGTTTTTGATTTCAGAAAAGTTAGTTTACAAATATTCTCGGAATTGGACGAAACAAAAGCCCACGGTCTTATTTTCCACGGAGCCTTCCAGAACACCGAAGAGGAGACGGAGAAGGGACACGAGGCGGCCACACCATAGGGCGGCGCGACCCCACCTCTGGCTGCGCCGGCCTATGGGGTGGGCCCTCGGGCGCCCCCAACGTTGCCCCTTCGCCTATTTATTCCCTCCGTCGCGAAAACCCTAATACCGAGAGCCACGATACGGAAAAGTTAAGCGCCGCCTCCGTCAACCCCATCTCGGGTTCGAAGATCGCCTTCGGCACCCTGCCGAAGAGGGAATTATCAGGAGGGCTCTACATCACCATGCCCGCCTCCGGATGATGCGTGAGTAGTTCATCCTTGGACTACGGGTCCATAGCAGTAGCTAGATGGTTGTCTTCTCCTCTTGTGCTATCATGTTTAGATCTTGTGAGCTGCCTATCATGATCATCTATTTGTAATGCTACATGTTGTGTTTGTTGGGATCCGATGAATATTGAATACTATGTCAAGTTGATTATTGATCTATCATATATGTGTTATCTATGTTCTTGCATGCTCTCCGTTGCTAGTAGAGGCTCGCCAAGTTGATACTTGTGACTCCAAGAGGGAGTATTTATGCTAGATAGTGGGTTCATGTCTCCATTGAATCTGGGGGAGTGACAGCAACCCCTAAGGTTGTGGATGTGTTGTTGCCACTAGGGATAAAACATCAATGCTTTGTCTAAGGATATTTGTATTGTTTACATTACGCACAGTACTTAATGCAATTGTCTGTTGTTTGCAACTTAATACTGGAAGGGGTGCGGATGCTAACCCGAAGGTGGACTTTTTAGGCATAGATGCATGCTGGATGGAGGTCTATGTTCTTTGTCGTAATGCCCTAAGTAAATCTCATAGTAGTCATCATGATATGTATATGCTTCTCTATTCTGTCAATTGCCCAACTGTAATTTGTTCACCCAACATGCTATTTATCTTATTGGAGAGACACCACTAGTGAACTGTGGACCCTGGTCCTTTTTTTTACATCTGAAATACAATCTACTGCAATCACTGTTCTCTGTTGTTTTCTACAAGCAAACATAATTCTCCACACCATATGTTTAATCCTTTGTTTACAGCAAGCCGGTAAGATTGACAACCTCACTGTTAAGTTGGGGCAAAGTAGTTTGATTGTGTTGTGCAGGTTCCACGTTGGCGCCGAAATCATGTTGTGCCGCACTACACTCCTTCACCAACAACCTTCACGTGGCCTTCATCTCCTCTGGTTCGATAAACCTTGGTTTCTTCTGAGGGAAAACTCTGTTGTACTCATCATACCTTCCTCTTGGGGTTCCCAACGGACGTGTGCTTTACCGTCACAAGCTACTTTTCGCGCCGTTACACCCGGATTTCTAACTCCCACACGCCAGCAACAAATTTTCTGCGCCGTTGCCGAGGAGATCAAGACACGCTGTAAGGGGAGTCTCTCACACCCAATCTCTTTACTTTGTTTATTGTCTTGCTTTATTTTATTTTCTGTCTTGTTTGCTTTCTTTATTATCAAAAAAACACACAAAAATTAGTTACTTGTTTTACTTTATTTAATTCGGTTTGTTTAGTATATTTTTATTATTGCTAAAATGGGTACTCCTGAGAATACTAAGTTGTGTGACTTCACTAGCAAAAATAATAATGATTTTATATGCACTCCTACTACAGCATAATTTTATGAAATTAAACCTGCTTTACTAAATCTTTTTATGAGAGACAAATTTTCTGGTGTTAGTACTGATGATGCTGCTGCCCATCTTAATAATTTTGTTGAACTTTGTGAAATGCAAAAGTATAAGGATATAGATGGAGATATTATAAAACTGAAATTGTTTCCTTTCTCCTTAAGAGGAAGAGCTAAGATTTGGTTGCTATATTTGCCTAAAAATAGTATTGATTCATGGACTAAATGTAAAGATGCTTTTATTGGAAAATATTATCCTCCTGCTAAGATTATATCTTTGAGAAGTAGCATTATGAATTTTAAGCAATTGGATAATGAACATGTTGCCCAAGCATGGGAAAGAATGAAATCTTTGGTAAAGAATTGCCCTACACATGGACTAACTACTTGGATGATCATCCAAATCTTTTATGCAGGATTAAATTTTTCTTCGAGGAACCTATTGGATTCAGCTGCTGGAGGTACTTTTATGTTCATCACTTTGGGTGCTGCAACAAAGCTTCTTGATGATATGATGATCAACTACTCTGAATTGCACACTGAAAGAACTCCTCAAGGTAAGAAGGTAAATTCTGTTGAAGAAACCTCTTCTTTGAGTGATAAGATTGATGTTATTATGTCTATGCTTGTTAATGGTAGAACTCATGTTGATCCTAATAATGTTCCATTAGCTTCATTGGTAGCTCAAGAAGAGCATGTTGATGTGAATTTCATTAAAAATAATAATTTCAACAACAATGCTTATAGGAATAATTTTGGTAACAACAACTATAGGCCATATCCTTCTAATAGTGGTAATGGTTATGGTAATTCTTATGGTAATTCTTACAACAATAATAAGAGTGTACCCTCTGATCTTGAAGTCATGCTTAAAGAATTTATTAGTACACAAACTGCTTTTAACAAATCTGTTGAGAAAAAGTTTGGTAAAATTGATGTTCTTGCTTCTAAGGTTGATAGTCTTGCTCTTGATGTTGATCTTTTGAAACTTAAAGTTATGTTTGATGAAGTTAAAGATACTAAGTCATTTGCTAAAACAAATGCTATCCAAGTTCGAATTAGTGACAATATTAAAATGATGGCTGAATTGCATGCTAGGTGGGAAAGAGAAGAAAGAGAAGAAAGACAAGAAAAACTTGCTAAAGAGAATAATATAGCTAAAGTTTGGACTATTACCACCACTAGTAATGTTGATGCTTCACATGTTGCTAAACCTCCTACTATCAATGGTAAAATAATTGGTGTTGGCAATGTTTCTAATTCTCTGCAAAGCGTGCAAAATTGCTTGAAACTGAAACTGTTTGTGATAAAAGTGCTGAAATTTTTCAGAATGTTGTAGATCATAATGGTTTTGATTTTGATAATTGTCATATTTCTGGAGTTATTAAGTTCTTACAAAAACTTGCTAGAAGTCTGTTACCCTCCAAAACCCCCCGACGGGCGTTGGTTAAGCAACACGAAGAGCCGGGAAGCTCCCAGGGCCGCTTAGTGGATCCCTGGCACCTCGCGTCGTCCCGCAAATCTTCGGCCAAACGTCCTGGCGGTTGCTAGGGCGTGCCACGACCTAGACCCGATCAGGAAGGTGTTAGTGCTTCAATTGTTCATGCATGGTAGACACGTAAACATTAAATACGAGCCCTATCGGCTCTCAGGTTTCCCTGTGGATCGGCTCAAGGAGCCGATCGCCCCATGCTTCACGTTGGATTTACAATGGCATGGGGATCCTGCTTGATCAGGACAAAGCTAAAGCGATCCACGACGGTTTAGGGTTTTCACCGCATAATCGGAACATCCTAAGTGCGATCGGGCCTAGCAGCTACGAGAGACGATGCAAACTACCCCTACGAGAGGCCTAAAAACCAACATAACGTTGATCCCGGAACATCCCTCGCAGGGACGGTAAACAACTCCTAACGCACCACCGGATCCTCCGACCCCAACATAAGGCCTAACTATGCAGATATTAAACTAATCCCTGCGGAGCAAGGAGCAACTGTAACGGACCGGATCTACTAAGTAAGAACGAGCAAGATGCTGCCCTTACGTCTAGATCGACGTAACGGCAGCTAGGTGTCTAGGGACGGCATTGCCACGCAGATATGCACGTGAAAGCGCCAATGCTAGCCCCTAAACACCTAAGGATAAATAGTACTGCTCGCCATCAACAAGGCTTCAGCACGAGCAGTACAAGTTTAACGAATAAACGTTTACTGCCTAGATCGCTAGATGCGATCTAGGCAGCATGGTGCTTACCCGGGAGAAACCCTCGAAGAAGGGGTGGCGATGCGCCTGATTTGTGTTGGTTGAACGATGATTGTCCTCCTTTTCCGATAACCCTAGATACATATTTATAGTCCAAGGGACTTTCTAATTGAGCGTGCACCTAACCGTGCACGGGCAGGACTCTATCTCTTTAATCTAAATTACAACGCGATCTAATATGTTACAGATACACGGGCGGTTAAGCCCAAACTCTCAGCGCAAGGCCGATTCGAAGATGCTCCACGTGTACGTCCTTCAAGCCCATCTTCACTTACGGCCCAACTCCTGATTTGGCCAAAATCGGGTGGTAACACATGCCCCCTGGTTTTGATAATGATAATTGCAAAACCATCTGTTTTCTTCGAAGGGTCATGTCGTGGCAGAACCGTAGCAGTTTTCTTCGTGATGATGTCTTGCCTTCTCAACTTCTCCGCTCGATTTGACGGTTCGGCACCACGTCCTCGGACTGCAGGCATTAAATCGCTATACCCCTTTTTATTTGGCCACTTCCTGTGGTTTCTTTCTTTATCCCCTGCTCCACAGTAGCCATCGGCAAACCGAAAAACCCTCCTCCGCCGCCATGTCTTCCTCTTCGTCTTCTCCTTCATCGGGTCTTTCCACCCAATCCTCCACCTCCCGTGAGCCAACGCCGAACGGGACCCACAGGAGGTCCACGCGGCCAACATTCGCCGCGCCATAGCCGACGGGGACGAGTCGACCCACGACTCATTCGTCTGGTCAGAAGACGACCAGTCCTTAACGGACGGGGAGACCGACCTTCGCTTCCTTTCCGTTGGGCAATCGAAGGAGGAAGCGACGACGACGGCTTGGGGGACGGCTAGTCGAAGAGGTGAAGGAAGAGGAGGAGGACACCACCTCCTCCGACGAACCGCCGGCCAAGCGTCCTGGCCGGGCAACATCGACTTTGACAGCGACTATGGCGACGCTAGCGAAGAAGATGAGGACCATGAAGGTCCCGCCGGTGGTCACTGCAGTGACGACGAGCCGGCGGGAGCAGCGCCGGCGACGACGCGACGATGAGGGCAGCAGCGGCCCTTAGATAGGATAGGGCTAGGAGTAGTAGATGGGGCAATGTTCCCCCTAGCAATTCCTTTTGAGAGCAATCAGCTCCTTATGTAAGAAACCCTTGTTTATCAATGAAGAATTCCCCATTTGATTTTACTGATTCCTTAGTGATGATTTAGCCGATTGCTCTTCGTACTGAGTCTGCCGATTGTTGATTCGGTAGATGCTCAATGAGCCGATGGCAAAGCATCAGCTTTTCCAATAGATTGCAAAACAGGTCGATCCAATCACCTTCTCAGATATTAATTTGCAATCCATGAAATTCAGATCCAAACCTCCAACCGGACAGGTCCAACGTGCAGCTGTGAGACCCCTAGATCCTTGGACTTCGAAATCATCCGATTGTAGTGTTTGTCCTGACAGCAAAACTCCTGGATTAATGCCTCCAGGAAAGCTCCTTAGTCCGCTGCTGACCACCTTGATTTTGAAGCCGATACTCCTGTAAAACAGGTGTCACTCGTTCACAGCTTCCCTTGTTTCCTTGCAACGGACTGGTTCAGAGCCTGATCAACGATGATGGCTCCTTCTACAAACTTTTCCTGCCATCCTAATGGTTTTCCTCTGCCAGAGTCCTCCTGTTCCACATGGTCATGATGCAGAGATAGCCAATGCCAACACCGCGGGCCCTTCAGAATGAGGAATTTTTTAGGGCTAGCTGCCCCCCGAGCCTTGGTCGGCGAGCACAGAAGTGGACCAGCCACATGGGTCGTCATCGGCTTTCCAACTGTAGCGCAACGTTAGCCGATTCTAACCGATCGGCTGTCAACAGAGAACCTCCAAGGTGAGCTGCCCCAGAGCCATTCCAGCTCTTCATCAAAACTTGGCGAAAGCTTACGCCCAAGGAGACAGTGCACTAGGACAGCTCTGGAAGGATCAGCAGCTCTCTTGAACTAAAAAGCCTCACACGCAGTGGCCCTGAACTTCTTCCCAGCTCCATTCTTGTGTCCTGCTGCTCCGATCAACTCACCACCTTGGCAGACTAATGCAGTTTCGGTGACGATGTCGATGAAGCGGCCACCTTGGTCAGGCCCTAGGAAGAGACGCCACGGCCAATTGACTGTTCATTGGCTGAACCTGATCATGCTTACGCGACGCTGCTGACCTCGAGGATTTGCCAATGGAGCCACCAACCATTCCACTGAGGGATTTCTTCAGTAGAACATCGCTATGTACCTCGGTGACTGCTCCATTAGGCTTCTGCCTGTAACAATACCTTGAGTCGATGGCCGTGCATCGGCTTTTAATCCTTAAGTCGATGTCTACGCATCGGCTTTGCTCAAAATTTCTATATTTTCCATTTTTATGGCCGATTTGTTTATGTATCGGCCCCCATGCTTGAGCTGCTCTCTGGACGTTTGACATCCGTTCCCGCTTCGTATCCTCGTATCTCATCCCTCTATGTGCCCCCGAGCCGATTCTGTCAAGTAATTGATGGCATCGGCTCTTCGCATCTGTTGGATCAATGCTGAACGAGACAAGGTATGTTGAGGATAATTTTGGCTGATTGCGGGAATCGGCCTCCTTTTCCGTTGCAAGGCTTTGGCGATGATTTGCAACTTCTTGGATTTTCATTGTAGCTACGTGGCATGCTGGAGATAAGATCCTTTGCTTTTCATTTTTTTGAGGGCCGATCTCAGGGACCGGCCTTGCCACGTATGCCCAATGTCTTGGACTTGCTACTCCGTCCAGGTCATGGATATCATGTTTGTACCAGCCGATGTCTCTGTGTCGGCATCAGCCGATGCCTGTGCATCGGCTTTCGCCTGTTTTGGGCGCCATACTTTCTTTGGCGGGCGCGCCTCTGCCTCCAACGTCTGCTGGATTTTTACGGCCAGATCGGGCCGTGCTCTTCTCAATGTGTACAGGTGCGTGCCTCGGCTTCTTCCGGGTTTCGCAGTTGCACCCAGCGCGAGAATGGCGAGTCCATCGGGGCACCACCTTGGTCGGTGATACCTATCTTCTTCTCCATCCGACTCCTCAAAGTCTTCTTCTTGAGATGACTCAGCTCGTTTACTACGATGTGGGAGAGGTCCTAGACGCTCGAACACTTGACTTCGTTCGTCCTTCTCCTTTCTGTGTGCATTAGGCAGTTCTCGATTGTCGGCAATCGGCTCATTCTGAGTCCCAGCAATGTTTGAAGAAGGGACAGTTCAGTGCCTATCCACGTTGTCTTGCTCCCTTGACCTCCCACAGCGCGACGTTCGTACCCGTCGTTGTTGCCGCTATTCTGACGATACCTCCTGTTCTCCGCATCGACCGTCGATATCTTTCATCGTCTTCGTCGTAGCGCCGACGTCGGTCGTACTGCTGCTCATATTTGTTGAGGAGATGCACGGATAATGGGCGCGATACCGTATGCTTCTCACCTCCTCTTAGGTACCGTCGCCGTCTTGGGGCCGGTCGCGTGGAGCGGCCTCCTCTTTATCCTTGCCACGGGAGCTGCTCTCTGCTTTGTCCATGCCATGGCGGATCACAAACCTGCCATATTGACATCGAAAGAGAACCCTGGCTCTCTTATGGAGTGGCTTAGGTCCACCATGTTGACGTCCGGAAACGGACGCATGTCTACCTTCATGGCAAACTGTCCGAAAATCGGCCTGATTCTATCGCCATCTGAATTTGTGCGCGCAACACTTTGCATCATTGGTGGCATGCGTGAACGTATGATGCCATTTGCGGTATGGCCTCTTGTTCATCTCTGTGCGTAGGGATCTTGTGGCCTTCGGGTAGCTTCAGCTGTTTCTCTTTCGAAGCGGTCGAAGATCTGCTCGATCTTGGTCACGTCAAAGTCCAACCCTCTTGGAGGCCACGGCGGGTTCACCCATTTGGGACACGGTGCGCGTCCGAGTCCACTCGCTCTGCAACTTCGATCTTCCGCGGAATCTTCATCCTCATCGCATTGACCAGGGTTATCGCGCGCTTAAACTTGTCTGTACGGTTCGGATGGCGCTTCATATAAGGTCGGTCTATTGACCAGGTGCGTCAACGAGTTGTACTCAACCTGGAACGTCGGTCTTTGAACGACGCGCAAGGCCTGCCACGGCCAACTCGACGCCTCTTTCGGTTAGGTGAGCGAATAGCATCGGTTCTTGACGGTTCTGAAACGTTGGATGTATTCAGAGCTGTCTCTCCTCGCTCTGCGAACTGAGCTAGTTCGGCAATACCGCTAGTACCTTGAATAGTGCGGGTGTGGAACATTCCTCATTGCTTCCATGATTGCAGAATTTGGTGGCAACGGGTGTACCATCCAAACGCTGGACCGGTGAGGCTGCGAGAAAAATCTCACCGTGGCGATCGATCGAAACCATGCCTTGGGCCGGGTATCGCTCATGCTCGATGGAGCTCGACCTTCGACCCACTGAATTTGTTGAAGTCCGGTACTTAGGCGGTAGTGGGATTAGGTCGAACTCATTGGGGTACGGCTTGGAATAGCCTATTATCTTCTTCTTCGGCAAGATGCGAACTGCTCTCTCGGACTGCTGATTTGATCTGCGGTGGAAGTCTGGCGGTGAGCTTTCTGGTGGTGCGTGGTGTTGGCTAGCCACGCTTGTTTCTCAGCTTCCGCTCCTAGACTCCCCGGCGGTCGTTCTTCCTTGGAACAATCGCTCCTGCTCAGCAATCCCTCTGGTGGGGCACAGATCGCTTGCGTCCAATCCGGCACATACGCGCACACGTATCCGTGTGGGATTTCCTTGGGCGGGTCATGGAAGAACTGATAGTCGCCCGGGTCACCTCCAACTTTGTAGACGACGTATGCCGGTGAGCCTTGTTGTTGGGGAGCCGCCGTTGCGTACGGCAGAGGTGGCCTGGTGTGGAGTTGTATCTCTCCCTGGTGAGTCCCTAGAACAGGTCCTGAAGGGGAGTATCGACGCTCCATGATCTCTTGCACCACACGGGCGCAGCGCGCTCCAAAGTGTTCACCAGGCTCTCAGTGCCGATGCGGCGAATGGGCCACCATGTAGTTGACCTCTGTCGCGGGGCTCAGTACGTTCATCGAAGGGAGCGGATCTACCCCGTCGAGGGCGCCTTGTGGAGTGAATCCTTTGAATCGATACCGTGCGCACGGTCTTCTCAAAGGCCGATGAGTTCGGCTTCAATGATGGCCTTCAGCTCATCGTATTTCTTCTTATGATCAGGAGGAAGGTCCTCGTACGTGACCTGTTCCTCCGCCATCTCGGATGCCGATGTTGATGTGGGTGTCGCCGTGGGTGTCGCAGAAGATGTCGACGTGGATGTCGACGTGGATGTCCCACCGGGCGTGCCAGAATGTGTTACCCTCCAAAACCCCCGACGGGCGTTGGTTAAGCAACACGAAGAGCCGGGAAGCTCCCGGGGCCGCTTAGTGGATCCCTGGCACCTCGCGTCGTCCCGCAAATCTTACGGCCAAACGTCCGGCGGTTGCTGGGCGTGCCACTGACCTAGACCCGATCGGGAAGGTGTTAGTGCTTCAATTGTTCTGCATGGTAGACACGTAAACATTAAATACGAGCCCTATCGGCTCTCAGTTTCCCTGTGGATCGGCTCAAGGAGCCGATCGCCCCATGCTTCACGTTGGATTTACAATGGCATGGGGATCTGCTTGATCGGGACAAAGCTAAAGCGATCCACGACGGTTTAGGGTTTTCACATAATCGGAACATCCTAAGTGCGATCGGGCCTAGCAGCTACGAGAGACGATGCAAACTACCCCTACGAGAGGCCTAAAACCAACATAACGTTGATCCCCGGAACATCCCTCGCGAGGACGGTAAACAACTCCTAACGCACCACCGGATCCTCCAGGCCCCAACATAAGGCCTAACTATGCGGATATTAAACTAATCCTGCGGAGCAAGGAGCAACTGTAACGGACCGGATCTACTAAGTAAGAACGAGCAAGATGCTGCCCTTACGTCTAGATTAACGTAAGGGCAGCTAGGTGTCTAGGGACGGCATTGCCACGCAGATATGCACGTGAAAGCGCCAATGCTAGCCCCTAAACACCTAAGGATAAATAATGCTCGCCATCAACAAGGCTTAAACGAGCTACAAGTTTAACGAATAAACGTTTCGCCTAGATCGCTAGATGCGATCTAGGCAGCATGGTTACAGGAGAAACCCTCGAAGAGAAGGGGTGGCGATGCGCTGATTTGTGTTGGTTGAACGATGATTGTCCTCCTTTTCCGATAACCCTAGATACATATTTATAGTCCAAGGGACTTTCTAATTGAGGCGTGCACCTAACCGTGCACGGGCAGGACTCTATCTCTTTAATCTAAATTACAACGCGATCTAATATGTTACGAGATACACGGGCGGTTAAGCCCAAACTCTCAGCAAGGCCGATTAAAGATGCTCCACGTGTACGTCCTTCAAGCCCATCTTCACTTACGGCCCAACTCCTGATTTGGCCAAAATCGGGTGGTAACAAAGTCCTAATGCTAGTGCTATAAATTTAGCCTTTACAAAACATATTACAAATGCTCTCATTAAAGCTAGGGAAGAGAAATTAAAACTTGAAGCTTCTATCCCAAGGAAGTTGGAAGATGGTTGGGAGCCCATCATTAAAATGAAAGTCAATGATTTTGATTGTAATGCTTTATGTGATCTTGGTGCAAGTATTTGTTATGCCTAAGAAACTTTATGATATGCTTGACTTGCCACCTTTGGAGAATTGTTATTTGGATGTTAATCTTGCTGATAATTCTATAAAGAGACCTTTGGGGAGAATTGACAATGTTCACATTACGGTTAGCAATAACCTTGTCCCGTTGATTTTGTTGTCTTGGATATTGAATGCAATGCATCTTGTCCTATTGTTTTGGGAAGACCCTTTCTTCGAACTGTTGGTGCTATTATTGATATGAAAGAAGGAAATATTAAGTATCAATTCCCTCTTAAGAAAGGTATGGAACACTTCCCTAGAAAGAGAATGAAGATGCCTTTTGATTCTATTATTAGAACAAATTATGATGTTGATGCTTCTTCTCTTGATATTACTTGATTTGAACTTTCTGCGCCTAGAAGGCGTTAAAGAAAAGCGCTTATGGGAGACAACCCATTATTTTATTTCTGCAATTTTTGTTTTATATTTGAGTCAAGGTGCTTGTTACTACTGTAGCAATACCTTTGTATCTTTATTTTCATGTATTTTTGTGCCAACTAAAGTCCTAATAGAAGGTTGATACTAGATTTGGATTTCTGCGCAGAAACAGATTTCTTAGCTGTCACGAATTCACGTTTTTGTATCTGTAGAAGAATCAAAAAAATCTGCGAAAATTCATGCGTGATCCTCAGATATGTACGCAACTTTCATTAGTTTTGAGTTTTTCCATCTGAGCAAGTTAAGTGCCTCTAAAAAATTCGTCTTTACGGACTGTTCTGTTTGACAGATTCTGCCTTTTATTTCGCATTGCCTCTTTTACTGTGTTTGAGTGGATTTCTTTGCTCCATTAAATTTCAGTAGCCTTGGGTAATGTCCATAAGTGTTGGGAATGATTGTGTCCTTGCTGAACATGTGAATTTTTTATTATGCACTAACCCTCTAATGAGATTGCTTTGAGTTTGGTGTGGAGGAAGTTTTCAAGGATCAAGAGAGGCGGATGATATGATATGATCAAGAAGAGTGAAAAGTCTAACCTTGGGGATGCCCCCGTGGTTCATCCCTGCATATTTCAAGAAGCCTCAAGCGTCTAAGCTTGGGGATGGGCATCCTTCTTCATCAACAAACTTATCGGGTCACCTCTAGTGAAACTATATTTTAATTCCGTCACATCTTATGTGCTTTACTTGGAGCGTCTGTTTGCTTTTATTTTTGTTTATGTTTGAATAAATTCGGATCCTAGCAATCCTTGTGTTGGAGAGAGACACGCTCGCTTTTTCATTTGAACACGTGTGTTCTTCGTTTTACTTTCATATTCATGGCGAAAGCTGAAAGCCGCAGCACGTGTACTTGTTGTTATTTGGTTGGAAACAGAAAATGCCTCATATTGTCTTGAATAATTTGATACTTGGCAATTATTTTGAGCTCTCAAGTAGATCATGTTTAAGCTCTTGCACCATGTAGTTTAAATCTATTAGTGGAGAACTACCGTAGAGCTTGTTGAAATTTGGTTTGCATGATTGGTCTCTCTAAGGTCTAGATATTTTGGGTAAAAGTGTTTGAACAACAAGGAAGACAGTGTAGAGTCTTATAATGCTTGCAATATGTTCTTGTGTAAGTTTTTGTAAGGTTCATACTTGTGTTTGCTTCAAACAACCTTGCTAGCCAAAGCCTTGTGAGAGGAAATGCTTCTCGTGCATCCAAAACCTTGAGCCAAACCTATGCCATTTGTGTCCACCATAACTACCTATATGTGGTATTTTTCTGCCATTCCAAAGTAAATTGCTTGCGTGCTACCTTTAAAAATTTATTCCTTGTCTTTGCAATACATAGCTCATGGGAAAGTAGCCTAAAAAACTATTGTGGTAATAAATATGTTGCTATGTATCTTAGTTCTTATAAGTTGCTTGTTGAGCGGTAACCATGTTTTTGGGGACGCCATCAACTTGTCACACCTTTGTTGAATATCATGTGAGTTGCTATGCATGTTCGTCTTGTCTGAAGTAAGGGAGGTTTGCCATGAGTTGAATGGTTTGGGTATGCATGTTGTTAGAGAAGAACATTGGGCCGCCAACCAAAGCCATGTATCATGGTGGAAGTTTCAGCTTGGACATTAATCCTCAGAATCTCTTATGAGAATATTAATTGTTGTTGAATGCTTAAAACATTAAAAAGAGGAGTCCATTATCTGTTTTCTATGTTGTCCCGTATGGATGTCCTCAAGTTGAGATCTATCAAAATCGAGAAATCAAATGTGATTTATCTCCTTGGACCTTTGTACAGGTGGCATAGAGGTACCCCTTTGTGACACTTGGTTGAAACATATGTAATGCAATGATAATCCATGGAAATCCGAGCTAATTACGACAAGGTGCGGGCACTATTAGTATTCAATACATGAGGCTTGCAACTTATAGGAAGTTGTATGCATAACCCATATGAATTATTACTACCGTTGACACAATTGTTTCCATGTTTTCAAAATAAAAGCTCTAGCACATGAGTAATTCATGCTTCCCTCTGCGAAGGGCCTTTCTTTTACTTTATGTTGAGTCAGTTTACCTACTTCTTTCTATCTTAGAAGCAAACACTTGTGTCAACTGTGTGCACTGATTCTTACATATTGCACTTATTATATTACTTTGTGTTGGCAATTATCCATGAGATATACATGTTACAAGTTGAAAGCAATTGCTGAAACTTAAATCTTCCTTTGTGTTGCTTCAAAACCTTCTACTTTGAATCTATTGCTTTATGAGTTAGCTCTTATGCAAGTCTTTTTGATACTTGTCTTGAAAGTACTATTCATGAAAAGTTTTTGCTATATGATTCAGTTGTTTAGTCATTATCTTTTTGTTAGCAATATATATACCATTGCTTTGAATCACTTCATTCATCTCATATGCTTTACAATAGTATTGATCAAGATTGTGTTGGTAGCATGTCACTTCAGAAATTATTGTTTTTATCGTTTACCTACTCGAGGCGAGTAGGAACTAAGCTGGGGATGCTTGATACGTCTCCGCGTATCTATAATTTCTTATGTTCCATGCTAGTTTTATGACAATACCAACATGTTTTAGTCATACTTTATAATGTTTTTATGCATTTTCGGGACTAACCTATTAACAAGATGTCGCAGTGCCAGTTCTTGTTTTCTGCTGTTTTGATTTCAGAAAAGTTAGTTTACAAATATTCTCGGAATTGGACGAAACAAAAGCCCACGGTCTTATTTTCCACGGAGCCTTCCGAACACCGAAGAGGAGACGGAGAAGGGACGCGAGGCGGCCACACAATGGGCGGCGCCCACCTCTGGCGCGCCGGCATATGGGGTGGGCCCCTCGGGCGCCCCAACGCTGCCTTCGCCTGTTTATTCCTCCGTCGCGAAAACC
Organism: Lolium multiflorum; assembly: GCA_030979885.1. NCBI lineage: Eukaryota > Viridiplantae > Streptophyta > Magnoliopsida > Poales > Poaceae > Lolium > Lolium multiflorum. The sequence continues at coordinate 226,184 of JAUUTY010000351.1, forward strand.
TAGTGCCGAGGCCACAATACGGAAAAAGTTCTTGAGACGCTGCCGTCGTCAACCCCATCTCGGGGTTCGAAGATCGCCTCCGGCACCTGCCGGAGAGGGGAATCATCACCGGAGGGCTCTACATCACCATGCCCGCCTCCGAACTGATGCGTGAGTAGTTCATCCTTGGACTACGGGTCCATAATAGCTAGATGGTTGTCTTCTCCTCTTGTGCTATCATGTTTAGTTCTTGTGAGCTGCCTATCATGATCAGGATCATCTATTTGTAATGCTACATGTTGTGTTTGTTGGGATCCGATGAATATTGAATACTATGTCAAGTTGATTATTGATCTATCATATATGTGTTATTTATGTTCTTGCATGCTCTCCATTGCTAGTAGAGGCTCTGACCAAGTTGATACTTGTGACTCCAAGAGGGAGTATTTATGCTAGATAGTGGGTTCATGTCTCCATTGAATCTGGGGTGACACAACCCCTAAGGTTGTGGATGTGATGTTGCCACTAGGGATAAAACATCAATGCTTTGTCTAAAGATATTTTTATTGTTTACATTACACACAGTACTTAATGCAATTGTCTTGTTTTTGCAACTTAATTTGGAAGGGTGCGGATGCTAACCCGAAGGTAGACTTTTTATGCATAGATGCATGCTGGATGGCGGTCTATGTTCTTTGTCGTAATGCCCTAAGTAAATCTCATAGTAGTCATCATGATATGTATATGCTTCTCTATTATGTCAATTGCCCAACTGTAATTTGTTCACCCAACATGCTATTTATCTTATTGGAGAGACACCACTAGTGACTGTGGACCCCGGTCCTTTCTTTTACATCTGAAATACAATCTACTGCAATCACTGTTCTCTGTTGTTTTCTACAAGCAAACATAATTCTCCACACCATACGTTTAATGATTTGTTTTCAGCAAGCCGGTGAGATTGACAACCTCACTGTTAAGTTGGGGCAAAGTAGTTTGATTGTGTTGTGCAGGTTCCACGTTGGCACCGGAATCACTGGTGTTGCGCTGCACTACACTCCTTCACCAACAACCTTCACGTGGCCTTCATCTCCTCTGGTTCGATAAACCTTGGTTTCTTCGGAGGGAAACTCGCTGCTGTACTCATCATACCTTCCTCTTGGGGTTTCCAACGGACGTGTGCTTTACCGTCACAAGGAAGCTACTTTTCTGGCGTCGTTACACCCCAGGGATTTCTAACTGCCACACGCCAGCATAAGCCGTCGGCTAGGGTTTATGAGATTATAAGATAACCCACGGTGTTTGTAAACACTCCCCGATATAGTGAAGTTTTGCTGGCTGGCGCCCGTGGTTTTTTCCCCTTCTGTGTTGGAAGGGGTTTTCCACGTTAAATCTCGTGTCTCCGCTGCGATTTTCTTTATCGTTCTTCGTTATTTGCTTGTCGCTTTTATAACACCACTAACTAAAGTATATTGTGGCCTCCTAAAGTGAGTTACATATTTATGGAACCTTGAAAAAAATGACAATCCTGTAGAAATATGTACAATTCTTTACGAGGTCTAGTATGAGTAAGATTTTGGAGACTAAAAACAATTCCTCTATATCTCGTGGAATCTTCAACCCTTAAATAATTCCTTCTTGATCCAAAAGCTTCTCATTTGAGGAGAATGGAGCGGGGCATGTCTTGGAGGTATTTTGACACGCTTAATAAGATCAATGGCATATTTATTCTTGGACAAAAAGAAAATTGTCACCTTTTCTTCAAACTTTGATGCCAAAATAATAGTACTTATCTCCCAATCCTTTCAGAGGAAAATCATAACTAGGGTCCTTCAGAATTGTTGTTACTACATATTGTGAGAAAAATGTGAAAATGATATCATCAACAGATATGATCAAACAAAATGAAACTCATAACTTATTGAATATATAAACAATGGCATTTCAGCCTAGGAAGAAAAGAAGCCACAAAGTTTTGTGCTCAATCTTGGAAACCATGCCCTTGGAACTTGTTTGAGCTCATACAATGCTTTGTGAGCCTTGCAAAAATACCAAGGAGCGGCAGAATTTTTATACTCTAGTGGCTAACTAAGATAGACGTCCTTTTCTACTCCGTAGAATACATCAAGAAGTGTGGTATGCGCATCTAGTAGCCTTAGGCTCCATCTCAATCGTATACAACAGTATCTTGAACAAGTCTTATTGTAGAAACCATAACCACTGGACAAGGTATATTCATAGTAAATTACATATCTTTGTTTAAATACTTTTGGCACACTAGTATGGATTTATACTTAACAATTGTCCTCGTCTTCATTTTTATATAATGTATAGCCACTTACACACTATTGTTTTTTTATCGGGCTTGATATTCAGTGTACATCGCTTTCTTTCACTTCTCATGTCCAAGTGTCTCCTCCAAATTCAGGTGTCGCTCTATAGTCAAGAAGTTGCTGTAGTGAATTATACCATCATTTTTTGTTGTTGTTTATTACCACATGTTGGAGAAGAGTACGCACATGTTCATGTGTTGGACGTGGTGTAGTTCAAGCGGCACAAAAAATATCTGACCGCGGACCGTTCTCATGGTTACATGCCTCGGAATCGGCCCTGTTGGAAAAACCTCGTGTTTGGATTGATCGGTGTCTGATACTAGACCATGTTGTTATTTGCATTGCTATTTGGCATGTTTGGCTCTATAGAAAATTTTGATTTTTAACAAGATCCCCTTGTTATGGAATTAATATAGTCATTAGTTAATTGATCATTTGCCACGCATTGGTATACATTTTATGGATTTAGGAGGGTGGATAGGACCAGAAAAATCTTAGCGAGAGTCTAACATCGGCATTGGAATGGAGATGGGCAAAAAGGAACATAAATGCAATAAAAATGACGCAATTCCAGTTGACATGCCGCGAAGATATCTATAGGCATTTATAACCTTTGTGTTAAAAGAACATTGCTTGGAACGAGACTCCATTTTCCTATGATTTTAGAGGCACAAAGAGGCCATTTTCCTATCATTACTAGGGAAAGCTTTATTGCCGGTGCACCAAAAAAGGCTACTTCCGGCGCACCAGAGCCCGCTAGTGGAAACATGCCGGCGGTAACACGAGTTATCCCCGGCGCACCAGACCTGGTGCGTCGGCTGTATGTTTTTTCAAAATTCAAAAAAAAGGCTGATCTAGATCTAGATCTAGCTCGGGTTCGTCCTCGAAAACCATGGCCGTGAGTCGCCTTGTTGTTGTTGCCGCGCCGGTGTAGGAGCAGTAGTAGTAGCAGTAGTAGCAGCAGTAGCAGCAGTAGCACCAGTAGCACCAGTAGTACTAGTAGTAGTAGTAGCAGCAATAGTAGTACTAGTAGTAGTAGTAGTAGTAGTAGAGGAGGAGGAGGAGGCCCGAGGTGGAGGAGGAGGTCACCGGAGAAGGAGGCCCGAGGTGGAGGAGGTCACCGGATGAGGAGAAGGTCACCGGAGGAGGAGTAGGAGGAGGCTGTCGGGGAGGAGAAAAGAAGAAGGAAGGAGAAGAGGAGGAGGAGGAGGGAAAGAGGAGAAGGGGGAGAAGTGAGTTTCGCATATACAGCCTAGGTTACCGTTGGCGCATCTAATATGGTGGTGCGCCGGGGTAATTTTTTTTATCAAAATCTAAAAGCTGAAAAAACTCCCGTTTCTGCTTTGAATTTGACGAATCCAATTTTTATCTAAACGACTCGTTTAAACAGAAACTTGCCCGAGGCCAGATTAAGATAGCCAAACAACACAAACGCACCCAAAAAATGTTTTGGTTTGAGTATTTGGTCTAGTACACTTTTCACTTCCTCGAGGAAACATGTTTTTTTTTTTTGGACGCAAAACAGGGGTTTTGATCGCCGGCTGGAATGGAACTTGCCAGGGCTTGATTTTCGGAGATTTGTCACTGCTGATCAGCTGGTAGTTCATGGCGTGATACTTGAGGGCTCCGACGAAGTTTTTTACTTTTCAAATTTATACACTTTGGTTCATAATAATTGACTCAACTTTTCGAAGTTTTTAGTTTTTAGATGTATCTAGTTAACAAACGTGTTTAGTAAAATTAAGTCAATTAATTTGGAATGGAGAAAGTAAAAAATCAGGCACAACTAATGTGGAACTGAGGGAACAGTAACTCGCACTCTTTCTGGTTAAATAACATTTGCATCTCTCAAATTTCTTACAAACCTTTCCCCAACGGGCGACCCAACCCTGACAAACACGGCCGGGTAGCCCACCGTGGCCGTGACCTCGGCCTCGAACCCATTCGCCGTTCCCTCCGTCACAGTACCGTGCCCGCTCCGGTGGCCGTTGCCGAACTCTTCGCCGGTCCACACGTGCCTCCACGACCCCCGGTCTGACGTCGGGAAGTAGGCGGTCACCGTGTTCCTGCCCTTGTCCAGCACCGGCACCACCAGCATCTCCGTCCCGACAAGGAACTGCTGGTACGTCAGCTCCTGCACGCGCCGGTCCTCCGGGTAGTGGAGGAAGAGGTGCCGCGCTACGGGGAGGCCCTTCTCTGCTGCCTCCTGCATCCGAAGAAACCGGTCGATCACTGGATTAGTTAGTAACTATGCAGGTTGGGCATTGCAAAGATCGATCCATGTTTAACTGTACCTTGACGAGCTGGATCCGGTAGAACTCCCAGGCTTTGTAGATCTTGGCGCAACGCGCGAAATGCGCGAGCGTGCGGCTGTTGGAGTAGAACTGGCAGTTGGATCCAGGCTTGTTGCCCTGCAAATCGATCATCATTTTATGGCGGGATATATCAGGTCGTGTTAATTTTTCATCTGAATCATCATGATACAGATATACTACTGCGCCGTTACCTCGTGTGTGCGGAAGACGACGGTGAAGGCATTGACCTCCATCCACCGCATGAGGAGCTCCTCGCTGCGGCGGTAGCGCAGGAGCGGGAGGTCGACGGTGCAGTACCCTCCGACGTCGCTGTGGTTGAGCGGGATGCCGGAGAGGCCGCCGCTGAGCAGCCCGACGACGCTGCTCTTGATGCCGTCGTTGGCCTGCCAGCTCACCATCTGATCCCCTTCCCAGAACAGCATCGCCCACCTCGAGCTCTCCCTGAACCCCGCCCGCACGAAGAACACCAGCCCCTCCTCGTCCTCTGCATTCGCCTGACCGGACGACTTGGCCTTCCACTCGTCGGTGAACTCCCGGTTGACGCGCGCCCAAAGCTCCGGGTACCGGTTGTGCGCGGCGACGGGGTCTTCCCCGGAGTGGAGCCGCGCGTCCAGCGGCAGGCCCTCCCCGAAGTCGGCCATCCAGCCGCTGACGCCTTCCTCCGCCATCCCGCCCAGGATCCCCTTGAACCAGGAGGCCGCCTCCGGGTTGGTGAAGTCCAGCATGGCCACGTCGAACGCCGTGTTGGGCATCATGTATGGCTCGCCGGCCTCGTCCCGCACCAAGATCCCCAGCTCCTTGGCCTCCTCGTACAGGTGCCTCCTCGCGTTCCCCTTGGCGCGGACCGGGACGAGGCAGGGGTTGCAGTACGTCATCGTCCTTACGCCGCCGCGCCGGAGATCGCGTATGAGATCCTTCCAGCCGGCATAGTGATCGTCGTCCACCTCCCAGTTCCACCAGAGCTGCGACCCGATCGTCGTCTTCCTCTGCCCGACCCAATCCTGAAAAAAATAGTTCAGACTTGAGAGAGAGCTCGGTTCAGAGTTCAGCGAGAGCTGCCTGATTGCTTCGTAACAGACCTGCAGCCAGAACGCGGAGACCGGAACGTCGTGCTCTTGCAGCTGGCTCCACACGCGGCGGACGGCGTCCGTGCCGCCCTGCATTCCGACGACCGCGCCGGAGGTGATCCATCGGGGAAGAATCGGCGGCCGTCCCGTCGATCCCGTGTAGCTCGTGATCAGATCGGTCGGCGAGTCTCCCTGCAGTATCCGCCCCTGAACCGTATTCCCATAAACCTGAACAATAAAGCACGGAATTATTACAGAATAAGAAAATTGAGTAGGATGATACAGAAGAGCACAGGCATGTAGGATGATAAAATGGGTAGGAGTACCTGAATCTGCACCCTGTCGGATTTTGTGAGGTCAAATATGGAGTAGTCGTATCCCTCCAGGTACAGGGACCTCATCTTGGAGGTCATGTAGAAGGGAGATGGTGCATACGTGCTGCTCCAGTTTCCTCCTGACCTACAGAAAACACACCAAAGAATCTGAAAATGAACACACAATGGATCGATGCTAACGTAAGCCGTTTACCAATAATATGCTCAGACAAGCACCCAAAATTCTTTTTATACTACCCGCAAACAAACTTTTTATACGGCTATTTCCCAACAAATATCGAAAATTATGGACTAGGATTTTGTTCTCTATCTGTAGATGTACTCCTACTTTTTACGCCACAGGAGTTTCAAGCGCACACGCGCAAGAAAAACTCTGCCGCAAATAGACAGAGCATAGTCAATGTCACTAGCCGTGAGTTCGAAGTGTACATACTACTACTACCAGCTCTATTATAATTCCTCAGATAGCAGAAACTCAATTCGGCTCCCGGGTGCATATGATCCCTATACCATAAAAGCACATTTCGAAATGTCAAAAAATTTTGACAAAAAATTCTACATGTACATCTCCACACTATATGTGTGTTTGTCAAGTTTCGCGGAAAAACGATAATTTTTGTAGTCTATGTAAAAAAGAGAAAACTTTTCTTGTAAAAAGCTTTCCTTTTAGCATCAATTTTTTTCTTTTTTACACAGGCCACACGATAAATTGATTTTTCATGAAACAACTTTGTAAGCGCGTAGCACATGAAGATGTATGTGTGAATTTTTTGTTTCAAATTTTTTGACACTTTGAAATGTGTCTAAGGTGCATTTTAATATAAAGGGAGCATATGCTCCCATGTGCCAAAACATCACTCCCCTCAGATAGTCTGTCCATAAAAAGACATCGGTGGATCTCGGATCCGGTCGGTTTTCGTGTTCATTGGTGTGGTTTCAGATCAGTCTCCTCCGATCTACGGTTGTCATCTTTGGTAGTGGTTCATGCTCTGGTGCGATGGTCCTTTGGGATCTTAGCACAACAACTTTTTGTTTATCTACTACAACAAGCTCTACTACGACAAGGTTTACCTAGTTTCGGTGATGGAGGGGCGAGGACGGCAGAGCGCTTTCGGCTCGCATCAATGTCTGCAGTCGTCGCTAGGTGGTCTAAAGACTTGCTCGTAATTTTTGTTACTTTTTGGACTGTTTGTATTGCTATTGATGATTATTAATAGATTGGAGGAATTTTCGCAAAAAAAGTCACAAATTTATCTAAATTTAGATATATCCAAGTAACGTTTAGTGTATAAATACATCTGAATATCTGAATTTAGACAAGTAGCTGACAGACGGAGTAATTCAGCTCGTTACACTGACCAATCATCTTAAATACGTGTTCCTTTCAAGCTCATTAATGCATGTTAACACTGAGTATGTTCCAATCCCTTGAATCTGAATGGTCAAACTTTTGAATCTTTGTTCAAAATTAGATTACTCCGTATTTAAATTAGTTGTGGAGAACTTTTTCCTAATTAAATCTAAACAGATTTAGGCAACTTTTTGTCAAATTAAAGTTGTGACAATTAATTTGGATCGGATGGAAAAGTATTAGATCTTACCGTACAAAAAAGTGTCTCCGTGCTAAAGGATACTACTAGCATATACTAGTACTACTATTGTATAGAAATGAAAAATGACAATCAAATTCAAATACTCTCCCAATAAATATGGAAAATTAATTATGGAGAAGTAATTATCTACCTGTAGCTGATGAGATTGGCAGCAAAAGTAATGGGCTGGTCTCCCCTGCCGATCCCCTGCTCCTGCACAAGGACTGGTACCCTCCTCCCCTTGAACTCCATGCGACTGAATTGCTCGCCGAAGCCGTAGAATCGCTCGTCGCGATCGCTCGCGTACGTCAGGAACACCCGGTTGAACTCCTCCGGCCGCTGCTCCTCATCAGCCGCCTCCGTTGCTGTCTCCGCCGGAGGCAGGAGCGCCGAGAGCTCCTCCCGGACAGGGGAACCGGAGGAGATCAGCTTCTTCTTCTTGGCGCCGTTCCTCTGGACGCGACCCGCCAGGCGGAGGCGCAGGCTGAACCTGTGGGGCCTTGGAGCTGTCGACGCCGGCGGCGGTGGGCTCGAGGTATCGGCGGCGTGGTCGCAGCTCCATTGGTAGTCAGCGATCTTGACGCTGAACGCCACTTGCGTGTCGCACTTCTCCTCGAGGACGACCCAGTACCGAGCCGACAGGACCGGCTTTCCCGCGCGGGCCCTGGCGCGGCGGCCGGCGCGCAGGCCGCAGCAGCACGACGACGCCGGGTCCGCCTTCTTCGCGGACACGGCACCGGTGATCAGCAGCACCGGGAAGCGTGTCTCGTCGGACGCTTCGAACGCGGCGCCGCGCAGGGGGTCGGCGCCGGCCTCGACGTCGCAGCGGTAGAAGGCCTTGATCCTGTCGACGCTCTGGCGTTCCGGGACGAGGAGGGCGCGTCCGTCGCGGAGCGCGAAGGACCCGCGGCACTCGTCGGCCTCGGTGGTGGCGGAGGCCGCGGAGACGAACGCGACGCCTGGGATGGTCTCCCACATCACGCCGCTGCGAGGATCGCCGCCGGAGCCAGCAGGGACGCGCGCCAGCGAGACCGCTCCGCCGAGCGAGGGGTCCCAGCGTAGGCGGAATCTGGAGCCGACGGGGTAATCGTGGGCGTGGGCGAGCTTGGAGAACGGGCCGAAGGAGAGGGGCGGCGCCGCATCGCCGTTGCGGAAGGCGGCGGCCGGGACGGCGCGTGGGAAAGGGTTGTTGAGGCGCGCGTTGTGCTTTTTCGTCGTCTTGGGCTTAGCCGTCGCCGGCGACGGCATGGCGGCGGTGGCGGGAGAAGTGGAAGGAGGTCGCGCGCGGATGCTGTGCTTGGCGTGAGGAGCCCGCCATTGGCTGAAATAGATCCTGGAATGAGGGTGATGCGGATGGACAGTGGGCCCAGAGAGCACACGTTCATTTTTTTTTGACCGACATGGACCATGTTTTCCATTCGTTCATGATAGGCGTCCTGCTAAGTAAAAGTTGCTATCGACTTAACGTCGTGATTTGATCTATGGTGGTCTAGGGCTCTAGGCAGTGGATAATTATAAATGTGATTTTAAAAAAACTAGTACTCTTTTCGTCCTAAAATGTAAGGCAAATCAACATATTTTAAGTTTGATTAAATTTATATGTAAAAATATAAACATTCACAATGCCAAATCAATATCAATAGATTCACCAGAAAGTATAGTTTCTCAAAATATCCATTAGATATTATAGATATCTATATTTTTTGTATAAACTTAGCTAAACTTAGAAGATGGACTTTTAGAAGTACAACTTAATATTAAATCAACGACAATTGCGGAATATATGAAATGAAGGGAGTAGTAAATTGTGACAAAAAGTTATTTGGATACATGTGACCCGATCTTTGAAAAGTTAGCAAAAATTGTAATTTTAAGTCGTAAGAATCAAAATTCTTGCACATGTAGGTATTGGGTGAAAAATTATATTTGCTAACTTTCCTAACAATGAGTTACGGTACAAAAGTAAATACGTCATAGTACAAACTGCATAACATTTTCATTTTGTGAACTTCTCACATGTAGCGGAGCCCCCATATATTTCTTCTGAAATATAACAATGGTATGATTCTTTTCCGATAAAAGGAATGTGTTAATATTGTGGAGATACCAATTACAGCTAGCCCCTGAAACACCGTAGTTCCCTAATGGCAATACCGATATACATGGCTAAAAAAAAGAACTACAAAAAACAAAGTCTCGCGAGAGGGATCTGATCCTTGTTTTTCGACAAAGAGCGTATATTAATATCGCGGAAATACCAATTACACCCAGCCTCTGCAACAACGCATTGCCCTAGCGACATTACGAATACACACAGCCAAAAAAAGAAAGAAGAATTACAAAAAAGGAAAAGTCCCGCAACGGTGGTCTATTGCTGTACACTAACACCACCAAGACAGCACCATAAGTCCAACTTCTTCAAAAGCGGCGTCTCCAAGAAGAGAACAGTGCACAAGCGCTGTCGTCGACCGATCAAAGATCTGGGTTTTCACCGTGAAGAAGGTCCTCGCTCTCAAAACAATGCCTTCAACAAGGTCATTGCCAGGCATAACCAATTAAGGCCAGACCTTGGATTTTCACCCTGAAAGGTAGGACTTTGGTCTTCTCCTGTGCAGTCGCCCCCACTTGCATGCCGCTACTTCAAGTAATGAATCACCAAGCCAATTCCTCATCGCCCCAAATATTGGAATCTCCATTGCTAGTCCTCAGATCTCGGCCTTCATGACATTCTCTGCCAGCACCATGGAACGAGAACGTGCCCCATGATATTAACAGCCAGCAGAGCTTCAAAGCGCTCCCTCTGAAACCAAACGGCCAGAGTAAAACACGGGTGCGCACGACCGAATCCCACCCGATCCAGCATTCTCCAGACATGAAGTGCCTATGGGAGATCGCCGACGGAGCCTTCCGGAACCCGTCACTCTAGCCAGATCGATGGGGACACACCTCTGGAAGATCAACATCTTGACGCAAGTTGGAATCCTAGGACCACCGCCATTATTCTAGCCGAAACCAGCAGCCCCCACGCCGCCGGTAGACTTCCGGCGATCTGAGGGATCGGGCTGACCCCTTCCGGCTCAGACGAGCCTAGGGATCAGGCCGCATGACGCGTTGCCCACCAGATCTTCTCCACACGCCTGCAGCACAGGAACGGCTAGCATCGCCGCCGCCTTCAGGTTGAGGTCGCGCCGCCGCCTCCAGCGAGCAGCGCCGCACTTCCTTCCCCTCCGCGCCTCCCTCCCGCGACGGCGAGCGCCGCTGACGTCGCTCGAACCGCCGCCGCGCCGCCCTGGAGACGTGAACCCCGCGCGATGGGATCCGTCGGGGAGCACCCACCCCACCCGCCTCCTTAGGCAGCCAAGTGTGGTCGCCACCGCCGGCGAGGGCGACGACAGCGGCCAGGGACGGAGATCGAGCGCCTCGCTCGCGGGATCTGGGGGCCTCTGGAGCCGCTCTCGCGCGAGCGACCCAGGAGGTCTGTTTCTGATCCTGAAAGATCTGATCCTTGTAGCGGACCAAACACCACCAAGACAGAGTAGTCCACTCTCCAAAAGCGGCGTATCTAAATAGGAAACAATGCACAAGCACTATCATCACTCGGATCGGATTATAGATCATAGGTTTTCATCCAGAGAGAATCCGCGCTCACGAAACAATGCCTTCAACAAGGTCATTGCCAGACACAACCAATTAATGCCAGAATGTGGGTTTTCACCCTGAAGTTTAGACTCTAAATTTCTCGTGTGTTATTGCCTCCACTTCTGATGCCGCTGCTCCAATTCATGAATCACCAAGACAATACCTTATCACTACCAGGACTCAAACCACCACTATCAGTCCTCGGATCTAAACTTCCATGCTATTCTCCGCGACTGACTTCACCATGAAACTAAAGACATGCCCCACGATGGCAGCAGACTGCTGACCTTCGCATCGCTCCTTCTGAAACCAAACAGTAAAAAAACATGGTTGCGCGCGATCGAACACCATCCACCTGACATGTCGTCTGTTGGAGTTCACCGGCGGAGCCTTCCGAAACTCGACATTCCGGCTAGATCAATGAAGGTCGGCAACAAGCAGTCTTCATTCTGGCGTGAAAGGGATCCTAAGACCGCCTCCTTTATTCAAGTCGAGACATCAGCCCCCACGTCACCAGCCAGTTCCTAGCGCAGCAAGTATGCCATGAGGCCGGGAGACTAGGCCACCACCACCAAGGCTAACAACAGCGGCATCACCACGGTACTAGTCCATCGTCGTAGCCCGGCACCCATAACCGCGGTACCAGACCCACAACCCCGCCGAGGCCCAAGACGTCGGGCGGATTTGGATCCGTCCACCAAAGCCATGGGGACACCACCAACAAGCAGAGGAGCTCCACCTTCATTGTCGACACGCCAAAGCCATTGGAAGGCCGCAACACCGCATCTCCGCCGACACTTGATGTCATCACCGGCGCCGCAAGGACAGGGAGGTCGCCGCCTGCGGAGAAGATCTCCGCCGCCACCTCCACTGTGTGGGCTTTGCCCGGCGATGTCTCCCGACGGCGGTTAATGGAAGAGGAGGGATGGGGAGGACTGCAGCAGCCGGCGGCTAGGGTTAGAGAGGAGGAGGGTTGGCAATGGTAAGATTCTATACACTTTCTGTTTGCATTAAGTTTTTGTACTAATTTTTCAAAACTTACGAATGATTTTTACCCAGTTATAAATATCAACTCCACTTTCCTATATAAATCAGGCTGTGAAAAAGGTTTGGAATTGTAGCTAAATTGACTTTTCTTCACCAAGCCAGAGGAGCCGCCCCCAATATACCGGCGATTGATGTGTACCTTTCAAGTTGTCACGAGGTATTTAGAAAAATCGACCAAACTTCATGTGAACAAAGACTGGTCTCGTATGCATGTTCGGAACTGCTTGTCAACATAGTTGCACCCTGAACAGTTTTGGGAAGATTCTTGGCCCATTGGCCCACGCTGTGAACACCCACCTGATTCTAGGAAGATACTGTACAAAAACAAAATACGTACAGATGAAGCTGTGCACGTAAAAGTTATCTATTCAAGTCTTTGTCAACATACATGCAAGCAGACTTGTGGTATCTAATCGGAGAGCGGTGTTTTGGAACATGGGTCCATCTCTATATTTAAATCTTACATATATTTTAAACTAAAAAAATTGAAACTAAAAGTTCGCACGTATATCTTCACGTGCTACGTGCTCACAAAGTTGTTTCATAAAAAATCGACTTATCATGTGACGTGTGTAGAAAAGACAAAATTCAGTGTAAAAATAATGCTTTTCACAAGATAAACTATATAGACCACACAAAATATTGGTTTTTCGTGAAACTTGACGAACGCACGTATATTATGAAGATGTACAAGTAGAATTTTTTGTACAAATTTTTCGACATTTTGAAATATAATTTTTTAGTAGAGGGTGCATACGCACCCGGGAGCCGAATTGAATTTCCGATCTAATCGGTCCTATTCTACTACTGACATGATGAATGTAGCTCAAGAAACGGCTGCCTGCCAAGGCGACCAGATACAATGAACCTGCTTGCAGAACCTTCACTTGTAGTAACACTGTCGGTATCAAGAGAGCTTTGATTGGGGAATACTGTAGTAGCTTGAGCCATCGCCCAACAAAGTACGGAGTGTACAAATTTAGCCTGCAGATCTTTGCTCTGTTTTTCAACCATGCACTGGTAGAGATACTCTGCTTCAAGCATAGAAGTATACTCCTGCATTGAACGGTGAAGCATAGTGGACAACAGAAGCACTGAAAGATGAGCTGAAGAAAAATAAGAATGGTTGCAAGCAGTCAAATAATAATAGAAGAACTTTTAAGATATGCTTTCGCTGTCTTTCATAGGTTTGCTGCCAAGGACTTGTTGGTGGAAGCGATAAACTCAGATATTGCTGCCTCTACCTGCCTGCACTGCTCAAAGGTATAAAACAACGGGCTTCAGAAAGATTGCAAATCTCATTGCCCTCTACCAGTCTGGATTGGACTGCTAGGAGAACTGCCGATCGTGCTCTGTATGTCCATTCTATTACCCCCCGATACATTTCTGATTTGTATAGACGTATTGCTTTTTTTTTTTTTTTTGAGACGTTACCACGTGTTCATTCAACCAAACATCAGGTTACAGCACATACCACACGTAGAACCAAACCGAACACACCAGAACAACCGGCTACCACGACACTTTACACAAAGGACCTCCAGAAAGAAAGAAAATACAAACTTCACCCTAGAGCCCTTTGCGTTGACCACTATCGTTCGTCTCCTGGAACCGCCGCCGAGGACGGAGGAGACCAGGCACCACCACGCCATGATCCGGGCCAGCTTCCTCGCAGCAACACTGCTTTGTGGACCTCTATTGGGACCCGCCTTGAACGGCAAGGTCACAAACTTTGGAGAACGTCGGCCGGGAAGAATCCCGAGCTTGCCAGGATCGCCGCGCCGCCAGATCCTGTCGACACGGTCGACGAAGAAAGGCAGCGCCGCCCGCCAGCAACCACGAACCCAGCGTCGATTTCGCCAGCGCCTGGAGTGTGCCGATGTCGTCGCCGTCGCTCGTCGGCCCCGCTCCTGTACAACTCCTCCCATGCTCCGTAGCGGCGCCGGAGCGGACGCGGCCACGACGGCGGAGCTGGAGGACAAAATCCACAACGGAATCGTCGTCGCCACCGCGCCGACCCCGCTTGGAAACCTAGCTCTCCGATCTGTCGCCGGGCGCAGCGGAGGCCGTCGCGTCCGCACAAGATCAGGAGCAAATTTATTGCAGGCCACGACCCTTACCGCCGGAGACGAAGCAAAGGCCGGCCAAACTCTAGCTACGAAGACTACACCTAGTCTACAGCTGTACAGATCTGAGCGGTGGATCCGGCGACTTTCCTCCCGACGCTGAGCACGAGGCCCATGGGAAGGAGAGATCGCCGGAACCACCGCCGGAAAACAGGTCACTCCTCTGTTCGCCCTTTTCGTGTGGATAAACGAGAGAGAGAGATAGACGTATTGCTGTGTGAGCCTGCGAGCTATATATAAATTTATATCTCCCATTTGTTAGACGTTTGCCAATAGTCACTATTTCAGATTCTCACATCCTAATTGGCAGTCATTTTTTTGTTCATACAGACTTGAATATATATATGCTAATGTGTTAGGTTATAAAATATATATATGCCCCTTTTAAGAAACAAATATGCCAACTTGACTCTTTTTGTCAATTATTTTGTCAAAAATGCATGTGTATCCGATCAGATGTGAGAATGGTGTACAATTTAATGGAGATAGACAAGATCTCAGAGAGCGACCCGTGTTCAGAATTGAAAGCAAGGCCGCTATCACTAAGAGCATCCCCACTCGTTGGCGCTCCCCACGCCCAAATCCGGCGAAATTTCCGTCCGGATTGGATCAATTTTTGGCATGGGGGGCAGTATATTTCCAGTCGTGTGTTCCCCAAGCGGCGTTTCTCAGGGAAAAAGAGGATGGCCCGGGGAGTCCGGACGAAAGAGGAGACACGTGGACGTGGGCGGTTGGTTTTGCTTCATCCGGAGTCCCCATGCGCTCCCCGGGAGGCCGGGGATGGCGTGGGATCGCCGGATGAATTTAGGCCCAAATCCAGACGAAATCGAGAAACCGGGGGAGCGACTGGGCCGGATTTCGCCGTCCGGATGTAAAAAACGGCTCGTGGGGAGCTTCTCGGGGAGACTAGTGGAGATGCTCTAAGGGTGTGTTCGGTTACAGGACTAGGGGGTGGAATGAAATAGTTCCATTATGATGTTATGAAATGGTTTCGACGCGTGTTCGGTTCAGAAAAAATTGAGGAACGGAACGGTTTCGTTTTCTATTCGGTTCCGGAACCGCATAGCGGCACAGCGGAACGAAATAGCCTAGACATGATTTTTTTTTGTCCAAATCAAAATCAACACAGGGCAAGAAAAAAAACCTTTCCTGCCCGACCTCCATCCCGCCGGTGACAACTCTCCATCCCCGAAGGCGACGACGCCCCTGGTCCTGCGCCCCCATGCCAAAATCAGAGGCAAAATCAGAGGAGCACGACCTGGCCGCAGTCGCGCGTGCTTGGCCTCTGCGCTTGTCTGGCCGCCTGCGGGCGTGCTTGGCCGCTGCTGCTGCCGGGTCCTTGACCTGCTGCCCCGCCTGGCAGAGAGAGAGACGGAACATGAGCGAGATTAGCGAGAACGTCGAACTTCTTTTTTTTCGCATGTATGGAGCGATGTTTAGCGAGCCGTTCCCCCAGATTTCACCGATTTGGTTGGACAACTCTATTTTATATCTTAGAGGTATATTCATTCCTAGAAACTACTTGATTTTATTCTTCTTGCCCAACCAAACGGGCTGCCCTAGCTAGCGATCGATTGCTAGGGAGAGAACAAGCGGTCAGTTTTCAACCAATTTTTTTCCATTTTTGGCAAATTTTGGACTATAGTGGAGGCCATTGAGGGAAAGTTTTGCATGCATGTAGAAACAGACGAATTTGATGATGTAGACGAGAATCTTTCCGAATTTGAAAATTCAAAACGTTTTATCTCACAAACGACATCTCCGATTTAAGATCTGTTTTCACCTATGAGTCGGTCTCGTCGAGATCTTCAAAACTAGCACCCATGTTAATATGTTTCGATGACTTTTTTTCGGGCTAAAAGTTATCAACCCTCTCTATTCGAATAATCAACCCTCCGTACTTGACTGATCAACGGTAAATGTATAAAATTATCAACCTGGTGCAGGCTATTGAGGAAAAAGTTTTGCATGCATGCACAAAAAGAAGAATTTGCTGATGTCAGCGGAATATTTTCCAAATTTAAAAATTCAAAACGTTTTAACTTTCAAACGACAACTTCAAATTAAGATTCGCTTTCACCAATAATCTCGACGAGATCTTCAAAACTAGCACCCATGTTAATATGTTTCGACAAACATTTTTTTTTTGCTAAAAGTTATCAATCAACCCTCCGTACTTGAGTGATCAACGTTAAATATATAAAATTATCAACTTGGTGCAGGCTATTGGGAAAAGTTCTGCATGCATACACAAAAAGACGATTTGTGATGTCAGTGGAATCTTTTCCAAATTTGAAAATTCAAAATGTTTTAACTTTCAAACGACAACTTTAAATTAAGATTCGCTTTCACCAATAAATACATCTCGACGAGATCTTCAAAACTAGCATCCATGTTAATATGTTTCGACAAACTTTCTTTTTTTAAAAGTTATCAACCCTTTCTATTTTGAATAATCAACCCTCCGTATTTAAGTGATCAACGGTAAATGTATAAAATTATCAACCTCGTGGCTATTGAGGAAAAGTTCTGCATGCACAAATAGACGAATTTGTTGATGTCATTGGAATCTTTTCCAAATTTGAAAATTCAGAACGTTTTAACTTTCAAACGACAACTCCAAATTAAGATTCGCTTTCACCAATAAATTCGTCTCGACGAGATCTTCAAAATAGCACCCATGTTGATATGTTTCGAGAAACTTTTTTTTGGCTAAAAGTTATCAACCCTTTCTATTTTGAATAATCAACCCTCCGTATTTAAGTGATCTACGGTAAATGTAGAAAATTATCAACCTCGTGCAGGCTATTGAGGAAAAGTTCGGTATGCATGCACAAATAGACGAATTTGCTGATGTCAGCGGAATCTTTTCCAAATTTGAAAATTCAAAATATTTTAATTTTTAAACGACAACTCCAAATTAAGATTCGCTTTCACCAATAAATCTGTCTCGACGAGATCTTCAAAACTAGCACCCATGTTGATATGTTTCGAGAAACTTTTTTTCGGCCAAAAATTATCAACCCTCTCTGTTTGAATAATCAACCATCCATACTTGAGTGATCAACAGTAAAATGTATAAAATTATCAACCTCAAAGTTATTTTTATTTGAAACATTTTAGCGAATCTTTTTTAGTTTGGAAGCTATCAACCCGGTGTCCTGTTATTTATCAACAGTAAATATAAATAACTACCAACCCTAAAAATCTAATTTTATTTCGAATATTTTGGCGACTCTTTTTCGTTTACAAGTTATCAACCCGGTGCCCCGTTATTTATCAATGGTAATTATAAAATAACTACCAACCATAAAAATTATTTCATTTAGAATATTTTAGCAAACATTTTTTTTATTTTACAAGCTATCAACCTGGTGCCTCGTTATTTATCAACTATAAATATAAATAAATAATAACCCTAAAAAGTATTTCATTTAGAATATTTTAGCGACTCTCTTTTAGTTTACAAGCTATCAACCCGGTGACCCGCTATTTATCAATGGTAAATATAAATAAATATCAACCCTAAAAAATTAATTTAATTTAAAATATGTAGCGACTCTTTTTTTGTTTACAAGTTATCAACCCGGTGGCACGTTATTTATCAACGGTAAATATAAATACCTAGCAACCCTAAAAAGTAAATTTCATTTAGAATATTTTAGCAATTTTTGTTAGCTTACAACTTAAAACAGAACTTAATTTGACTAGCAAGTGGTAGTTCATTTTAGTTGCAAGTGGATCTTCCCACCCGTTATTTTCCTCTTTAAAAGCCACTGGCCCGAAAAAGAAAATTGCAAAAGGACGCCCTTAAACATGAATTACCGTACGAAAATAAAACCCAAAAAGGGAATTGCAAAAGGAGAATTGAGAGCCTGTCTCGTGCTGAAGAAAAAGAGTGAGATGCTATGTGTATGGACGTAACAACTTATGAAAGCGTGCTGAAAAGTTGGCTCATTAAATACAAATCCATGAGATGCTCTATGCATGTGCATGCATGCAGTGTGAACGCTTTTAGCTGCACGCAACTTGCAAAGTAGTGATACAAGCTGTTAATGTTAACACATGTGAACGCAATTAAAACACTACGTGATAAAAAGGGAATTGACTCGCTCCGCGAGCGCTTCCGCGCCATGAAAAGTGATTGCTCGAGCAATCGATTGTCAGGGAAGGGATTCGCAACCAAACATAGGAAGGGGCGGTAGATGGAAAACCGTCCCGTCCCATCCTTCGTAATTTCAAAGGGCGAATAGCTCCTATGCGACACAGTTGAGTGAAATTCTCCACTGTGCGACGTAGTTGGCTAAAATAGCTCCCATGCGTTGTTTTTTCTACTTCAAATAGCTCGCGTGCGACAGGCAGGTGACGCGGGTTAAGACACTTAGTTATGATGCGATTAGGTTAGGACAATGAGGGTTATAACAAGTGGGGTCCACCATGGTCCAGGTCATGTAGAGTCAACCGTTCACGACTGAGGGTCCCGCACGACTCAACGGTCCGCTCGACTCGCGCGTGGTGAACTGGGAGCGGCGGCGAGCGGCGGCGCCCTGGGCTTCTTCTCCGACAGCGGCGGGCCTAGTTTTTCATCTGAACGGCGGCGGAGCGTCTATCTCGGCGGCGGCGGAGCCATTGCAAGTGAGTAATTGCGAAATCCTAGTCTCATACCCCTGGATCTTGTCTTGATGTTCCGTTTCGTTGCCGATTTAGAATCCGCGTATCTAGGTGGATCGAGAGGAGCGCGGGCTGAATCAGATGGAGGGACGAGTCGGTGCTTCAAATCGGCAATGCGCCCCTTCTTTTGATGTTATCGTTATCGATTTGGGGGCCGATTTGGGGGTCAATTGCTTACTTCGCCGCTGCCCACCATTGACAGGGGAGATGCTGCGCCCGATTCTGCCACCACATTCGCAATTACAGTCGAATTATTTCCATGTAAAGCCAAGGTGAGTGATGGAAGCGTCCAAGACATTGCAAATAGCACCGTGAGGTTGGCCCTTGATCTTGAAGATGTTGATCCGCAGGAATTGGAGGGAAATGAGGAGGAGGCCGTGCGCAATTTGGTGGAGAAGATAGGGGAGAAGATTGTTTGGGGTTCAGAACAAGAGGTATTTGTTCTACGGTTTGACAACTATAAGGGTGAATATGTGAGAATTGAAGATGGAGAATCCATGGTTGCTGAAATTGATCCTCAAGAAGGGTGGGAAAGCAATCAAGTAAGTTTTCATGCAGAGCTTATTGATCTACAAACAAATTCCAGAGTAGGTTATGTGCAATCAAAGATGGCTGCACAGATGCAAGATGATGAGTGGGCTTCACAAAGGAGGGGGCAGATGTTGTCATTGTTCACTGAACCGACAGTACTAGCTGAAGATACAGGGGCTGATGCAGATGCAGAGGAGGGAAACCATGGTGCTCAAAAGATTGTTGTTGACTGGAATGTAGTAGAGTTGAATGAAAAAACAGATTTAGTCATTGCACCAATATCTGACATTGAAATGGCCAAAAAATTTGGCATTCCAGTTGATGACAGAGATGAAGGCCATGCAACTGAGGATGACAGTTCTTTGCCTGCACATGGTAACACAAATGCAGGCCGTGGAAATGAGGATGAAGAAGAGCTGATGAGACAGGCTGCAGATGATGTGGATGATGCAAATGACAATGAGCTGGTTTGTTTGTATGACAAAGAGAACCCAGTTGTTGAGGTTGGAAAGTTGGGGCCAAATATGAATGAGTTTAGGATGTCTTTTAGGACCTATGCAGTGAAAAAAGAGTTTGATGCCAAGACTATGTGGACTGATAGGAAGAAATTTTATGCTAGGTGCAAAGGCTATGATGGTGGTGGAAATCCGTGCAAATGGTACATATCTGCCAGACTACAACCTGGTGGCAGTACAGTCAGGGTAAATCAAATACCAAACCAGCATACATGTATGAACACTTCACAGAGAGTTTCAAATATGACAAACCATCTTTGGATTACAGAGAAGATTACTTCTATTTTAGCAAAAACTCCAAACACTACTGCAAAAAGGCTTAAAGTGGACTTGGAGAAGCTGTACCCCATCAAACTAAAATATACCACAGTTTGGAAGGCAAAACAAAGGGCAATGAAATCATTGTATGGTGACTGGGCAAATACATTTAGGATGTTGTATAGCTTTAAAGCTGAGGTGGAGAAGAGGACACCTGGAAGTGTGGTGGAGATAGATACAGAGGTTACAGAGGATGGCAGTGTTTACTTCAGGAAGTTTTTTATGTGTTTGAAGCCTTGCATAGATGGATTCAAAGCAGGATGTCGTCCATATTTGAGCATAGACTCTTCTTTTTTGACTGGCAAGTGGAATGGTCAGTTGGCTGCATGCAATGCTTTGGATGGACACAACTGGATGTTCCCAATTGCAATTGGACTGTTTCAATCAGAGACAGAGGCAAGCTGGACATGGTTCATGATGCAACTGAAAAGATGCATAGGGTCAGTTTCACCTTTGGCCATCCACACAGATGCATGTAAAGGGCTGGAAAATGCTGTAAAAAATATTTTCCCCCATGCTGAGCAGAGAGAGTGCTTTGGACATATGTGGATGAATCTGATAAAAAAATCAGAGGAGATGAATTTGGGCGCATGTGGCCAGCAGCAAGAGCTTACAGAGCACAGCCACATTCCTACCACCTTGGTAAGATCATGGCAGCTTGTGCTGACAATGAATTTGCTTCCTGGTTGAACACATACCATTCTCTGTTGTGGTACAGATCAGGTTTTAATACTGCAATAAAATGTGATCACATCAATAACAACTTGGCAGAAAGTTTCAACAATAAAGTGAAAGATTTAAAAGATTTGCATGTGCATGACATGGTGGACCAAATAAGGATCATGATCATGCGTTTGTGGGACTTGAGAGGAAGACTTGGTGATATGTTGGAAGGGGACAAGCTTCCAGCAGTGGTACAACAGGTGGTCAACAAGAGTAGAAACCTTTCACATCTATCTGTTGAGAAATCCTCCTTATTTGATGCTGAAGTTAAAGATGCAAGGAGTGTAAAGAGGCATGTGGTAAACATTGAGTTGCAGGAGTGCACTTGCCTAGAGTGGCAACACACTGCAAAACCATGTGAGCATGCCATAATTTTTTTGGCATCTAAACCCAGGTTAAATATTCACCCATATTTGCATGAGTATTACTCAGTACAAAAGTTTAAGGCTGCATATGCAACTCCAATTCCAGCCCTGACTGACCAATCTCAGTGGCCTGAGGTGGATATAGAATTTACACTGTGTCCCCCTCTGAGTAAAAGAAAGGCTGGGAGGCCCAAACAGAGCAATAGCTTGGTTTGAGAAGGGGGTTGTAGTAAGAAGGGGAAAAAGGAAAAACCAGAAAAGCCTAAAAGGGCTAAAAAAGGTAACAAAAACAGGTGCAAGTTGTGTGAGGAACTTGGGCATAGAATTGGTTCCCCAAAATGCCGTTACACTCCTGTACAACCAAAGTATGTTAATGTTAATTCTCCAATTTATGTACCTTGTTTCATATGCTTATTTCAGTATCTAATTTATATCCTTGTTCCAATTTATATGCTTTTTTAAGGACGAAGCGTGGAGAAAAAGCCCCACCTCTTGTTGTTGAACAGTGCTGGCCAATGAAAAAGCCAGGACTCAATGGCTATAGAAAGAAAAGAAGCATTTCGGTCAATGCACCAGTGCCAGATGAACCTGTTTCAGAGCTACTTCTGTTGCCTCAACCAGATTTGACTATTGAGTTGCCAGATGAACCTGTTCTGGAGGTTATGATGAATTCTGAACCTGTTCTAGAGGTTGTGCTGAATTCTGAAGCTCAGGAGGTTATGCCTATGCCAGATGTGCCTGTGGCTGATGTGCTTTTGCCTGTGCCTGCTGATGTGCTTGTGCCTGTGGCTGATGTGCTTGTGCCTGTGCCAGATGTGCAAAAGATGAGGGGGCCTAGTGGTTGCGGCAAAAAGTTCAGGAGTATGAACAAACTATGCTATGGTACTGCAATGAGAAGTGGTAGGAAGAAGCAGAAGAAATAGTTTGATGTAATGGTTTTAAACTTATGTGCTATGATGTGGAAACTTATCATTTGTAATTTGAATAAATTTCAAATTTGAACCAAATTTGAAAGTTGACATCATTTTTTGATGTTGCAATGCTATTTGAATGTTCTGCACTAGTTTGTTATAACTTGTTAATCAATTGGAACAATTTTGTGGAGTAAACTCATTTTCATCACTTTAATGAAAGATGTGTTCAAAAACGGCCTCCAGGTGAGGGTAAACGACCTCATTTCTAAGCAACTTTTTTTCAACCTTGTCTAAATCATCTTATGTTACTTGAGTTGTTGCTACATGACATAAGAAGACAATGTGAGCAGGTTTCATATTTTTTTGAATTTTTTGAATTTTTTATCCTCATTTCAAATCTGGTCAAAGCCATGGTTTGACTAGCATTTGAACAAGTTCAAAACACAAAATTGAGTAATGAAGCATGGATCCTTCTTACTTACACCAAAACGAACTTATTTCCAAGTTTTGGTTCCATTCCATGATTCAAAGTTCAAACCCTTCTCTCAAATCCTCGACTTCGTACGACAGAGTTCAAGATATCACATTGTATATATAATTTTTTTTGTTACAATGTATCTAGACCATGTTTATCAACTTGAGTTATTGCTACATGACATAATAAGACAATGTGAGCAGGTTTCATATTTTTTTGAATTTTTTTGAATTTTTTATCCTCATTTCAAATCTGGTCAAAGCTATGTTTGACTAGCATTTGAACAAGTTAAAAACAAAAAATTGAGAAATGAAGCATGGATCCTTCTTACTTACACCAAAATGAACCTATTTCCAAGTTTTGGTTCCATTCCATGATTCAAAGTTCAAACTCTTCTCTCAAATCCTCGACTTCGTACGGCAGAGTTCAAGATATCACATTGTACACATGATTTTTTCGTTACAATGTATCTAGACCATGTTTATCAACTTGACTTGTTGCTACATGACATAAGAAGACAATGTGAGCAGGTTTCATATTTTTTTGAATTTTTTTGAATTTTTTATCCTCATTTCAAATCTGGTCAAAGCTATGGTTTGACTAGCATTTGAACAAGTTCAAAATAAAAAATTGAGAAATGAAGCATGGATCCTTCTTACTTACACCAAAATCCGAAAGAGAAGAAATCTGTCGAAATTCTTAGCTCAAACAAGCGATTCTGACCTGTATTTAGTAAGTACATACCGCTCTTCTGAGGAACTACCCGCGGATCCTATTTCTTCTTAATGACGCTTACCCCTCGCCGTGGGTGGTACAATATTCTAGGATGGCTGAAGACGGAAAGCAAGCCCTTTTCTCGCATCCTTTTTCTTAAAGTCATGTTCATATAGCAGTCAAAGTTGCCTTTTGATCGTCTCCCTCATAAAAGCCTCTATTTCGAGCTTGATTTTAGGATAAGTTCCTTATCCCCTATGCCCTAAAGTTACTCTTTTTCAATTACGCTTGTAAAGTGCAGGCCAGTTTAACGCCTTTTTTAAGCAAGAGTCCTATCTATCAGCCATAGATGCCTTATTACTAGATTAAATGGAACCTATTTCCAAGTTTTGGTTCCATTCCATGATTCAAAGTTCAAACCCTTCTCTCAAATCATCGACTTCGTACGGCAGAGTTCAAGATATCACATTGTACACATGATTTTTTCGTTACAATGTATCTAGACCTTGTTTACCAATTTTAGTTGTTGATACATGACATAAGAAGACAATGTGAGCAGGTTTCATATTTTTTGAATTTTTTTAAATTTTTTATCCTCATTTCAAATTTGCTGGCCAGCTAACCCTAACGGCCAATCTGGACCGTCAGCTAACCCTCAGGACCAACCGCATTCGTCCGATCTGTGCTTCTAGAAGGATTCCGCGGGCTGGCGAGCGTGATCCGTGGGAGGACTAGTTCTCGAATCTGATTGGCCGCCATCTTTTCTCCCTTTGGGCTGAGCTCACATCCTTTTGTCCGCTGGGCCGAATCGTGTCGCCTCCTGGAGAGCCTGCGCGCCCGACCGAGCCATCGAGCAGAACGCCCACGTCGGCATGCATGCCCCATGCAGCGTCGCAGCAGAGCTATTGTCTTCTAGAGTGCAGCGTCCTCGTCTCAGCCTTGCCACTCCTTTTAAAGCTACACATAAAATACGGGGCCCTAAAATACGAGCCCGGGCAGTGTGTATCGTCTGTCATTGGCATCTAGGGGAGCAACGGTAAAACCAACGGTAACAAAACTTACTTTATTTTATTCAACAAAACTGATTTTGTTTTATCCAACTCTTTTTCATGTGTCTTTCTGAAATACAAGCATAACATACTTAGTTTCTTGAAAATCAAATCATGCTTGTGTGTCATTGCCAAATCTAAACATAACAAAACTCGTGCCAAATACAAGAATAACATACTTAGTTTCTTGAAAATAAAATCATGCTTGTGTGTCATTGCCAAATCCAAACATAACAAAACTCGTTTTGATTTATTTAACTCATTTTCGTGTGTCTTTGCCAAATACAAGAATAACATACTTAGTTTATTGAAAATCAAATCATGCTTGTGTGTCATTGCCAAATCCAAACATAACATACTCATTTTGATTTATTCAACTCATTTTCGTGTGTCTTTCTCAAATCCAAGAATAACATACTTAGTTTCTTGAAAATCAAATCATGCTTGTGTCATTGCCAAATCCAAACATACCAAAACTCATTTTGATTTTTTCAACACATTTTCATGTGTCTTTCTCAAATCCAAGCATAACAAAACTCATATTCTTTTATTCAACTCATTTTTCGTGTGTGTTTGCCAAATACAAGCATAACATAGTTTCTTTAAATCAACTCATTTTCGTGTCTATTTTACAAACTCATTTTATTTTAGTCGATTCATTTTATTAATACTCTACTTTAAGTGCAAACGGTCATGTACAAACATACACAAGCAAATCAGAAGGGCATCTTTTTTCAGCCCTGCCCGCGTAGTACCAGAGCTATTTATTGCGTCTCACGCCCGTGTCGCAGTGCGGGTGGCGGCGTGCTCTCTTTTCAGCCATGGAGCAGCTCACATTGGCGGGCAGTGCAGATGTGCCATCGTTTCAGGAAACACGTGCATGCAAACGACCACGGGTCATGCTCATCCATTTAAGGGCCCTCCATTTTAATTTTCTCACACGCCCCCTCCCCTTCTCCTTATCTTTCACACGATGCCCCCGTCCACTCCCATTCTTCCTCTGGCTATTTAAGGGCATCCATCCCCTTCCTCTTCACCACTCACCACTACTCTCCTTCTCTCAAGCCGCAACCGTCCCATCCGTGCCCTAGCCACCATAACCAAGCCCATGGCGTTCACCCACCCAACGTACCGTCTCCCTGCGACCGTCCCAGAGCGCGAGTTCCCGGCGGGAGTGATTGTGGAGAACCAACTCCGTGTGTGGACCATTTCTAGGTGGAGGACTGGTAGGGAACTTGCGGAGGTCTTCCTCTCGCAAGGCTACCGCCACCTCAACCGCCCTCGCGGCGCCCCGCCCATGTTCCACCTCGACGGGTACTTCGACGGGGGCAACGGTGAACTCCAGATCGGCCTCACCGTCCGCTTCGTCAACCCCCACGACACTTTCTTCCTTCTTGGGAAGGTGTTTTGGTGTGGATGCGAGTTCATCGCATTCACAACCTACAACATCTTCACCAATTTCCGTGCGATCTTCCCCTCTCTCGGGAACATGCACTCCCTCCCCTACAACTTCCACTACCCGCCCACCATCACCATCGAGGAGGAGGAGGAGTGACCACCGGAGGAGCCAAGCCAAGGAGGAGCCAAGGATGACGGCGTCGCGTCTTCTTTTATTGCTTTCTAGTTTTTATTATCTATTGTCGTTGTGTGTGTTTTTTATCGTGTGAGTTTGTATCGTGTGCTTGCTTGGGCATATATGCCCCACTTTATGTATTCCATTTAATTTCCATGTTTTATGAGTATTTTTATTTAATTTCCATGTGGTCAAACATTTATGCATTTGGTAAAACATTTGTGCATCACATTGCTCAATCCTAACCCTTAAACTTATAAAACTGAGAAAAGAGTGATATGAAATGAAAAACCCAGGCCGTGCTTTACATTTAACTTAACATGCCGGGCCACAGGGTTAGGTCTCAATCCTAACCCTTTTTTTCGTTTACAGACGCAGCCCGCTTTACATTTAGCTTAACAGGCCGGGCCAGGCCCAGGCCGCTTCTCTTTTCCTCCACTTCTTTTCATCTATTTATTTTTTACTTTTTTCTTTTGCTTCTCATTTTCTGTCCTCAAATTTGAATGTTACTCATTTTATTTACAAAACTTTATACTACAATTTGCACATTGCCTTATATTTAAGGCTACATAACAATGCACTTTGTTCTTCTATCACAAAAGCAGTGCACGTTGAACGGTAATTAACATTGCACAAAAACTAAATTGCAATTCATTCTTGACGGTCATCTAGATGGAAATCAAACAAGACCATGTGCCATGTCATTCATATCTAACTGCATCGTCTATCGACTAATGATCAGCACATAAGCAATCCCAAGAGCAATTACACAAAGATAAAAGAATGCATCCATCATATTATCCTGCTTCTTCAGAACCACAAGTTTCTTTATCTGCTTGTGCATCTGCTTCAGCTCATTCAACTCAGCTGCCTTGAATTCTTCCCTATTCCCAACAGTTGAAGCAAGCCCGCCGGTGGTGGGAGCTACAGATTTGTCCAAGATCAGCCCCAGGGATGCGCCTTGACCTTGAATCCTATCGATGTACTCGTCCAACCACTCAAAATGCTTGCAACTGCGTAGATCCTGAAACCAATTCCCAAATCAGAACGATGAACCCTAATTCCCAAATCGGAAATATGAACCCTAATTCCCAAATCGGCTCAAAAAGCAGAAATTGGACACACCAAAATGAAATTGGGAGAGGTATAACCAAGATCTGACCTTCCCCAGCTCTGGCTTGCTGTCGCACTTGACATACTCGCGCCCAAGATTGCCGTGCGTGTCGGACATGGTGACACGCCGCTTCAGGGGTGCGGTACGGGGGCAATCCTGGCACCTCGTCATCGACATTGGACCATACTGCGGCTAGCGGGATTGGGAGGATGAAGCGCTCGACATCTGCCGCCGCGATTTGTCGCCGGAGCCCGAGAAGAAGAGGGGAGAGGGGTGGAAGGTGCGGGCAACGGTCGGAATGGTGGCGTTGGATGGCTCCGGGGAGTGGCGGCTCTGTTTTCAGTTGTTAGTTGTGGGTCCCACGCCGTGACGTGGACAACTGGTGGATCCCGCGCTTGAGGCCCCTCGGCTGATGTGTATAAGTTGTGGGACCCGCGAGGATCACATAATACTACCACTAACCTGTGTCTGGGCCGACTGTCGCACATAGGCTATTTGGGCCATCTTAGCTGTCGCATGAGAGCTATATCCACCAACAACGTCGCATTCTGGACGCGTTTCTTCAACGACGTCGCATAGGAGCTATTGGCCCAATTTCAAAACCGAACACACTCTAGAAACTGAAGACAGAACCTCTCGGCCGGAGAGAAGGAGTAAACCGCACTGGCGGTCCCTATTCTTTGTCTGTGCCTTAACTTTAGTCCCTTGATACGTCTCAAACGTATCTATAATTTCTTATGTTCCATGCTACTTTTATGACAATACTTGAATGTTTTATACATACTTTACACGTTATTATACATTTTCCGCACTAA
The DNA here is from genome assembly GCA_030979885.1 of Lolium multiflorum. Classification (NCBI taxonomy): domain Eukaryota; kingdom Viridiplantae; phylum Streptophyta; class Magnoliopsida; order Poales; family Poaceae; genus Lolium; species Lolium multiflorum. Next base: position 254,394 of record JAUUTY010000351.1, read on the forward strand.
CCTATTAACAAGATGCCGAAGCGCGCTGTTTTCTGCTTTTTTTGGTTTCAGAAATCCTAGTAAGAAAATATTCTCGGAATTGGACGAAATCAACGCTCAGGGTCCTATTTTACACGAAGCTTCCGAAGACCGAGGGGAAAGGAAGTGGGGCCACGAGACGGCCGACAACGGGCGGCGCGGCCCCCGGCCGCGCGGCCCGTGGTCGGGCCCTCGCGTCGCCCCGACCTACATTTCCGCCTAAAAATAGCCTTCGTCGTGAAACCCCTGTACCGAGAGCCACGATACGGAAAACCTTCCGAGACGCCGCCGTCGCGAATCCCATCTCGGGGATTCAGGAGATCGCCTCCGGCACCTGTCGGAGAGGGGAATCTTCACCGGAGGGCTCTACATCATCATGCCCGCCTCCGGATTGATGCGTGAGTAGTTCATCCTTGGACTATGGGTCCATAGCAGTAGCTAGATGGTTGTCTTCTCCGCTTGTGCTATCATTGTTTAGATCTTGTGAGCTGCCTAACATGATCAAGATCATCTATTTGTAATGCTACATGTTGTGTTTGGCGGGATCCGATGAATATAGAATATTATGTCAAGTTGATTATCAATCTATCATATATGTGTTGTTTATGTTCTTGCATGCTCTCCGTTGCTAGTAGAGGCTCTGGCCAAGTTGATACTTGTAACTATAAGAGGGAGTAATTATGCTCGATAGTGGGTTCATGCCTCCATTGAATCTGGGACAGTGACAGAAAGTTCTAAGGTTGTGGATGTCTGTTGCTACTAGGGATAAAACATTGATGCTTTGTCTAAGGATATTTGTGTTGATTACATTACGCACCATACTTAATGCAATTATCTGTTGTTTACAACTTAATACTGGAAGGGTTCGAATGATAACTGAAGGTGGATTATTTAAGCATAGATGCATCTTGGATAGCGGTCTATGTACTTTGTCGTAATGCCCTGATTAAATCACATAGTAATCATCGTTGGTATGTATTCAATCTTTATTTGTCAATTGCCCGCTGTAATTTGTTCACCCACATGTTAGTTATCTTATTGGAGAGACACCACTAGTGAACTGTGGACCCGGTCCATTCTTTTACATCTGAATACATTCTACGCAATCATTGTTTTTACTGTTCTTCGTAAACAAACACCATCTTCCACTCGATACGCTTAATCATTTGTTTTTAGCAAGCCGGTGAGATTGACAACCTCACTGTTATGTTGGGGCAAAGTACTTTAATTGTGTTGTGCTGGTTCCACGTTGGCGCCGGTTTCACTGGTGTTGCGCACTACATTCCTCCACCAACAACCTTCACGTGCTTCTTGGATCCTCTGGTTCGATAACCTTGGTTTCTTTCGAGGGAAAACTTACCGTGCGCATCATACCTTCCTCTTGGGGTTCCCGACGTGTACATCTACGCGCATCATCCCTATTCTTTGAAATTGAATAAGTAGGTCATAATTCTTCTATCACTTGCTCACGCGAGGTCCTAAATAGGTCAGACACGCGTTGACCCATGCCACGTCGGCAAGTGGGACCGAGGTAGGCAACTGATCGAGCTGTAAATTTACGAAAAGGCCCCTCGCGTACAAACTAATCCATTTCCCGGTCCTATCCAGCTCAAGACTCATTCTCTCTAGCGATTTGGGCGACCGGCTGCGGCGGAGCTATCCCTACGCGAGACGAGCCGGTGGCGGACGCAGCCGGATGAACGACAGGGACACCTGGGCGCATGGTTGCAGCTAGTGCGCCCGACCCCCCGAGGACCTGGAGCGACGGGCGGCAAGCCAGCGGCCGGCACATGCGCTGTTAGTTGCTGTTTGTGCGCGGGCCACGGGAGGAGGCCGACGCGGCCGAGCTGGAGGGCGACGAGCTAGCGGCGGCGAGACCGGGCGAGCCGGACGGGGCGCTGCCGGAGCTGCGCGGCCAAAGCCAGCGCAGGCGCGACAGCCGGCAGGGCGATGCGGGCGGAGCCGGACCTGGGTGCAGTCGCATGATGGTTGTTTGGACCGGTGAGCGGGTGTCCTAGGCGTCGCAAAGGCGGCGAGGTCGGCGGCGCGGGCAGGCGGGGCGACCGTCCAGGGGAGGCGCATGAGCGGGGCGTGGGGCGCGCAGGTTGCGTGGCGCACCTCGGCGTGAGAAGAGGAGGGCCTCGCACAGGAGATGTTGGAGGACGCCGGAGCTGGCAGAGCTGGTTGCAGCGGGTGCGGACGGAGGCGTAGATGCTGTCGGGACGGTGCGGATACACTTCCCGCGGCTGCTTACGCGTGCACGCATGCGCTGCTGCTCGCATTGCTCGCATGCGCGTACACGTGAGCCTCCTGCTGGTTTGCTCAAGGTGCTGCTCGCGCGCGCGCTTCTGCCGTCCGGCGACCAGCGCGGTTTTCGCATGCTAGCATCGCACAGATGCGCAGCTACAATATGGGGTCTATTTGTAAATATGCAGGTGACTGATATTTCTCCTAGGCCCCACTTGTCGACGTGGCACAGGTCAACGCGGGTCAGATAAAAATAGGACCTCGGGTGAGCAACTAACCAAAGATCTAGGACCTGGATGTGCAATTTCAAAGAATATGGACTAAAGTGAAGGCACGGGCAAAGAATAGGGACCGTGCGGTTTACTCGGAGAGAAGCGACGACGGCAAGCTCAGCGTTATACCTTGCTCTGGCGCCTCGAGGTTCTTTTCGGCCGTGCGCTGTTGGGCGCGCTGCATCACGGGCGTCGCCACCGCCGCTCCAAGCAGGCGGGCACTCTTGGGCTGGCCGGCGCACCGGAGTCCGGACCGCCCGGATCGCATCATGGCCGCTGCCCTTGTCGTCATGGTATTATTTTCAGGCCACATTGTTCTTGTCTGAACTGATCACGCCTTATATTATGCAACTGAAGAAGATTAGATAAATCATTACCCAGACGATGAACGTGTCCCTTCATTTCCGAATAAAAAAACACGACGAGAAACGACAACCGTAACCGTTCTGCGTGCGTGGACGCCAACTGCTCTTTCTCCCGCCATCTTGCACCCGGCCGCTCTCTTCACATCTATCCCCTGGCGGCCGCCCATCCACATCTATCCACCGGCGGCAACCAAGCGAACTCGATAGAATTGCATCTTCCAGCCGCCGCCTCCTATCCTGAAGTATACGGATGGCGACCGACGACGGAGCCGACGGGCTAGATCCCTTGCCGCTGCCTGACGACTTCGATGACATCCTGCCCTTGCTCAACAACATGGCCGACTTCGACAATGCCGAGGACCAGCAGCCTTCCTGCAGCCACAGTTTCTCCGCCGACGGTCTTCTTTACTGGCCAGGGATGGTTGGCAACTACTCCACCGGTGTCGCTCAGCCTAACGGGCCAGTCCACGGTGACCCATCGACGTCGGCCGTGCGCCATGAGGATGTGCTGGATTGCAGCGGTTGTCAATTGCTAAGAGAAGTCGTGCATTCCAACGGTACAGAGATGCATGCGTAAAGTATATATGGATTAGCAATAACGGATCACACGACTCTGAACGAATCTGAACGTAACTAACATTTGCATATGATCGATCGAATCTCCAGGGCTGGAGTTGATGAAACTTCGCATCCATGGTGCTGCCGATTTGTTCTACCATGCAACGTTAGAGGTGTATCGTATCAACTCCGAGGGCCTGGCTACGGCATTAGCGCACCAGTCCTTCGTCGAGTAAGATCATATACGGCCCCATGCATGCACTTCAACTCATTTTTACGTCAGCTAATTTCTTTGTTTGCGTCGTGCAATCTGATTATACTACGCAGTTTCAGAGGCCGGGACTACGAGTTGGTGAGGCATTACCTGACCAACTACGCGCTGCAGCAAGCAGCCGGCAATTACGCCGTGGAGCGCGACGAGCTCGCACCATTCCACAGCGTCCTCTGCACCACCATGAACCCAGGCATCCAAGGTAATGAGCACCGTGGCCATGAAGTAGCAGCGGCGAGAAATGGTAGTGCCGATGGACGACGGCTCAACGTTCTCGACAACGCTGCGCTCGTCCAGCCTGCAATCCGGAGAAACAAACAGCCAGAACCTGCAGGTTCGTTTATGTAAATTTGGATTCCGAATTTTCAGATTCAGTTCCTCAAGTCAACCTTGACCTGCCGTCTGGTGTGTAGGGCCATCTCAACCAAATCGTACCATGGACCTGCAACTGCGACAACCTTTGCAGCAGGTTGCAGGCAGGAGCGCACTTGCATTGCAGGTAGTATATACAACTACTCCAAGTTACTATTTTTCAGATCTTTTACGTGTCCAATGCAAGATACGATATGATGGAATGATGAAAACCCAGAAAAAAAACTACTCCACTCATAACTTTTTTAAAAAACTAGATGCCAACTCCACGCAGCTCTGAAACCGGGTCTTCTAAATTGTTCTCTCTCTTTCTTAGTGAAGAAAAAAATGCCAACTCCACTTACATATATAGTTCGAGAGAAGAATCAAGCTAAGCGTTTGCCCTGAGCATATGGCCGGAAAATGCAGCAGGTGCGCACTAGCTTCTAAACTAACCCAGCCCTAGCCTTATAAAAAGATTTGTACAATATAAGATGTTTAGGAATTCAAACTGAACTCCCGAAACTTGTTATATTTAGGAACGGAAGGAGTAACAAATAGCTAATCGCGCAAATTAGAAAAATGCAACGTCCATATTGAATTTAAATACGCATAATTAACCAACCACGTTGCAACTAAACAAAATAACTGTTGATACAATGCACCACTGCACTTGTTACACCATTGACATTATCTGGGTACATATATATTCTAGAGGGAGAGAACCGCGAAGATGCAGTTCCAGGACATCGCGCCATACTTTCATCTCCCCATCGTCAAGGCAGGCGAGAAGCTCGGTATCTGCACTACCGTTCTCAAAGGAATCTGCCGCAGGGTTGGCGTAAAACGGTGGCCACATCGAAAGGTTAGGGGTCTATGTGTGCGCTGCATACTCTCCAAAAAAAGTACTGTACTATAAATATGGCTTCCAGAAATATATATACTTCGAATTGGTAGTTTCTGGTTTCATGATTTATGCCTCTAAGTTGAACCTTCCAGAAATATATATACTTCGAATTGGTAGTTTCTGGTTTCATTATTTATGCCTCTAAGTTGAACATGTTGTTATTTAGTATGCTCACGTAGAGTATATGTATATATTTCTGTCTGGGTGACAACATTTTCTTTTTGCAGGTGAAAAAAATAGATAGAGAAATAACAAAACTCATGAGGTCAGGTAATGAAGCTTGGGAAAGGGATGAGATTGAGCGGTTGAACGCTGAGAGGAAAAGAATATTCTATGGCCCCGAGTAGAAGGATTGGGGAATTGCAGTTACATTTTTTATATATTTTTTGTGACAGCATTGTAGCATAATTTGTTTGGGAGGAATTATAGTTATTAGACATATAGCTTTGTTTGTGCACACACGAGACTGCTGTTGTTTGAACCAACAAGAACCTTGTTGTTTCATTATCATATTTTTCAAGGGAGTTTTTATTAACTTAAGTCGCACCGAGGCAAAACAAGGAAGTGGGTTACAAGTTACAACCGGTCTCTCCATAACAAGTTGCATATATTCAAAAAAAAAAAGTTGCATATATTCAAAAAAAAAAGATCCTTAAACTCTTAGGATGCGATAAAATAAGAAATTAACATCCGTAAAGATCTCCTTAGAGCATCTCCAGTCGCCCCCCAAAGCGATTTGGGGCGCGCCGGACAAAAAAACGTTTTCAGCCGCGTCCCCCAAAGTCGTTTTTTGTCCGGCGCGCCCCGATACGGTGTCCGGCGCCCCGAGCCCGTCCCCGCCTCACAGGGGACGCTCCGGGCACGCCGGATACAACGAAAAGCGAGGCGGGCTCCCATATGTCGGCGACTATTTTCATAAAGCGTTGGTTCGCACCTTTTTTTTTCCTCGTCACTCCTTCCTTCCCGCGCCTCCCACCCCTCAGCCGCCGCTGGATTTGCCGGCCGTTTCGACGTCTGATCTCTTCTGAGAGTCGGCACCGTCGTCGCGGCGGCACTTCCGTCGGTCGTTCCGCCGGCGCTTCGCCACGCGTCCCAGAACGCGGCCTAAAATCTGTCCCACCTCCGCGCACACAAGGTGCTCGACGACTTGCCAGGTAGGCGCGATTGGCCGCTGTTCGTTGCCTCCTCTGCCGCGGCGCAATTTTAAGCATTGATTTTGCTTCAGACATGGATAGCGACGACGAGATGCTTGCCCTGCTGCTGGAGGACGAGCAAGCCTTCGACGATGACCTCCGGGAGCATTTGCTGATCATCGCGTCTTTCCAGGACATGCTTGACGCCGAGGCGGAGAAGAGGAAGAGGCCGCACCGCGGAGGATCAAGGCCGGGGAGAACGAAGTCCAAGCCCCGACAGAGGATGGAGGGTATACCATGCTACACAACGACTACTTCGCAGATGATGCAACACATGCCGACAATTTTCGGCGCCGGTACAGGATGAGCAAGGGTCTGTTCATGAATATCCTCCATGGCGTTCGATAGTTCGACCCCTACTTCAAGCTCAAGCACGACGCTGTAGGCGTTGTCGGGTTCTCGTCGATTCAGAAGTGCACCGCCGCCATGAGGATGCTTGCATACGAAGCACCTGTCGATACAGACGACTACCTTCGCACGAGTGAGTCTACTGCGATTGAGTGCATGTACAAGTTTTGCCGAGCTGTGGTGGGAAAGTTTGGCAAATACTACTTGAGAGGGCCAACTGAGGAAGAGACTGCAAGGATAATGGCACAAAATCCTGCCAGAGGATTCCCTGGAATGCTTGGAAGCATCGATTGCATGCACTGGTCATGGAAGAACTGCCCGTTTGCTTGGCAAGGTATATACAAAGGGCGTCATGGATATTGCAGTGTGGTGCTTGAAGCTGTGGTGGATTATGACATGTGGATTTGGCATTCTTTCTTTGGCATGGCGGGTTCACACAATGACATCAACGTGTTGCAGCAGTCTCCGGTGTTCAGCAGACTAGTGGAAGGGCATGCTCCACCATGCAACTATGAGATCAATGGCCACCAATATACCAAAGGCTATTATCTAGCGATGGTATATATCTAAAATGGGCCACTTTTATCAAAACAATCTCGAATCCATCAGGTCCGAAGAATTTCCACTTTGTTACGTGACAGGAGGCTTGCAGGAAGGATGTCGAGCGGGCATTTGGTGTGCTTCAAGCACAATTTGCAATTGTCCGGTACCCTGCTCTAAGCTGGTCTCACGACCAAATGTGGGAGGTGATGCAGGCTTGTGTGATCATGCACAACATGATCATCGAGGATGACCGCAAGAATCATGACAGGACACATGTTGGTCCCTATGAGTGTCAGGGCCTCTTGCGGAGGTTGATCACCTGAGATTTTGTTGATTTCCTCGCCATGCACACAGAATCCGTGACAGCAATGTTCATGATCAATTTCAAGCTGATCTCGTTAAGCATTTGTGGAGGATCAAAGGAAATGTCGCGCACCTTGATCTAGCCCTATTTATTACACTTGTTTAGTTGTTTTATTGGTTGTTGTATTTTAATTTGCAAACAATCTTCGCAAACATATTTATTTATATGCTATACTTGATAAATGGTTGTGTTTTCAAAAAGCCTTTAAAAAAGTTGGGGGCGACGTTTGAGAGACGCGGCTGGGGAGCGACGTCCCCCAAACGCGATACGAACAAAACACGTCCCTCAAACGCTCAATCCGATACCGTTTGGAGGACACTTTGAAAGACGCGACTGGAGATGCTCTTAGTTGCCCACTCTATTTAACTGCATGTCTATCGTGAACAGCTCATTTTATCCCGTAGCTGCAAATGACACCAGCTGGAGATAGATGCCATCACGAGTAGATAACAGCAGTGAAGAAATTTTATATTTTATGAAACACCACATCGTTCCTGCGGACACACGCATCCTTGGCGTCTAGAGGTGCACCATTGCTATCCGTCCAGGAATGCATCCGGACGTACTCCCAGCTCTGTTCATCCTCTGTACATTGTCTGACGACAAGCTCGCATCTCCCCGCTATCACGGCAACGTTCTGAACGGAGCACCATCTGGCATCTACCACACTGCCGGGCCGGCATGGTTAGTACGAGTATGAGCATTGCCGTCGTGCTCCGCGCCATCACCAAACGAAATCGTCGTTTGCAATGAGTAGAGCAGGTCTCATGGGGATTCAGGACTACTGGTCACCGCAAACACTGGTGAGAATTCAGGCACGAGCGTAATCTACCAGTACGTGACTACGGCAAATATGAGCGTACACGGGTGAACGTCGGGGAAAAAGGCAAAGCAGAAAACCAAGCCAGTTGTGTTGACTGTTGACTATACTGCTACTTGCCTGATGGCAGGGCTACCAGATTAGTATTCTGAGCAGCACGCGCATGCGTCGACCTTTTCTGATTCATTCATTAGACGGTCAAATGATGTAGGAGTAGTACTGTCTATCACACATCATCGACTGTATCATTAAACAGGATCAACTCAAATAGCAGGAGCTAGAAAGCATAGCACGAAATCAACTTACTGCGCCGCATGCAATGGAGTTTGTAAAGCTGGCTACTGCCCGAGCTGGTTCCCATTGGTATTGGGGCTTTGTCAAAATGAGTCGATACAGCGTGTCCACAAAGGAAGGCACCATCTTGTTAGAAGAGTACCAGAGGATTAAGTGATTAACTCATTTCTTCGTTCTAGTCTAGATTTGCTACTACATAGCACCAAGAAAGTTTCAGCATGGAACTGAAGTTCACTAAGCTTGATCTATGTCGAATGGGTGACAAGTTGTGATCTTCTATATCATACAAATGGTCAGCCTTGTTTAACGCTCTCAGATGTCAAGGTGCTCTAGGTTGATCATACTTGCAGCCTTCTGGATCAGCTCCTTCCTATACTCAACCTAGAATAGAAAGGTATCACATAAAGAAGAACGCCGTGTAAACTTGTAAGTACAAGAGCAGTCTGGGAGTTCACAGTCTGCTTACCCGGGAACCCATTAGAGATGAGAACACAATATTGGCCTCTGCAGCATCTTCGACCGTGAGCTGCTTCAACAGCCTCCTTTCAGGATCCATTGTCGTTTCCCATAATTGTAGAGGCATCATCTCACCCAAACCTATTTAACAACCAGGAATAAAAGGATACAGTAAATATCTGCCATCAAAATTAGAGAAACCCATGGATTCTTATACTAGATGACATGAAAAAAAACATGTGTATTATATGAGAATATACACACAAAAAATATATCATATAGTTCATAGTCGACCATTTTTTTATAGTCAGTCATTAGTTGGATGGATTGAAACGCTATACCTTTGAACCTTTGGGTATTATAAGAAGCATTTGATGGAAAGGTGTTAACTAGCTCTTTTAGGTCAGCCTCGTCATAGCAGTAGTGCACTTGTTTCCCACGCTCAACCTAACACAGAAAGATGAACATCAGATACAAACTTAAGATCAACAATTTATTCCAAATTTCAAGTAAGTGCTGTGGTCACAATCAAACCTTATAAAGAGGAGGCACGCCAACATAGATGCAACCTTCATCGAATAGTGCTCTCTGCAATTATAGTACCAAAAAGCAAAGCCTTTTAGTTATCATGTCACAGCTTTAGAAGCACTTCCATCATAACATGATATGGACCGTTGCACTTAAACCACATACTTGCTAGTTCAACTAGAAAAGGAATGTAAATAGAACTGGTAATTGTTGCTTTGCTTGCAGCACATCATCATAAACACATAAACCTACAGCAAGTGCAGTTCATCATATGCAAATCACAACTCGACCCCACCCAATTCCAGACCAGTTATGGGGCCTTTGGAGTTTTATGTTGTGTGAGGAGGAACCTAATGGATCTCAGAAGCAATCCTACCCTTATGGCAAAATTAACTCACTCCTTACGCCATTGTCACCCAAATCTCAGCCCTCAACAAATTAGCCCACAGTGACAGACCCTGCCTGAGCAAGTCTTGTCCTTTGGGGATTTTCTTCAGTGGGTCCTAAGGCTGGGAAGCAACCCTAGTCTACCATCAGGTTTAAATGTTTCACAATTTTATATCAACCAGATTTCAGCCTCAAGTACCAACCCATATTTCTTTCCCGTTTTTCAACTATTGAGCCCACCCCGTTACGAAGCCTAGTTGTGCAATAGTTGAAAGTAGAAACACAAGTGCAATCAGACGACATTTACTTGGCAGATGGGCATGTGGCCTAGTGATGGGAATGAGGGTGTTTACTCCCACCAAGATGGATTCGATCACTAGGGGATCTACACCGATCATGGTGTGCTATATACTGGAATAAAGTACAGACTGTATGTTTAGTGGTGAAGTGGGTGCCAATGCTACATGAGGCTCTGGCTCTCATGTCTCCGCAAAAGTACATGTTTCAGTACCCCTAACAGTAACACACAAGCTACATCTCCAGTTTGCATATAATTCAACATAACAAAGAGTAAAAGTACCTGATATCTAAAGAAGAACGTGAGGAGAAGAGTACGGATATGTGCACCATCTACATCAGCATCTGTCAGTATAACTATCTTATGATACCGAAGAGCTTCCTTCTTAAAATCCTCACCCTGAAAGAACATATTAGAGAGAAAACACCAATAGTAATAGAAGTTAGAAGAATTCAATATGCACCTTCACTCCTAATCCAAGACCAAGAATAAGATTTTGAATCTCTTCATTTTTGTACATGGCTGCTTCATCCCTCCTCTCAATGTTGAGAATTTTGCCTCTCAGAGGCAAAATAGCCTGCATCCATGTTTGAAGGCATGCTTAGATTTGAGTAAATGCCAACAACATGATGTGTACGTTGCAACCAAACTTGATACAGAAAACCATGTTATGAACATTCAGCTCACATTTCATAGTTAGGGTATCTCTATCTACACTAGCAGTGCAAATAAGAATTAGTCAAATAAAACTTCTCCTGTCAAAGGAGACCAAATGACGAAACACTATATAATGATTAGTTACTCCTAAATTTATCCGTACTATTGCAATGATTTTGGAGATGCAGCTGAGTATATGTTAGTATCAATAGATTGGAAAGAAACAGTTATTACCTGAAATTTCCTATCCCGGCCTTGTTTTGCACTACCTCCAGCCGAATCACCTTCAACTATGAAGATTTCTGAATTCATGTATGATCAGCAAAAGTTAAATCCTCGAAATAAGACAGTTAATCTATTAATTTATAACATACAATGGTTTCCCAGCACAAGTAGCAACTAACCGGATTTTGCAGGATCAGAAGATGCACAGTCAGCTAGTTTCCCAGGAAGTGAGGAAGATTTCAAGACACTCTTGGTCCTCACCAACTCTCTAGCCCGCTTGGCTGCCAAAGCAGCCTGCAACAAAAAAATATGCCATATACTACATTAGAACCCCCAATAAATGAGTTCATGGTCAGGATTTTTGCTACAGTAAAGTGTAGAATAAGACGCGTATTTTCCATGTCCATCCAATCAGAAACTTCCAAAATATATCTTAGCTATAAAGGCTCAAGATGATCATCCCGGTCATGGCAAAACTTGTACCTTGAGAGCATTAAGGGACTTCGACAGAATTGAATCTAAAACATCTGGATGTAACTCCAGGTATTCAGTTAGATTTTCTTGAACAGATTGTTCAACTATTTTTCGTACTTCTGGATTTCCCAGCCTGGTCTGTAAAAGAACAGAAACAAAAAAATTGAATAATCGTCAGGCAAAAATAAATCTTCTGGCATATCTGTCGAATTCTACGAAAGGCTACCTTTGTCTGCCCTTCAAACTCTGGGTTAGGGACCTTCACTGAAATAATGCAGGTCATTCCTTCTCTTACATGCTCCCCACTCAAGCTAATATCTTTATCCTGCAACAAGAATCATTTATTTAGACAGATCCTTGACTGGATTACAGATCCAGTTTATTCAAATTTTCATTCAATGGAGCAAATAAGCATCCAAAGTACGGACTGAGCAGAATAATATTAACATACAGCTGTTGCTACAGTCCTTATTAAACAAACTTCAACAGAATGATCTAAAGTAAGCAGGCTAGAGTTGCCAATATGAACAAAGGTGGCGTTTACCAGGGAAGAACAAAAGAAATAGTATGTAGCTATCAGTTATAACCTTAATAGTCTTTGACTTCTTTGCAAGGTTATTAATTGTTCTTGTCAAGGAAGTTTTCAGCCCCTCGATATGAGTACCACCGTCAATAGTACGGATACTGTTGGCATATCCTAGCACTGTATCGGAGTAGGAATCAGAGCACCTGTAAATCGTGACAATTAGTTGTTTCAGAAGAAGGCATACAGTGGTACTTTTTAACTTTCCATGTCACTTTTCTTTTTCTTTGCAAATTCAAGCTAAGGAAATACAACTTACCACTGAAGGGAGACATCAACAATTATACCATCCAACTCCTTCCTGAATGCTATTGGATCATGAAGGGGTTTCTTAAAAAGAAAACACACACAAGGAATAGTGTTAGGGTTGCTATGGATATAGTAATAAAAATTCCAGGTTTCTATATGCAGCAGAGGTAGCCTCCAATCTGATGTCTTAGTAGTACAAACATGCACGGAGTTGGCCGTATTTGGGATCAGCTGATATAGTCTCTTTAATCATTCAGTGTATTAATGGTTGTGTGATAGGAAAATTAATGGCATAAGGTATAGATCATTATTTTTTTCCAAATTTTCATAAGGAGGCAGAGAACAGTTCAGTCCATGCACATTTGGTCTTACACACTCGTTAAAAAAAATCCACGAATTTAGCATAGTTCTGAATTAACAACAGATTAAACATAAGCTGGTCAACATAATATTGGATGGGTCCAAGGTGTAGCGTTAGTAAATGCCTGTCAACATCAGTATTATCTAGAGCGCTGAACAGGTTCATGCATTGATTTTGTTACTCCCTCCTAATTACAAATAGATGTTGATTTGGACATTGACAGCCTTCAACATTTACCTTTGACCACTAATTTTACTATAATATATGTAGAAAACACAAGAAAAAAATCATATTATGAATATATTATTCAAGACATCTAAAGAAATGATTTACAAGGCATCAATCTAAATAATTGAAACAATATTTATAGTGAAAGTTTTATATCTATTTGTGATATGGAGGGAGTACCTGTCAATAGCAAGAAAAAAGAACAAACCTGGTCCTTAACATTTAGCTAAACTGGGACAGCAAGCTCAGAAAAAAAATTAGCTAGGCTGATTGCAAACCGTAGGCAGTAGGCACCATGATGACTAATGACAAAGAGTAAAGGAAATAGCATACATACAAGACATTGTATATCTAGAATCTTTAGCCAAACAGGTACACAGCATGAAACATATCACTCTAGATGTTGCCGGACAAACCTTGTCAGTGTTCAACCAAGCAACATATTCAACCAGGCCACCAGCATAGCAGTATTCATTGTGTTGAACCTGTGCATCATCTTCTTCCTTTGTCAATGTTATCCTTAACTGGCATTGAGAGAAGTACAGAACCATGAGAAATTAACCAGAGGTCTACCTTTAAGCTACACATATCACAAGAAAGTTGTTCATGCAAACCAGCATTAAGAACAAAGATAATTAAAATGCACAATAATGATAAGATATACGAAACCAAACTGCCCAACTGAATTTTCAACCTTCATAGCTCAATAATGATGTAACAGAAAATCAATGAATGATACAAGTAAAAGTGAACAGAAACTGAATCAACTTTAATGCACACAAGACATGTAGAGAGAAGGTCAAACATAATATGCACTGAGATGTGGGAAGACAGTTGATTTTAGCAGCTGCCAAAAATTCAACTCAAAAAATCCATTTTAACAAATATTTAATCATTTTTCTCTCTGTTCCATGGCGGTGTTTTCTTCAGCAGTAATGGAATAGCTCTACTTATAACCACAATTAGCTGCTGCTGTCTTCACGAGATACTCCTCATGACCTCGTGTCTCCAACTAAAGATTTCATGAGGCAGAATGCTTTCTAAGCACAGGCGGCCAACTATATATAATATGATTCTCTTGACTCTGAATAGATATAGGAAGTGAGTCTTATCCTCGATAATGACAACATACAGATAGATGTTTATTTTTAATCTTAAAAGGGTACAAAAATATGTCCTTATGTAAGGCAACAATAGTCTACCTAACACAGTAAGTTACTCCAGTAATCTGATAACCAAGGTGTGTTAGCCCAACAGAGCAAGCATGGTTCATTAATCAGCTAGGCAACAAACAAACGAAGGAAATTATCATAATAAAGCCATGTTTTCAGTTGAAGCATAATCATACCTCAGGATTTAAGAATGCAAGTTCCCGGATGCGACTAGAGATTGTATCGAAGTCAAATTCAATTGTTGTGGTAAATACTACAAAACAATAATCGAGCACTTGGTCAACATAACATTACTAGTAAATATTAATGCTTGAACCAGAAAAATTATCATGAGAATAGAGGCACACTTTCTTTGTCAGGCCAAAACCTGATGCATGAACCCTGACGAGAACTTGATTCATCAGGCAGTCTGGTACTACTTAGCGATGTCAGTGGTTTCCCACGAGAATAGCTCTGCCGGTATTCCTTTCCATCACGGCACACAGTAACTTCTAGTGCCTGACATCATAATATCATGAAAATGAGAATTACTTACACACCAGTTGCAGAAATGTGTACAGGTAGCATATTCAGAACATGTTAACACTGTGATAGAGATTATGTTCATATTACGCCACTATGGGTTTTTATGGTGGGCTCCTGTTTCAGGCCCTCATTCTATTCTCACAATGAAATATAGTTACTTCATACTACTAGTACTATTCTAAAAACAATCATGGTGGCCAAGCAACTATATTACTATGTGCCGCGCTCCACTTTACAGACAAGCCCTAACAGAAATTTCTAAAGAGCATATCTGTGAAACTTACGATTGATGTTTACAATCATAATTAGAACTGTCCATAGAATGCTAGTATTCAAAGAAAAAGAATTATCAAATCTTAAGAAGGCTTGAGAGGAATAGTTTGATGTAGAGAGAAATTATCTTCCACCCAGTGGATCATGATTTTCTGTAGAGAGAATTGCAATTTCATCAGAAGAACTACGATTCATACTCTCTTCTTAGCATCTATGATTCAAATTCAATAGAGGCAAAAACAAGAACCTCTGATAAAGCATTAACAACTGATAGGCCAACACCATGCAGCCCTCCAGCAACACTGTAGCTACTCGTTGAGCCTCCAAATTTTCCACCAGCATGCATTAACTGCATGATCAAAAGAAAAACTTTACAAGATGGAATCGAACAGTTAGACATGTCAGTTGTTGATCACCCAAAAGAAATTATAGTGCTTCCATATGGCCAAGCACCTTGCAAGGCAATAAAATACATTGAAACGTTTGTATAAAATATGGGCAAGCACTCATAGTACTAGCAGACACACCTCAGATTAAGGTGTTGTCCCAGAACCTAAATAACTACAGAGGTACCATATGTCAGAGTTATCCATTCCCAGAATAAGAACTTAATAAATTAGTAAGATTTACTGGGATTGGGGTCAGGATTGCTGAAAAATGCAATAAACAGCTTTGTCAAAAAAAAAGGAAGTGTTACAATACCGTTAAGACAGTCTCCACACATGATTTCTTCGTCTGGGGGTGTATATCTGTAGGGATCTGCAGTATGTCCAGGATTTAGCAGTAATTAATATAGCAGAAAAGAAGATAATCATAGAGTAATCGGAATATATGTTGAATGTTTGTCAATCAAAAACTGGTGCTTTGTAGATCTCAACGTTCAAGAAGAAAGCAAACACAAAAATACAAATTATAAGAAGTAATGGTAGCGAGGATGTTCAATTCACAAAACTATGCAGAATGGACATACATTGCACACTGATAAAACTACCCACATCATTTTCTGCCATCTGCGTAGCAATATTATGATATCTCTTTTCCAGACTAAGAATGTAGAGCCAACTACGTTTAGAAGACAGGAGTTATAGAGAACATTCAATCTAGTCCTGTCCAACCAAACCCTTCCGACCATCCTAGTTGACTATTGGTTGAACCAACTACATTTAGAAGACGAGTGTTACAGAAAACATTCAATCTAGTCCTGTCCAACCAAACCCTTCCCACCATCCTATTGACTATTGGCTCATTATGTGCTAGATCTATGAGTGGACGTATTTTATTGGCCGCCATAGAATACAGCTAAAGCGCTATCGGTGGCATACAAAATAGTGTGTCACGTATGCAGCATGCATGTGAAAGATCATCAAAGAGTCCAAGACAAGGTACCCGCCGAGGATAACAGTTGCACCAAATTGATTCCAAGCAGTGGCAGAAAAATATAGTCAAAAAATAGTTGCGGTAATTCAATGGACGATCAGACAAGGAATTCATTAGCCAGAAAAGTACTCGCACGGGGACATCTAGTCGGTGCAAGCATCATCCAGCAGGAGTAGGACTAGGAGTTGCGACTTGCAACTTGCGCGTACCAAATTGTTCTTTTTGTTTATTTCACTGATGACTTTCTTGGCATGTTAAATACATACTAACAGCAAATTTTACAAGTGAATATGATATAACAACTTCATTTACATTTGCTAAACTTCTATTTGATTCACCTACAAATAGGATTACTCACTATAACAGTAACTAATATAGCAGCTTCAAACTGAATTTCTAATAATCACATTGCGTATGAAATTTGTAAAAGCATTGAGTATTCACAGAGTCTTGGGTTTTAGGAACTGCATACCCCACGGCCATTATCTGTTATACTAACTGAATTATCTTCATGAAGGACTACGTTAATCTCAGTAGCATAGCCTGCTTGAGCTTCATCCACAGCATTATCCAATATTTCATAAACCTAGAACACAGCAAACAGAATGATGATCAGGAAAGAAGCAAAATGGAACACCTAGTAAGATGGAAAAAATAAAAGCATAATCCATTGTGATATACCAGATGATGCAATCCACGTGGCCCTGTGCTGCCTATGTACATGCCAGGCCTTTTGCGAACTCCATCTAATGCTTCTAAGACCTGCAGATAAGCAATTTGGTATAAAGAAATCACAAGCCAACAAACAATTTCAAACGGGTCACAAATAATAGTTAATAGTGGCACATAAGAGAAACACATAACGAAGCTGTTCAGGCATGTGTATTGTTTCTTCTTTTCTTTCTTTCCGATGAAAACGGCAGCAAGCTTTATTATTAGTACACTCAACAGATAATTCCATTAGCCAAAAATGGACCAGATTGATAAACTAACCACGTGGTTCTTAAATGTTGAGCATTTGCTGCATTCTAGAGTCTTTACAGAAATGATGTGCACCAATAATAGCATTTGCTCGATTCTAAGGAAACAAAGTAGTAGACAACTAGACATAGCCTACTTATAGCAAACAAAAACGCAGTAATATTCTTAATGCCTTTAGCCCAGGTTCATAAATCACAACGCAAGTATGAAATCCACATTATGCACCGAAATAGATAAAAGTACAAACCATTTTTAATGGTGTAAAATTATAGATGCACTCCTCATGTCATTTCAGGGTAAAAACAAAGTCAAATCAAAACAATCTACTTGCTGCTTTAAGTAACATATCAACCCAAAAAAAAAAGGACCCATAAAGAAGCTCCACAGCATCGGTGACTCAACTAAAATGGGTGCACTGTTACCTCGACCTAACAAATTAGGACAGGGCAACCTCAAATAAATTAATGTAAAATTTGCATGTAAACTCATGTAACCTGGTGAAAACCATCGTAAAAACATGTGTATAGTTGCTTGGAGGTGATTAACTCTTCTCGTGACCTGCATACGACTTGTACTCCGCAGAGTCTACTCTACCTGACTCCCCGTCTCACCCAATACTGAACATATCGTTTAAAATCTAGTACAGATATTCCAATTACTTGCACCCGGACTTCGACTTGGCCCCCTTAGCAAGTAGCAACAGAAGCCGCGCATGAGAATAATAACCTGGACGTTGGCAGCGGTGTACTCCCCGGCGACCCGCTTTTCCTGCATCGCATCGGACGCGGCCGTGGAGGACATGAGAGCCCTCGCGGCGACCCCATTCCGCTGCGGAACCGCCGCCGCCGCCGCCACAACCCTAGATGGGGGAAACACCGCCAAATCAGCATCGAGACCGCTCCAACGAGAGAAAACTTCCTTACCGAGAAGGGCAGAAGGAAGGAAGGATGAGGCGGAGATGGAGGCACCTGGGTCTGAAGAGGAGTCGGGCGGAGGGGGAGGGGGCCGGGAGCAGGCGTGAGGGGGCGGGGGCGGCGGAGAGGAGGCGGCGCAGGAGCAGGCGGAGGTGCGGCGGGGGTGCCGAGGGCCTGAGGAGGAGCGCCATTGGCGGCGGCGGCGAGCTCGCGCGCGCCGTGTGCTTCTGGTTGGGGTTTGGCTGGGGTTGCTGCCGCTGCGCTTGCTTGTGGTGGGGGGAATGGGACTGGGAGGAGGGTTTAGACTTTAGAGAGGGTGTGGATGAGGCGACGCGGAGGTCGAGGGAGGGTTTTAGGAAGGGAACGGCCGAACGAGACGAATGTAAAATGCTAGTACTGGGCTGTCGTTCGGCCTGGCCTGTGTCGGCCCCCTATTTGACTTTCTCGAATGCAACTCGTTTGGCCCAACCTAAAAACACCGGAAAACGCTAGCGGGCCGTTTGGCAGTCCGGTCTTGGCCAGGCTGAGCTCTAGAAAACCCGATGATACATGTCGACCCGACGTGTATCCGGAAGGCGAGGGGGCTGAGCTCAAGAAAACCCGATGATACATGTCGACCCGACGTGTATTCGAAATGCTTGTGCCCCCTCGCGTCTTAGCGTTTGGCGGCGTGTGACCACATTGACATCGGCGCTAACACCGACAGCTCCTACATCCCGCAACCGGTCAGCCTGCACGTTCGATGGCTCCTCCTTGCCATCATGTCGAGGCCACACCTTAGCGCCGCCGCTCGTGAGATCTGGATCTTGATCCATCCGGTGTTGATCGTCCTCCTGATTCGGCACTCTCTGCCTTATCCACCTCCATACCGCATGCACCCTCGTCCTCCTTGGCCCCCTCGAAAGAATCTACAAGTGCATGGGAAAATTAAGTCAGACCTTGTTTGGTTAATACACTTCTCTAGTGTATTGAAGTGGATTTAGAATTTGGACTTGGAAGGGATTTAGTCCCCCTCAAACCATTACAGTCCTCTTTGAAATATGTGAAACTGAATAAGGACTCGGCGGGAGGAAACCCATGACATCGACATGTTTTGGTTTCCTTTGTGTCAATGTAATAATTCATATCATTTTGATTTACATCTTAATTGTTTGGTGCATGGTACTTCCCTTTTGTGTATGGTTCGGTAGTCGGTAGGATTTGGAGTCGGTGTAACATCCAACATGGTCTGTGATGCATGTAAAATGCATACATGAACTTTGTACTTTATTAACATATATTTCCACATATTTGCAACATATATGATGCTATTTCCATATTTTATATTGATTTATAGAGATTTACAAATGATCTCTTTTATTTGGGTTATAACTTAGAAAACCCTATTTTGTGTATTTTTCATTCTCAGAAACCTATACGGAGTCAAAATGGGCTAAGATTTTGGGAATGTCATTTTTTTACCGAGAGAAGCATCATGGACTTTTGGACCAGATCTGGAGGGCTTGGAGGCCCAAAAGAGGATAGGTGACGCACCCAGCAAGGGGCGCGCCACCCTAGCTTTTTTGGCCGTTGATCGTCCGATTCCCTTGATTCTTTCGCGAACCGACTTATTTGACCTAAAAACTCCTATATATATGACCCTCGAGGGTTCTCTGGAGGAGAGCACCGCAGAAACACAAAAACACGAAAATGGAGGCCGCGGCAGGGAAGATTGGAGAGGAAACTCCGCCTGAACCGCCGCCGGAGGGATCCCCACCTTATCCAATGTCTTCTTCATCAACACCATGATCAAGAGGGAGTAGTACACCTCTGTACTACGGGTTTGTGGCAGTATCTTGATCTATTTCTTTCATGTTACTCATAGATCTTAGTACCATATGAGTTGTCTAACATGATTATGGTCATATATGTAATTTCTATGTGGTGGATCTTTATTCTATGATAGTATGCTATGAGATTTGACTCAACTTTGTGTAAAGGGTATTGTTATATGCATATTATGTACCCCGTTCTTAAGTATTGGTTCTAATCCAACTTGTTTGCAAGTACATGTGTGGGTGATGTGTGTGTTAGATGGAATAGCATGATTTTAGTGATTGAATAGTGACAACCAATTCATGATGTATTTTGGCTTTGCCTTTTCTTTTGCTATCTCACTAGGGATAAAGTGAATGCATGTACTATGTTCGTCACGTGACAAAAGTGATGATCTTGTTTGGTCAAGGTAGCATATTTGATATTCAAACATCATGTCAAAATACTTATGGCTAAACTCTATTAATTCTTAATACAAGATTGCATGGATTTTTCCTTTCTTGGGGAGTATAAGAGAGATGTGTTGCATCATCTCTATGTTAGGACATGATGCCCATATGAATGTGTATCTTATACATATTGAAGTTATATTCTTATTATCTCATTGATGAATTGTTATTATCTACAACAACTTTAAAGAGTTGAACCCCGATCCAGTTTTAATCATAAGAAACACCTTTCCATTGTATTTATCTTACTTTCTATTTGTAGCACTATTTTAGTCAAAAAATACAAAAAAAAGTTATCTTATTTGCTCACAAAACCCAAACAATCGATCATTTACTGATTTTACTTTATCTTACTTTAGTTACTAGTTTATTTTACTATTAATAATACGAAACCTTGTGCTTGACAACCACACGGTGAAATTGGGTACACAAGGCTTTATTTTATTTTGCAGGATTGCTAGAGGAAGAGAGGGAGAGACAACTATTTACCCATTCCCCGAGAGTTCGATATAAACCCTCGAGTCACCCTTGCAGAAAAAATACACTGCCGACACAACACTCTCCACTTGAAGTCCAACGTCATCAAGACTATTTTCTGACGTCGTTGCTAGAGAATTGGAAGAGCATCTCACAACTGAATTTTCATCAAGCTCGAAGCACCGTCATCACCTTCATCTTCACCATCAACTTAGTGCAAACACCCAAGTTTGGGGAGGTTGCACAATTGTGAGCTCTCTTTTCTCTTTTAGATTTTGCAACGTACTTTATTTGTGTTGTTTTCAGTCTTTACTTTCTAGTTCTTTCTTTAAAACACAAAATACATAAAAATTAGTAGTAACTTTCTGTTAGAAATCATGGTAGAAAGAGTCATTAAATTGTGTGATTACACAAACATTTCTAATGATCACTTTATTGCTAAGATTATCACAACACTTGAAATAACTGCTGAAAGCTTTGAAGATGAGAAAGTGGATCTCTTAATACAAGAAGTTTTGTCTTTTAAGAATCTCCTACAACAAAAAAAATCCATGAAAAAACAATAAAATATGTGCAAGAGGTAATAGAGAAATCTTGGGAGACTCCTAATGCTATGGAAGAAAAAGAAACACTTATGCTTACAAATGATAAACTAATAGAAGAAGTGAAAATTCTTAGTGAAGTGATGACCCACAAGTATAGGGGATCGCAACAGTCTTCGAGGGAAGTATTACCCAATTTATTGATTCGACACAAGGGGAGACAAAGAATACTTGTAAGCCTTAGCTGAGTTGTCAATTTCACACACAGAGACTTGCTCGCAAGAGTTTATCGTGTGTTTTATGGCAGTGGAAATAGTGAAATAGCGCGGGGTAATAAAGACAGCAAGTGATTATAGTAAACAGCGAGATTAAAATACTGTAGGCACGGGGACAGATTTAACGGGCGTTGCATGGATGAGAGAAACTCATGTAACAATCAAAGCATGGGCATTTGCAGATAATAATAAAACGGTATCCAAGTACTAATCAATCAATAGGCATGTGTTCCATATTTAGTCGTACGTGCTCGCAATGAGAAACTTGCACAACATCTTGTCCTACAGCCGGTGGCGGCCGGGCCTCTAGGGAAACTGGGATATTAAGGTACTCTTTTAATGAAATGCCAGCAAAGCATTAACACTCCGTGAACACATGTGATCCTCACATCACTACCATCCCCTCCGGTTGTCCCGATTCTTGTCACTTGGGGCCATTGGTTCCGGACAGCACATGTGTATACAACTTGAGTAAGATCATAAACAACGAATATCTTCATGAATCAATAACATGTTCAGATCTGAGATCATGGCACTCGGGCCCTAGTGACAAGCATTAAGCATAACAAGTTGCAACAATATCATAAAAGTGACATCTACGGATACTAGGCACTATGCCTAACAATCTTATGACTATTACATGACCAATCTCATCCAATCCCTCCCCTTCGCCTACAGCGGGGGAATTACTCACATGGATGGGGAAACATTGTTGGTTGATGGAGAGCGTTGGCGGTGATGGCGGTGAAGATCTCCTCAATTCCCCGTCCGGGTGGAGTGCCGGAGACTTCGGCTCCCGACGGAGTTGCGATGTGGCGGCTCTCTGGAGGTTCGCTACTTACTTCTCTCCGTGCGTTTTGGTCGAAACCAATAAGTAGTCCGAGGGGCGTCGGAGGCCGGCCGAGGGGCCATGGCATGGCGGCGGGCCCACGCGCGCCGCCATGTGGTGTGGGGCCCTCGGGCCTCCACCTCCTTTGCCGGCTCCGTCAATATTTTGGTGAAATAGGGCCTTCTGCAAGAGGATTTTCCCCAAAGTTGGATTTACACAAAAACGAGACACTGAGCAGTTCTGAAAACAGCGTTAGTAGTGTTAGTTATCCAAAATACACAAATTAGAGGCAAAACAATAGCAAAAGTGTTGAAAGTAGATACGTTTTGGACGTATCAAGCTTAGCTTATTGCTTGTCCTCAAGCAATTCGGTTAACAACTGATGCGATAAAAGAACTTTCACGAACACATTTGCTCATATGATGTATATATTCTCATGCTATGGCTAAAACTTAAGCAGTTCATAATAAGATACATGCAAATAAGATCATCCAACAGCTATGTCAATCATGGAGAGGTACCAACAATTAATAATAAGCACCATGAATCATGTATATAAGCAGGATTGCAATGTTCATAAGAGAATATGATAAAGTGGTATCTCGCTTTGCTTTGATCGGCAAAACACAAATGCCGAGGCACCTCTTGAGTTCATAGAAAGACTAGAAGTAGTGATTGTCAAAGGTAAAAGCATCAAAGTTATACCACAATCAATCATATTTTGAGACAAGCATATTATACTAAGAATGATAGTTGTGCTCTCAAGATAGTGCTCAAAGAAAGAATGAAGACACAACATAAAAGTAAAAGATTGACCCTTCGAGGGAAGCAGGGGATTAACATGCGCTAGAGCTTTTTATTTGTAAAGCAAGAGTAAAATTATTTTGAGAGGTGTTTGTTGTTGTCAACGAATGGTAATGGGTACACTAACTACCTCATCAACCGGACTCACAAGAGCGGCTCCCATTTATTTTTGGTTGGCACTCCTTCCAACCTTTCTTTCACAAACCATGGCTAACCGAATCCTCGGGTGCCTGCCAACAATCACATACCATGAAGGAGTGCCTTTTTATTTAAGTTTTATTATGATGATGACACTCCCAACCTTTGCTTACACAAGCCATGGCTAACCGAATCCTTCGGGTGCAGTCCAACAATCACAAACCATGGAGGAGTGTCTATTTAAGTTAATTAATTTGGGCTGGGAATCCCATTGCCAGCTCTTTGCAAAATTATTGGATAAGCGGATGTGCCACTAGTCCATATGAGAGTCCGTCAAAAGTAAATGACAAGGTTGAAAGCTAAACACCACATACTTCCTCATGAGCTATGAAACATTAACACAAATTGAGAAGCATTTTGAAAGTTTTAAAGGTAGCGCATGAGAATTTACTTGGAATGGTTTGAAATGCCATGCATAGGTATTTATGGTGGACACTTTTGGAACAACTTGGTTTTCAGGTGTTTGGAAGCACGAGCGGTGATCCCGCTCAGTACAAGTGAAGGCTAGCAAAAGACTAGGGAGCGACAAATCAGAGAGCAGTAATTGTCATAATCATGCTTGCGGCAAAATAAATTAACGGAGGCATAAAAGTGATACAAGAACTCTGAAGCAATATAAATCATCGAGGCTTAATTGACTTTTTGTTCAGTCATATGCATGCGTGAGCATGTGCCAAGTCGATATAAATGAATTATTCAGAGGAGGATACCACAATGCCATACTTAGTTATGAATAAAACAATGCAAACAAACATCCATGACATGCTACTCATATTAATAAATTGGAACTAAACATGAGAGATCATGAACTACTAGACTTTCTCAAATAACATATACCTCACATGAACCAACTAAGCATGCTCATATGGATGAGTATATGTACAAAAATGAAAGCAAATAGAGTTCATACCAGCCTCTCACCACAATCAGATTGTCGTAGATCGTCATTATTGCCTTTTCACTTGTGTAGCTTGGATAATATGAAATGAAAACCACGCTCCAGCCACCGAAGACCATTGAACTCATGATGAACTTTACAAACCAAAGAAGAACAGCAAATATTTTTGGTTTTCTAATTAGAAACAAGAACGAAAGAAAACAAGCAAACAAAGCAAAATCTTTTTGGGTTTTCTTATAGCAAACTAACGATAGCAAATAAAGCAAACTAAGGCGAGGAACCAAATAAATAAATGGTGAAGAGAAACAACAGAAATATTTTTGGTCTTTTTGTGTTTTAGGAAAGAAACAAAGCGAAAACAAAAGAATGCAAACTAACAGAAACACAGAAAAGCAGGATGACAGAAATCTGCCAAATCCTGACAGAGTACAGAAATCGAAATAACAAAAATCTTCCATTGCTCAGACCAAAAAGTGTTCAACTAATGAAAGTTAGATAA
Source organism: Lolium multiflorum (assembly GCA_030979885.1). NCBI lineage: Eukaryota > Viridiplantae > Streptophyta > Magnoliopsida > Poales > Poaceae > Lolium > Lolium multiflorum. The sequence continues at coordinate 279,419 of JAUUTY010000351.1, forward strand.
CAACCTGGGGAACATGCTCAAAAATTGGCAATTCAAAATAACGTTCTGGCTGTGCGTACAAATTTTTTGGTAACAGCACAGAATCTGTTTTTGGACAGCACTTCCCCAAATATCATCCCCCTCTCATTAGAAAACCACTCTGAGAGACTAAACAAGTATGTACAAGTATCCAGCAATCATAATATGCAAAGAATGAGTGATGCCGGTATACCTCCCCCCAAGCTTAGGCTTTGGCCTAAGTGGAGTTCATTCCCAACGAGGGTCGGAGTTCCACGCCGGTGGATCATACATGGAGTGGTAATAGGCCTGTGCAGAAGAATATCGTGGAGGCTCCACATGACCATGATGTTGATATGAGGAGCTTGCTGCATCGGATGAAGAGTCGGGATGCTCCTCGGCCTCCTCCACATCTTCCCTTGCCCGACGGCTTTCCCTTTCTATGTATGCGTTCAGCTCATTTTTGTGATCGACCACCCGTCCACAGCATCAAGGTTAAACAAAGCAGGTGCGAGGCAAGCGCACTAATTTTTCAATTTTCTTAGTTATACTCAACTTTTCTTATACAAAGTTATCCTATAATGCAGGTTGTTCAAACTAGATGCATCTGAAATAAACTCATGCATGATCATGGAGCCAACATCAAGTTTCTCTATAGAAAGCGGAATATCTAAATGGTGAGGACCTACACCATGCATAGCTAATAAGCGAGAGCGATAAGACCTCCACAAATTCCTCCTTTCACTTAGTAGCAAGTCTACAAGCTATTAAAGCACCCAAATTATAAGTCCTATCCTGTTGCAAAGCAGCGACTAAGAAGGCCAAATCTTGGACAGATAACTTACCTCAGTCCTCCTCGCAAGAACACACTTTGTAATAAAATAGGCCAAGTAGCGGATGGCTGGATGTTGAATGCTACTAATCTTACCACCATCATTGGAGAAGCTCTCCCATTACAAATCCTTGTATAAAGATCGAGAGCTCCGGTGTTCCCTGATCTTCTCGCATGATCCCAATGGCACTCTAATTGTTGTGCAAAAATCACATGAAGGGCAAGTCAATAGTTTTATAAATTTTATACCGGACCATGGGGTCAGTTCGAGACCGGTGAAATTCGAAATCCTGCACAACCGACACCGTTAGTTTAGCATATTGGTGAGGTTCACCAACAGCAAAATTTCCCAATCCTGCATTGGAAATTAGTGTTTGCACATCTTGCAGGATTCCTGCATTCCGCATAAAGTCCGTGCATGGGTAATAAGAGGGGTATACTCCCTCTTCACGATGGACTCTCATAACTTGCTGTACCTCCAACTCTTCTTGGTTAAGTTGGTGCACACTCCCTTCCATTTTCTGAAATTTTCAACAATCATTATAAAATTTGATTTCAAGGTGTGTAATTGAAGGGAACTACTATAGGAACTTGCTAGAGTACTAAACATGCATCAAAACTAATTTCTTCCACTTAGAACAAGCATGCAAGCTCACTAAACATGTTATCTACAGCAGCAAAATATTCAAGATATACTCAACCAAATGGAAATTCTAATTGGACAATCAAAGGAGTCACATACCAAGGAGGAAATGTGCCAAATTTCAGAAACAGAAATCTGGGCCGAGCAAGGAGATCGAAAAATCGCGAGTTCTTGGGCAGAAACACGAGAGAAACTTGGTACGAGCTTTTCCGGGAGAGAGAAGGTGCTTGGGAGAAAGAGATGAGAAGTGGGGCAGGGTGGCCCACACCACATGGTGGCGCGGCCCCTTGGCGGCCGCGTCGGCCTATGGTGTGGCACCCCCTGGTGCCCAACAGGTCATCCTGGTGCTCCCAAGTGCCTCGTCGAAAAATAGGACCAACGGTGTAATTTTGTAATTTTTAGAGAACTTCGAAGAATGCACATTTCTAGGTATTAAATTAATGATTGCTGCGCAGGCGGGAAAATGATTTCTAAAATCTTAAATGACTAAAACATATTGCAAAACAAAAGTGCCACCAACAAATAAAATAGGTGGAAGGAGAAAGAAAGAAAGAAGTGTTGTTTAGCTCTTTTAGTGCGATAAAATATACTTGTTAACAGGTTGATCAAGTCTTGCTACCAAATAAATTTTATATGACACAAGATGAAATAAACCTCAAATCAATCATGTTACCTTATATTGAATTGATATGGATCCAATCACAAGAGTTTGATATTCTTCTTTAGGCTCATATATAGGACAATCAATGGATCACACTTTGATAGTTTTCACATTAAAAATTGTATTGACTCCACATACTTTATCAATCCTCTTGGGAAAATAGACAGTGTGTTCCTTATCATCAACATTGAAAGTAACCATGCCTTTATTGCAATCAATAACGGCCCCTGCGGTATTAAGAAAGGGTCTTCCAAGAATAATGGACATATTATCATCTTAGGCATTTCCAACACAACAAAATCAGTTAATATCAAGCAATGCTGAGTAACTTGCACAGGAACATTTTCACATAAACCAACAGGAATAGCGGTAGATTTATCGGCCATTTGCAAAGATATATCAGTTGGTATCAATTTATCTAAATCAAGTCTCTTATAAAGAGAAAAGGCATCACACTCACACCTGCTCCCAAATCACATAGAGCAGTTCTAACATAATATTCTTGATGGACAAGGAATAGTCGGTATACCTGGGTCTCCAAGCTTCTTTGGAATCTTACCATTGAAGGAGTAATTAGCGAGCATAGTTGAAATTTCCTCATTGGGGACTTTCCTTTTGTTAGTAACAATATCTTTCATATACTTTTAATAAGGAGGCAATTTAATAGCATCAGTCAAAGGAATTTGCAAAAATAAAGGTTTCATCCAATCACAAAATTTATTATAATGTTCCTCCTCCTTTGATTTTAGTTTCTTAACAGAAAAAGGCATTTGCTTTTGAACCCAAGGTTCTCTTTCATTACCATATTTCTTTGTAATAAAATCTTCTTTAGTGTACTTTTTATTTTTAGCATGCTTTCAGGTTCTTTTTCAATTTCTTCTTTATCAGGAGTATCATTCTTATCATTATCTTCCTCATGTTCATTACCGCTTTCAGTTTCAGCATCAGAAATAGAAATACTATTAGGATCATTAACAGGTTCAGAGGATTCTACGACATTCTTATGTTTCTTTTTCTTTTTCTTAGATGGAGCACTAGTTTTAATTAGTTGAGAATCTTGTTCAACTCTTTTGGGATGCCCTTAAGGATATAGAGGATCCTGGGTAGAAGCAGCACCTCTAGTTGTTACTTCATAAGCATGTTTTCTTTAGAATTATTTCCCAACAAGTCATTTTGCACTTTAGTAAGTTGATCAATTTGAGTTTGAACCATTTGAAAATCTTTAACAAGTATCTTAACATCATTGGAGGTTCTCTCCACAATACCATGCAATTCACTAATAGCTGGAAATTTTCCATTAAATGATTCTCTACTCTCATATTAAAGTTTTCTTGCTTAACAATTAAAATTATCAAATTCATCTAAGCATTGAGCGGGAGATTTTGAATACGGAATATCTTCTCTAGTAAAGTGTTGAAGCAGTGTACCTCAATCATGGATGAAAGGGGAATTGTCTCACATATATCTTCTATAGGTAAAATTCTTCACATCTTCGGGTTTAATACCCTTCTCTTTAGGAGACTTTTGCTTCCCTCATATCTTCATCACTTAATTTAATCATACCCTCTTCTTCACTATCGGTGTCGGGGTTGGTTCGGGTGTAGACCAATCATCATGATTAGGCCTATTTTAGCCAATAATTCTTCGAGGCGTCTTACGGAGTTCTTTTCAAAAACACAACCAGCACAACTATCCAGTTATGCCCTAGACTCAATAGTTAGTCCACTATAAAATATATCAAGTAAATCATGCTTTTCAAATCATGGTCAGGTTGAGCTCTAATAAGAGAGCAAAATCTAGCCAAACCTCGGGCAATTTCTCTCCATCATCTGGTCAAAATTATAAATTCTGTTAAAGCGACATGTTGAGCACTAGCGGGGAAGTATTTTTGAAAGAAAACATCACGCAAGTCGATTGGACTTTTAATAGAACCGGAGGCAAATTATTATACCAAGTTTTAGCATCATCCTTTAATGAGAGCGAGGAAAAAATTTTAGCGACAAAATAAGTACGCATCTTGACATCATCGGAAAACACGCCACTAAGAGTAGATAACTCAGTCAGGTGTTCAACAGCACTTTCTTTTTCGGTACCACAAAAGATTATGATTTTTCTCTTGATCTATCTCATATAGCTATTGTTGAGAAAAATCATAATCTTTATCCCTAATGTTTATAGGAGATGTGGCAAATTTAGGATCAGGAGATGGTTTATATCTAACAGCATGTTCTGCAAGCAACTTTTTAATTTTTCTTTACGGTAGTAGCATTGCATTTTTCAATAAGATCATCATCAAGCTTATAATCTTCATCAGGATCATTACTAGAATAATCAAGTTCGGGTGATGATTTAACGGGTGTAGTAGCATTAGGAGTTTCGATATTTTCAATTTGTCTAGACTTAGCAATTGTAGCATCTAGAAAAGACCCCAATGAACCACTATCATCAAGCACGTGAAACATTATCAATATTATGAGAATTTTCAGATTCAGCGGAATACCCGCATGTGAAGCATGTGGCGGTGAAACAAGTTTATCAATCACAGAGATGGTGAATCAGAGAAATATTGTGGTACTCGAGTTGTGCACTGCTTGTAGTGGATGGTAATGGCGATCTTAGTATCGCGGGGTTTACCATAATGGATAATTTACGTGACAATATCAATCCAAAGTG
>JAUUTY010000352.1:0-20000 GCA_030979885.1 Lolium multiflorum
TATAGAAATATTAAGAAAATGTTCTTGTCATGTGAAGGTTTAACAAGATTTGAGTGTATCTGACACTCAATGAGTAAAAACACATGAGTGATTATAGATCACGAATAACATGTACACAATCAGATATCATGTGCTATAAAGTGTTATGAGCATATACCAGAATGATTCATATGATGATCATTGAACGACAGTAAGAATATCCTTAAGTACTTTAGAAGAACTAAGGATATATATATATATTTTTGTATGAAGAAATGACAAACAAATCGCTGTAAGGTGTTACACCGATATTGGTTTTGTCACATATAAAATATGATTTCAAATCTCAAATTAGACTAAGTGTTGTTTAAAAGGTAGCACAATGAGCTAGAAGTTGTCTATGCTAGATTTAGAAGAGTTCTAAATATTGTGATGGATTCTACAAAAGAAGGCAGAATATGTCATTGTTTTGACAATGACAAAGGATGTTAAGTCAGGAGGTTCTTTGAGAATTTGGTGTAGTTCCGACAAAGTCAGAACTTTGAAGCTATATTGTGTGTGACAATATTAGTGACATATTTCAGACCGCGAAATTAAGGTTCCACCAGAGGAAACATATATGCCGACTCATTTGGAAATGAGTGATGCGTTGAGACGCAAATGAATTACAAAATACATACGGTTCTGAGCATGTCAGATCCGTTGACTAAAACCTCTCTCGTGAGCAAAACATGATAAAGCACCGAAGGCCAAGGTGTTATATCTTTACAAAATGTAAACTAGATTATTGACTCTAGTGCAAGTGGGAGACTGTTGGAGATATGCCCAAGAGGCAATAATAAATGGTTATTATATATCTTTGTGTTTATGATAATGTTTACATACCATGCTATAATTGTATTAACCGAAACATTGATACATGTGTGATATGTAGACAAACAAGAAGTCCCTAGTATGCCTCTTAAACTAGCTTGTTGATTAATGGATGATTAGTTTCATAATCATGAACATTGGATGTTATTAATAACAAGGTTATGTCATTGTATGAATGATGTAATGGACACACCCAATTAAGCGTAGCATAAGATCTCGTCATTAAGTTATTTGCTATAAGCTTTCGATACATAGTTACCTAGTCCTTATGACCATGAGATCATGTAAATCACTTATACCGGAAAGGTACTTTGATTACACCAAACACCACTGCGTAAATGGGTGGCTATAAAGGTGGGATTAAGTATCCGGAAAGTATGAGTTGAGGCATATGGATCAACAGTGGGATTTGTCCATCCCGATGACGGATAGATATACTGGGCCCTCTCGGTGGAATGTTGTCTAATGTCTTGCAAGCATATGAATAAGTTCATAAGAGACCACATACCACGGTACGAGTAAAGAGTACTTGTCAGAGACGAGGTTGAACAAGGTATAGAGTGATACCGAAGATCAAACCTCGGACAAGTAAAATATCGCGAGACAAAGGGAATTGGTATTATATGTGAATGGTTCATTCGATCACTAAAGTCATCGTTGAATATGTGGGAGCCATTATGGATCTCCAGATCCCGCTATTGGTTATTGGTCGGAGTGAGTACTCAACCATGTCCGCATAGTTCACGAACCGTAGGGTGACACACTTAAAGTTGGATGTTGAAATGGTAGTACTTGAATATGGAATGGAGTTCGAATATTTGTTCGAGTCCCGGATGAGATCCCGGACATCACGAGGAGTTCCGGAATGGTCCGGAGAATAAGATTCATATATAGGAAGTCATATTCCAAGTTTGGAAATGATCGGTGCATTTATGGCAGGTTCTAGAAGGTTCTAGAAAAGTCCAAGAAAACGCACTATGGAAGGTGGAGTCCCGGAGGACTCCACAAGCCAGCCAAACCCTAGAGGGAAAGTCCAAGGTGGACTTCCCCCAAGGTGGCCGGCCACCCTCCCAAGGAAAGTGGGAATCCCACCTCTAGTGGGAATCCTAGCTTGGGTAGGTTTCATGTCATATGGAAGGTTTTGGTTTGGGGTCTTATTCGAAGACTTGTAGACCAACTCTTGGGTGTTCCACCTATATAATGAGGGCCAAGGGAGGGGGCCGGCCACCACAACAAGCCACAAGCTGGCCGCACCCTTTGAGGCCGGCCACCCCCTCTCCCCAAACCCTAGCGCCCGCTCCTCCACCATATCCCGCACGCTTAGCGAAGCTCCGCCGGATTTCTCCACCGCCACACCACGCCGTCGTCTTGTCGGATTCAAGAGGAGCTACTACTTCCGCTGCCCGCTGGAACGGGGAGGTGGACGTCGTCTTCATCAACAACCGAACGTGTGACCGAGTACGGAGGTGCTGCCCGTTCGTGGCGCCGGAAATCGTGATCAAGATCTTCTACGCGCTTTTGCAAGCGGCAAGTGATCGTCTACCGCAGCAATAAGAGCCTACTCTTATAGGCTTTGGAATCTCTTCAAGGGTTAGTCTCGATAATCTCCTCGTTGCTACCGTCTTCTAGATTGCATCTTGGCTTGGATTGCGTGTTCGCCGTAGGAAAATTTTTGTTTTCTATGCTACGTTATCCTACATTCACGCCATGTACCCATTATGATATGGTAAATTTTTTTTTTAGTGAAAGTAAGAACCACCTCTTGCTGGGATGTGGAGACATTATTCTACCTACCCTATTGTACAAATCTTTGTACTTGTCCTTACATAAACATCGGCTTGTTCATTAAATATTATTGAGATTAGCAGGTCAAAATGTCTCTTCCACTCTAGGGTGTTATTATCAAACATGCTCACGTTTGCAAGTCTATGTGCGTGTTTTTTTAAGTGCAAAACTAATTTAGTGAAATATGATGAATATTTAAGAAGTTGTAAAATTAAAGCAAGGATTTTCTACCAGTTTCGACGTGATCTTCATATTTGAAGAATATCACTCCGTCCCATAATGTAAGATGTCATTACAACCAATATATAGGAGTGCGGAGATAAAACTTGATAACTCTTGTTGGTGTCTAGTAAAGACATTTAAATTTGACAAAATGAAAACTCACTAGTAGGAAAATCATTATAGGTAGAAATAACATCTGTGGAGCATTAAAACGTGTATGCTCCAACTTTACTATATGCTTTGCTCTAATATTTTTCAACATATATGCATGATGTACTAATATGATATACTAATATGCCTTGTCAATAGAGATGTTGGCGTACGTTGTGTACAAGGGTTGGGTTCCAGGTGTCTACAAGGAGCATATCTGTGCATTTCTCGGGCCGGGCCGACCAAGGCCCGACGAAAAAATCTCGGCCCAGGCCCGGCCCGACCGTCGGGCCGAAAATATTGGCCCAAGCCCGGTGCATCGCAGTGAAAGCCCGTCGGGCCTCGGGCCAGGCCGCTTCAGTAAATGGCATATAATCATGGCCCAGGCCCGGCCCATCCCGACTATTGGGCCAAAAAATCAGGCTCAGGCCTGGCCCGGAGACATGGTCGGGTCGGGCTTGGCCCAGGAATTTCGGGCCGAGACGGGCTGCCCATGGCCAGGTATACGAGGAGTGGCAGGACTGTCTCGAACATGTGCATAAGTTAATCGGAAACAACTACAAGGGATACACGACTAGAGAGGAGGCGGTAGCACAGTGGAGGGCACACGTGGGGAAGAAGAAGAACCGGCTGAAGTTCTTGGTCCCCCTCTTACTCACCGAATGTACTCTACTTTATTTTAGTCTAGGTGGCCAGTGACGGAGACGTGCATGTGTATGCGACGATGAACATTTGTACTTGTGTAATAATTTGGATCTAAATGACGTAATGATGAAGATTTGTGTGTATCATGTCATTTGTGAGTATTCATGTTATTTTTGGATAGTGTTATGTATTTCCTGTGTAATACCATTATATACTGCAAAAATGGAAAATTTTTGAAAATAAAAAAAATTATGTGGCACATATAAGGGTAATGCGCCATAAAATATGGTAAACATTCTGTGGCACATCCACAGATATGCGCCACAGAATCTGATGCAAAATTCGGTGGCGCATGTCCGCAGATGCGCTCTGTGGCGCATGTGGCAAATTGCGCCACAGAATTCCAAACTTCTGTGGCGCACCCAGAGATGCGTCACAGAATCAAAATACTAGTCGTGTGGCAACTGTGGCGACGTGTATATGCGGCACATAATGCAAAATTGGTGCGCCACAGGTAGCCTATTTTCCACTAGGCACTAGTCACTACAAAGACACTTGTACAACTGGCTGGGCTAAGTTGGAGGGCCGTGTACATCTTTGCAGAATACTCCCTCCAAATATATAAGATACTTTAGGTGTTTATAAAGTAGACTAGATACAAACTAAAGTGAGTGAACCTATATACTAAAAATAGACTAGATACAAACTAAATTGGATGAACCAAAGAAAGTGATTCAACATCTTACATTTTTAAACGGAGGGAGCAGATGACTATCCCTAAAAAAAAGGAGTAGATGACTAATTTCACCGGTGGCGGCCACCTTTTGAGTAGACAAGGCAATGTGATTATGTGAACCTTTTATTGACAACTTTTTTTTTTGGTAGTCTGCGTTTCCTTGTTCTAACCAAATTCAAATTCGTCGCGCTTTCCCTTGTACTAATAGCCCAATCGCCAATGTCAGCGTGCGGCCCGGCCCGACTCCTCCCGTCTTCTCTTCGCGAGCCGCGGCCTCGCAAACACACAGACAAACCTCCCAAATCCCGACGAAACCCTAACCCTAGATCGCCCGCCCGCCGGCCATGGATCTCCTCCAGTCCTACGCTCCGGGCGACGCATCGTCGCCGGAGGACGAGTCGCTCTCCTCGCCGGACTCCTCCCCGCTCCGCCTCCCCACCAAGTCAGCCGCCCCGGCCGTCGACGAGACCGCGCTCGCGCTCTCCGTCGCCGCCTCCACCTCCCGCCCGCTCGACCCCTCGGTCCACCTCGTCCCCTTCAACCCCACCGCCGACCAGCTCTGGGCGCCCGTGCTCGGGCCGCAGCACCCGCACGCCCCCATCTCGTCCGCCTCCGGCCACCGCAACCACAAGCTCGGCCACGTCGAGGACGCCGCGCTGCTCCCCTTCCTCTTCGACGAGCAGTACAACACCTTCCACCGCTTCGGCTACGCCTCCGACCCCTCGGGCCTCCAAACCATCGGCGACACGCAGGCCGCCAACCCCGACACCGTCTACAACCTGCCGCCCTCCGAGCACAAGCGCCGCCGCATCCAGTCCAAGGACGACAACCAGGAGCCCGTGCCCCCGGAGGCCGACAACCCGGCCGCCGACGAGTGGGTCGTCCACAACAAGAAGAGCCCCTGGGCTGGCGTGCGGGAGGGCCCGCCCGTGGAGCTCACGGACGAGCAGAAGCAGTACGCGGAGGCCCATGCCGCGAAGAAGGCCGAGAAGGAGGCGCGCGGCGAAGGGAAGGAGAAGACGGAGGTGGTGGCCAAGACCACCTTCCACGGGAAGGAGGAGAAGGACTACCAGGGGCGGTCGTGGATCACTCCGCCCAAGGACGCCAAGGCGGCCAACGAGCGCTGCTACATTCCCAAGAGGTGTGTGCACGAGTGGGTTGGGCACACCAAGGGGGTCTCAGCCATCAGGTTCTTCCCAAAGTATGGCCATCTGCTGCTGTCTGCCAGTATGGATTGCAAGATCAAAATCTGGGACGTGCTCGAGTCCAAGACGTGTATGCGCACCTACATGGGGCACAACAAGGCCGTGAGGGATATATCGTTCTGCAGCGACGGTAGCAAGTTCTTGAGTGCTGGGTATGACAGGAATATTCAGTACTGGGATACGGAGACTGGGCAGGTGATATCCACCTTCTCTACCGGGAAGGTCCCTTATGTCGTGAAGCTCAATCCTGATGAAGATAAGCAGAATATTCTCCTTGCTGGGATGAGTGACAAGAAGATTGTGCAGTGGGATATGAGGTCAGGGGAGATCACACAAGAGTATGATCAGCATTTGGGGGCCGTCAACACCATCACTTTTGTAGATAATAATAGGAGGTTTGTGACGTCTAGCGATGACAAGTCCCTTCGAGTCTGGGAGTATGGCATCCCTGTGGTGATTAAGTATATCAGCGAGCCGCACATGCACTCCATGCCGTCAATTGCAGTACACCCGAACTCAAACTGGCTGGCAGCGCAGAGCTTGGACAACCAGATTCTGATATACAGCACCAAGGAAAGGTTTCAACTTAATAAGAAGAAGAGGTTTGCGGGCCACATTGTGGCAGGTTATGCTTGTCAGGTGAGCTTCTCACCTGATGGGAGGTTTGTCATGTCAGGAGATGGTGAAGGTAGTTGCTGGTTCTGGGACTGGAAAAGCTGCAGGAGATTCAAGACCCTCAAGTGCCACAATGGAGTTTGCATTGGGTGTGAGTGGCATCCACTCGAGACTAGCAAGGTTGCAACATGTGGATGGGATGGCGTAATCAAATACTGGTAAGTTGACAAGATAAACATATGCCAATACATTATTTTTGTTCTGCTGCTGTTGTGGACATATGCCTATACATTATTTTTTATTATGCTGCTGTTGTGATGATTGGTTGTACTTGTACAGCTGCTCCGTTTGTGTTCAAAATAAAATATACATGGCTTTGTTGCAGTTAATGTTCCTTGTAAGAATTCAACTATCACAGGCATTATTTTTTATTATGCTGCTGTTGTGATGATTGGTTGTACTTGTACAGCTGCTCCGTTTGTGTTCAAAATAAAATATACATGGCTTTGTTGCAGTTAATGTTCCTTGTAAGAATTCAACTATCACAGGATTATGCATTTTACCCACTGATCTATGCTCATACTGCTAAAATAAATATGACCTACTCCCTTTGTTCAGTATTCTAAAATGATTTAGATATTTTAAGGTGGGCTAGATACGAACTGAAATGATGCATTTTCGAAAAAGGCTAAAACATCTTATAATACTGAACGGAGGGAGTAGATGATAGATTCTCACCCCATCCATAAGAACTGGGTTAAATTTAAAATTCGGCTTATGCTGGTTGGTTGGGTGTAAAACTGGGCCTATACTTGTTAGTAGCTTGTATGTTAGTTTTTTTTAACTTTTATGCAATAGGGTTTCTTCAGCTGACTGCCAATGGATTCTCATTGCAACCTGCAGATCTGTTAATGCATTGCTTTTCTTTTCTGGAAAATTGCTGTTATGTAAATATACCTTGACAGTTTGATGATGGTTGAGTTTATTACATTGCAAGAATAACTATTTTATTTATCTTTTTTGTTCTTCCCTAAGTTTTGTTAGAATGTCGTCTGTCTAAACTATTGGGAGGTTAATAAATTTCTAAATGTGTGATTTTAAGAAGCTGTATTTCGTTTGTTGACTGATAGACTATGTGTTTTTGCTTTGAGCTTTTTGTGTTTTTTTCAAATGTCATCTCTTTAATGTGGTGTGGTACTAACAATTTGATACAACTTGCAGGGATTAAGTTTTGGTGATTTGGACAGAAAGATTGCCCAAGATGCTGGAAGGGATTCATGACAATGAAACTCACAAGGATTCAACTCCAGTAGATACTGTAAGCTCATATGCCTGTCTAGAAAACTTCAATGCCATGAGTGGAAACTGAAAGCAGTATCATATTATCAGCTACAATGTAGCTTCCTGTAATGTTACCCTGTACCATACATATTGCACCACTCAGTTTTGAACTTCACCTTTCGCTTCTAGGATTTCAGTAGTTTCAGTGTCTCCATTTTGTTGATGCCAACTTTTGTAGTAATTGAGAATGTTTGTAGCGGAATTTGCCCAGATTCTAGGAACTGTACCCTGGGAAATCCACAGTGGCAATGCCTGTTTGTTCTGTTCGTAATAGAATAATAACTTGATCCCTGAACTATGTTCCCCTTGAATTTTGCTTCTGCTGCGTGAGAGGCTGACCTTTGGTCAGACAATTTGACGCATAGCTTATCTCTGTGTTCACAAGTTTTTGTACTGTTTTTCGTTTGCTTGGGTTTAGGTGTTCAGGAGCCTGGTAATATGGTAACTTTGTTCACTTGAAAATGTTGATGTGTCGTCTGTGGAGTCAGAAGTCAATGGAGCTCTGTGCCTGAACAAGCATAGAAAACAAAGAAACATTAAAAGGACATGTCTAAAAAGTTACAAAGGTTGCATTTTGGGTTAAATAGCTCCGTCATGGAATTCCAACTTTATTAGTATATTACTGTTTTTTTTACAATATAAACTCTTTGATTCAATGATTGTCATGAACTTTGGAGTATTTAAATCTTTGAGAATTTTGCCGATGCTAGTTGTTTGGTTTGTAGGGTTGGATCCCATAGGAATATTTTCTAGGGAGTCCTTGCACTGGAATTCATAGAAAATCTAAAATCAACTCAAATCTTTCAGATGCTTTGTTTTTCCTGTGATAAAATCAAACAAACTTTGGTGCATATGTAGGATCAAAGTGAGCTCACATTTGCAATCCTATGTTTTTAGAACGATGCAAATCACCCTCGAGTTTCTTAGAGGATTGTTAGAAAAAGACTTACTACCTTTATATAATTATTAAAAGAAGCAACAGATGGCATGCTGTTCTGGATAGAAACCCTTGATCGCTGTCGACCAACATTCATCAGATGAGATAAGAAAACGTCAACTCGTGATGTGCTGTCATTCAATCGTGGATCACTCCATCGTCGGCAGCCGTGTGAACCGTCAGATCCGTACGGACGGGCCGAAACACAGGACAAAACACGGTGCAAGCGTGTCGAGGTCGGCATAGCACCGCGCAGCCGCGTCTCTATCGTTGAAACGCCACAAGCAAGGAAGCAAAATGAAATAAAATGATTCCCCCTTTTCCTGGCTTCCAAGGTCAAAAACCCCACGGGTGAATCTATTCAGATATACGCACACGTATCACCCCTCGATCCTCTCAAACTCCTTGGTTGCCCACACTTGTCCATTGTAATTTGGCATCTTCTTTTCCTTCCCCATCGACTGATGCAATGGCAATGCCCCACAATTTGTATATGCTTTCCTTGCCCCCTGCAAGGCAAATCCAAACTTTCTACCCATGCAACCTTTCTACTAGTTTGTAGGACATCTTTTCTCTCGGATTTCACATTGAACGCTATATATCTGCTGCCAACAACACAACAAGCTCGGAGAAGATCTTACATACATAGGCACTGCTGGTTGGTCAGCAGAAACCCAGGTAGCTTAGCTAATATTATTATCATGGGGTCGTCGTCTGCGGCGGTGGTGTTGCTGTTGCTGGCGGCGGTGTTCCGGGCGCGGCCCGTGGAGGCGCTGGCGGCCAACTGGGGCACCCGCGCGCGGCACCCGCTTCCCGGCGACATCACCGTGCGCCTGCTCAAGGACAACGGCTTCGACAAGGCCAAGCTCTTCGAGGCCGACCCGGCCGCGCTACAGGCGCTCGGCCACTCCGGCATCCAGGTCATGCTGGGCCTCCCCAACGAGCTGCTCGCGTCCGTGGCCGGCAACGTCGCCGCCGCCGAGCAGTGGGTGCAGCAGAACGTCTCCAACTACGTCTCCAAGTACGGCGTCGACATCCGGTACGTGGCGGTGGGCAACGAGCCCTTCCTCAAGTCCTACAAGGGCATGTTCGAGGCCGCCACCCTCCCCGCCGTGCAGAACGTGCAGGCGGCGCTCGTCAAGGCCGGCCTGGCGCGCCAGGTGCGCATCACCGTCCCGCTCAACGCCGACGTCTACGAGTCGCTCGACGGCCGCCCCTCCTCCGGCGACTTCCGCCCGGACATCACCACGCTCATGACCAACCTCGTCCGCTTCCTCCTCGACAGCGGCGGCGTGCTCGCCATCAACATCTACCCGTTCCTCTCCCTGGACGCCGACGCCAACTTCCCCCGCGACTACGCCTACTTCCCGGCCCCCGGCGCCCCGCCCTCGCAGGCCAGCGTGCAGGACGGCAACGTGCTCTACACCAACGTCTTCGACGCCAACTACGACACCCTCATCGCCGCGCTCGAGAAGCACGGCCTCGGCAACATCACCGTCGTCGTCGGCGAGATCGGCTGGCCCACCGACGGCGACGCCAACGCCAACGTCGCCAGCGCGCAGCGGTTCAACCAGGGCCTCTTCGACCGCATCGTCGCCGGCAAGGGCACGCCCCGCCGCCCGCAGATGCCCGACGTCTACGTCTTCGCGCTCCTGGACGAGGACAACAAGAGCGTCGACCCGGGCAACTTCGAGCGCCACTGGGGCGTCTTCAACTACGACGGATCGCCCAAGTACCCGCTCAGCCTCGCCAGCGGCAGGGCCATCGTTCCGGCCAAGGGCGTCAAGTACCTCTCCAAGCAGTGGTGCGTGCTCCGGTCGGATGCCAGCCCCACGGACCCTGCCGTCGTCGGCGCCATCGGCTACGCGTGCCAGTTCGCCGACTGCACCAGCCTCAGCCCCGGCTCGTCCTGCGGCAGCCTCGACGTGCGCGGCAACATCTCCTACGCATTCAACCAGTTCTTCCAGTCGGCCAACCAGCAGAAGGGCTCCTGCGCCTTCAACAACCTTGCCGTCATCACCACAACCGACCCGTCGCAGGGGACCTGCCGCTTCAGGATAGAGATCGACCCTGGACGCCGCGACCGCACCCACGGCAACTCCGACTCCGCCGCGGCCAGGGCCGCAGCCGCGTGGGGCGCCGTCGTGCTGCTCGCATTGCTTGCCATTGTGGCCGTGTGACACGAGTACATATGACGCAGTCAGTCAGCAGCTAGAGAGGACCAATCAATTCTTTCGTTCTATCTTCTTCTTCTTTAAACAGGGGCAACTGAACTAACGACTAAGGTCAGGGCATGATGGTAGATTTTTATTTACCTGTCAAGCTCGTTCAGGAGGTATTATTGTGGTGTATCTTTATTTGTTGGAGGATTTGTGGGTGATGATTCTTTCTGATGTATATACATGACTGTTACATAGTTGCAGACGCTGATGCTACTTTCTTCTACTCTATCAATCTCTGCTGTGTTGATGGCTCAGCTTTGAGGGTTCGTAATTCAGATCAAGTACACAATAACTTCAGTGTTGCATTGCGGGATGATTGTTTACATGCTATCATTATGGGACAAAAGAAAAACAATCAAATGTGTGACAACTGTCGGTGAAATGAGGGTTGGTAAAACAACAATTCTAGATGACGTGGTTTATCAATCCAGGTCACTGCAAAGCCAAGCAATCTCTGTACCTCTGCTCAACTCAAAACTTCTTTAGGAGACGTACACCATCTTCCCTTAGAACTTGTAATTACTGTGATCCTCTTGCCGGAGAGAATCGCTGCCGCCACGGAGTGCGCCTGATCTCTGCACGAGACGGACCAGCGACTGCACGACCTCCGACATGGGTGGCCTAAACTCCGGCTCAGGCTGTTTTTTTCGTTTGGAAGTGAATAGATGATCAGCACCAAAGAAGAACAGAGGTTGCGAGGGAGGAAAAAAACAGCATCTACCTGGACACAAAGGGCGATCGCGTCTGCGAAACGAGAGAGAGATTTAGCAGGGTACAGCCCCTCCATTGCTGGATCAACCATCTGATCCAGCGCTTCGATGTCGTGCAGCTGCGGCGTGGCCCATCGGACTAGTGACTGCTGTGACCATTGCAGGGAGCTGCAAAGGGTTCAAAAAACAATAACAGTCAGTTCTTTATATGCAGGACCAGGAGTGAATCTGTTCTCGTTTCCATAATATTGGTTTTCATGCACCTAACCAGTTCATACAAAAGTATATTCTGTCAGATAATTGCACAAATATAGCACAAGGTACAACTGTAGCACAAATATCTGTATGTTCACCTGTCAAATGCTTTGCGGCCAGTGAGGAGCTCTAGCATCACCACTCCAAAACTGTACACGTCACTCTTTTCGGAGTACTGACCGGACATGGTCACCTCTGGAGCTCTATATCCCGAATTGTCATCTGATTCCTGAAGTTGACATTGTATAAGAACAGAGATAATTATGTACTAGATCATATTTCTTTCAGAAAAACTTTCTGATCACCTGGAGCTCATGGTTTGGAATGAGATCAGCAAACCCACAATCTGATAGATGAGGATTAAGCTCGTCATCCAGTAGTATGTTAGCTGACTTGAAATTCTTATGGATGACAGGCGGCAAGCAAGTTTCGTGCAGATATCTGAAAAGCAACACATATTCAGTTCCAGCAGCAGCACCTAAGCTTCGTACACTAGCAGTAGGCGGTGTTCTTATTTTACGTTGTGGTTGTCACTGGGCGCTGGTACGCTGTTTTCGTTATGCTTCGTAATGGTGAAAAAAATTCAGTTTCAGCACAAAAGAATTACTTTACTCGAGGGATCTCCCTCACTTACTCTAATGCCCTCGCAGACCCTAGCGCAATCTTGACGCGGCTATTCCAGGATAATGGTTTGTCGTATCCATCCGACAGGTGAAGGAAGTCATGGAGAGAACCATTTCTGTAATAATCATATGCCAGCAAGCATTGTCCATGCTCGGAGCAGTAGCCATCTAGCTCACAGAGGTTAGGGTGATTTAGCTTCGAAATGTTTGCGACCAGCTCAATGAAGAAATCTGATGGATTGCTTGGGAGGGCAGAGAAATTGATTTTCTTCACGGCCAGAACCTGAAAGTAGCAATAAGAACATAAGGCTGCAACGACTAATTTAACTAGTACAAGTTTTCAGGGAAAAAATAGCAAACTACACTGGATTTTAAATCATCCTGAAATTGACACACAGTGGAATACTATAAAATGTAAACCAAATTCTATCATATGATGTATATTTAATGTCACATACTGTAAAATGTAAACCAATACTAGCATAGGCCGCGATGATTTTCTAACTCTAATTTTGCAGGGCAAAGGTTAATTATCCGTGGATTATGCACCACCATAAAAATCTGAAATTGTTATAGTACAGAGAAAGCTGTAAAATGTAAACCAATACTTTCATATAATCTATACTCATACTACATGCCAAATCGGGCATCGTACAGAAAGTATATTGTCTGTCTGAGATTCTGGGTACTCTACTGCCTAGTGCCTAGGAGGCTAGGATCTTGATGTTCACAGTCGGTACTGATACTAAACTTTTTGAAGGACTAAAGAATCGGTGTTCTTATGTGATCACGTCTGAGGAATTAACTGAACATAACCTCTGCGGCGGTGCAGGTATATCTGTGCTTTTCCTACTCTCCATGCCAAACAAATATGTGTGCTTTTCATTTTGACAAAGTGAACTATATACCTTCTGATCTGAGAATTGTCCTCTATAAACCCGCCCGAAAGCACCTTCACCAATAAGACTGTCAGCACTGAAGCTCTCGGTCGCCACCTGGAGATCTGCCACCGTGTATACAGTCGCTCTGATGGAAGAGAGGTTTGTCGTCTTCGTCGCGACGGACTTGTTCATGCGATCATTTTCGTCCGAGGACCTGTGCAAGTCGATTTTCGAAGGAGGTTTCAAGTTCATGGAGACGGTCCTCTGCAATCCTTCCTTCCCAGCTGGCGAGACAATATTCATGGGCCTGAGCACTGAACAACAAAGCATGGTTAAGATGTCAGAGAAGAGAAAGCACACATACATTTTAGAAGATCACATAATGATTCTTCAGTAGCGAGAGGATGTAACTAGACTTACGCTTAAATTTTCCTGAAGCAAGAGGGACCAGATGCACATCCTTTTCAGGATCTCCTCCCTGCCGAGGCCTCATGTATTTCCTCTTGATAAAAAAGAAGGAAACCATTGCGCCCAGAACCAGCAGAGATATGACGATTCCGGCGACTGCCCCACCTCCAACCTTCCTCTTACCACCATCACTGCCGCTAACATTACCGCCATTGCTTCCACTTGGTAGATTATTGTTACTGTCACTGTTACTGTCACTAGGACTGCCTGTCGAAGAAGGTTGTGGCGAAGGAGTGGTCTGCGATGTGGGTGCAGGTGGTTCCGAAGGGCTGTTGCTGAAGGAATTCCCACTCGTCCTACAGTACAAATCCTGAATTATTGCACTCATCTCCACAATTGCCAGAATGCGACAGGCCGACAAAAAAGGGCAGTACAGATGCTTACTGAAGAATTCCTATTGTCTTCAACTTTTCAGGAATCCAACCACTGAATTGGTTATTTGCAACATTGCTGAGAATAGTAGTAATACTTGGATCATCAATAATGAGAAGGCATAGAAAGATCTTAGGTGGTGGCAAGTGCATCAACTTACAGGTCAGTCAGAGGGAGATCAGAGAGGATGCCTATTGTGCCGGTAAACTGGTTGTTCTGCAAATAACTGACAACAGGGCATGCATTTTTGTTTAGTATAAGCACTTTCTTTAACTTATTGCACCAGGAACCCCTAGATAATCATATTAAAAGCATGTCCTTACAGAGTGGTTAAAGTTTTCAAGGAGCTGAAGCTTTCTGGAAGAGTGCCAGAAAATGTGTTGTCTGAGAGGTCCCTGCAATGATTAGTAGTCACAGTTTGAGTTTACCAGTGATTTGTTAAATCTGGGAATATAAAGATGTGGAAACATATAGTAGGTCAACAATAAATTGGTAGTTCACTTAAATATACATAAAGAAACACTCACAATGTTATTAAGTTGGTGAGTTGGTTGAACACAACATTGACGTTGGATATCTGATTATGGCCAAGTTTTCTACATCAAAAGAGAGCGACGTGATTGGTTTAGATCTTATCAGTTGTTTACAAAAATTGACCAAAATATGAAATGAACAGGTAACTTACAAAAACCTAAGTGCGGCCATGTGTGAAATGGAGTAAGGTAAAGTCCCCGTAAAGTTGTTACTCTCAAGATTTCTGCAGGTCAATTAGTTCTTTGTCAGAACTAAGATAAGGAATACAAAGACAATTACTGAGCTGCCAGTATGATCATAAGTTCGAAACTTACAGTATCTCAAGATTGGGAGGCAGATTATAAGGGATGTCACCACCTCCGAGATTATTGTTGCTCATATCACTGTGGGAGCCGAAGTAAAAAAAAAAAAACGATCAAAACAACGGCGGTAAAAGGCGGATATTTATACCATGTAAAGGCAGGGCCGGCCCGAGGGGGGGGCGGGAGGGGCGGCCGCCCCAGGCCCCAGATGCAAAGGGGGCCCCAGCTACCTGGCCTCCAGGCTCCAGCGGCAGAGGATCTGATATGGTGGCGCCATTAGAGCCGGTCTGAGGTCGTATTTCAGCAAGACGAAGACAAACGATGAAGCGTTACCGTCTACTTGGGCCATTTTTTCGTTGGTTAGACTGGGCCTTATTTACCGTAAAGTGGGATAAAACCGGTGGGCTAAACCACATCTACAAAGCCGACCCAGGCATGCTGCATACTATTGAGACATCTTTTGTTTTGGTTCCATCGAGCTCTGGTTGCTCAGATGTCTCTTTACTTTTCTATTTTGGATACGGTCGTTGGCAATGGCAACAAACCACGGTCAACCCTACTGTTGTGCAAGAAGTGCCAGCCATGATACATCGCTCCAGATCAGGGTATATTTACCTACGGGTCGCGGCGTCGTTCGGCTATTTCTTGGACAAGAGCGGAGATGACTCATTTTCAATTCAACATTATTCCATGACTCCTATTTGAAATTTGAAATCATATTGCCGACCTTTATGCGGTCACGCCAAGGTGCGAGAAGCCAAGTGATCCATCCAAGGTAATCATAAGTGTCTTTAATTCCAAAATATCCAACAAACAAAAATTAAGACAATACAGAGAAGTTATTTGTCGTTGACATTGCTTTTCGTAACATTTTATATACACCTAAAATTACTTTGATATTTTTACTAAGGGGCCCAATCTCTAGTTTCGCCCCAGGCCCTCGAAATCTCAGGACCGGCCCTGTGTAAAGGCATCAATTTTTTTTCACTTACAGCTCAACTAATGCAGTGAGGATATTCATGTTGTATCCCAAAGTTCCCCTGAGCACCATGCCGGGTAATTTTCTGTGACAATTTAGAACAAGCAAAAAGCGTGTGAGAACAACAGGAAAGTTCAGAAGCCAGGGACTGGACAAAATGGGCGTGTCTACTTCAGAGCTGTCGCCTCACATTGTTATCACTCTTGAATTAGAGCATGTGATCCCAAGCCAGGACTGGCCACACGGGTCGCCGTTCTGCGAGGCCCAGTTCGTGAGCTGCGATGGCGAGTTCAAGGTTGTGTACAAGGTCTTGAGGGCAGTCGCTGAATAGGCAGAGACATCAACTGAGACAGGATGACAGATACGGAAAGATGAATAATTTCAATTAATTAAACAGCCACGGTGAGAGCCTTCCTGCTCCTGCTTCCTTATGATGTTGAGTATGCCAGTAAATACAGGTATCTTAAAAACAAATGCATGAATAGTTTAAATCTCAAGCTCTGAAATTGCCAATACTTCGAAGTCAGAAGTTAGGGAAACAACTTCTAACACAAAGAACCTAACCTTTCAGCAATCCAATGCAAGAAAAGAAAAGGTGGCTTAGCTAACCACAATTCAGCATTAAAAATAACCCTATTCTTGCTACTTTGCTAGTTATTTAGAGTCTTGTTCGAGTCAATCTTATTGATGGTTAGAAGCAGAGTTCACGCTTTGCTCTAAACTGAGGTCTAGCCAGTCGATAGTAGCGAGGAGGGCTAAATCCGGGTTAACAACCCACCGAATTTTTTCTGACCAAGTCGAATGCCCCTGCCAAACTAATGGCGTTTTATCACTTCCAAGCCACATTCCCAATTAGTTACTTACTAAATAGTAATAATTTTGGCCACCTGAAGTAAGAAAAGTAGAAGAAGAATGGGAAAGGTGCACGAGGAACTGGATAGGCCAGCAATTTGCCATCAACTCATGGGAGAAGATGATGATTAGTTACAGACTTTTAAAAAGATGACATGCGTTACTTCAGCTACAATGAACTAGAACGCTCAGGATTTCCACAGCAGCGAAGTAGAGATGTCTCAAAGCAAGCACTAACAGCAGAAAAAGCAAAACAAATACTACAGTACAGTTTCTTGATTGCTGAAGTGATCAATAGCAGGAAAAATACCTCTGAGTTATGATGCACTTTTGGGAAGATGAATGCATGATAATAATAAAACAGATCACTAACCATCGTCTGAGTTAGTGTCGGCGGTGACCTCCATGAAGGCAGTGGCCAAGAGCAACACCACCACTCCGGCGATGCCCATCGCCATGCCTGAAGGCTGAAGCACCTGCAAATTCTGTAACTGCTCGCCTTCAAGTGTGAGACATTCTTTTGCAGAACTCCCAACGAAGAAGAGGAGGAAAAGAAATATCCTCCCCTTTTGTTCGCTTCTCCCAGAACAAAACTCTCTCTCTCTCCTCTCTCTGTTATATATATAGTG
Organism: Lolium multiflorum; assembly: GCA_030979885.1. Classification (NCBI taxonomy): domain Eukaryota; kingdom Viridiplantae; phylum Streptophyta; class Magnoliopsida; order Poales; family Poaceae; genus Lolium; species Lolium multiflorum. The sequence goes on from JAUUTY010000352.1 coordinate 17,316, forward strand.
CTGCATTTTTTTGTGAGAGAGAGTGTTGTGAGTTGTGACTTCGAATTAGGAAAAGCAGATATGACTTAATAAGGACCTTTTCCCAGTCCAATCATAATTAAGGTTTAATGATAAAAAATAATTAAGGTTTAACACCAATGCTACGCAGTAGGGGTGTCAATAAATAGGATAATGAATCCATATCCGGTTTGATTCTAGAGGGAGCAGCGCGAAACTTTATTCTGTGTTGACATCAAGTGACTTTTTGGTCCATGGTGATGTCAGAAGAAGAGAATATAATTAACCTCTGAAAAAAGATATTTTCCCCCGACCCCCCGTGTCGCACCCCAGGCGGCACCAGGGGCGAAACCCCGCCCTCGACCTCCTCCTTACCGGCCCACCTCGCCGCCGCAGCTGCCGGCCTTCGTGATGCGGTGGCGGCGCCCCGCTGCCAAATGGTGCCGGGGTGTCTCCTATCTCGTGGTAGCGCGCGCGGACGCCAAGCTTGGCTGGGGCGACGGCGGCGGTTCGCAGCCGCAGGGAAGCCGGAGCGGCGGCTCCGGGCCGTGGGGTGGCGGATCGGGGGCCTGCGCGCCCAAATCTGATGGGGAGGTGGGCCGCGGCGACGGCTCGGCAGATGCGGCGGCGCTCGGGCCATATGGATGGCTGGACGGCGATGCGCGCCGTCCCCGGCCGACGTGCGGTGCGGGGATGATCCCCTCGGTGGCGGAGGGGGTGGTGGCGACGCGGCAGGTCCGGCGGGTGGACCGGCAGCATCACGGGTGCATCGGCGGCATCAGTTCCGGCGGCGGCCGTGCGGGCCCACTCGGGCCCGATCTGGCTACGTGCGGCCGCGTCCCTGATGCGCTGCACCGTCGCGTGTTGCTGCGGGGCTCCCTACGGTGCCTTGGCAGTGGCAAGATCTGGTGCCTCCGGTCGGTCGTCTCGTGTCTGGCCTGCCGTGTGTGTCGAGGAGGGAGCTCGTCGGACTTTGGTCCGCTATGGCTCCTGGATGCCGAAGCAGCGGCTCCAGACAGTGGTGGCTGATCTCTTTGGTGAGGTCATCTGGTTTCCATGGCAGGCTATGGGGCGGCTCGCTGTGGTGTTGTTCTGGGCCCCGACGCTCAGTCCTGCAGGTGGCTGCGGCGTTCTCGTCGGGCGCATGGGGCTGGCGGGCGTCGGGCATGGATGGGCTCAGGTTGATCAGTTGGCCCTTCTTCTGGTGGTGGTTGAGCTGCAACGTTGGGCTAACGCCTTGCTCCCGTATCGCGACCGGGGCAGACGACGGCGGCATTTATGGCGCCACTACCTTCTTGAAGGCGTCGTTGAGGCTATTGCATGCTCCTCCACTTGGGAAGAGCTCCGGGGGAAACCTCAGATCCCGCCGGGGATCGGACGAGGGTGGCGCCTGATACGCGTAGATGCACACGTCCGTTGGGAACCCCAAGTGGAAGGTATGATGCGTATAGAAGCAAGTTTCCCTCAGTATGAAACCAAAGTTATCGAACCAGTAGGAGCCAAGAAGCACGTGAAGGTTGTTGGTGGAGGAGTGTAGTGCGGCGCAACACTAGTGAAACCGGCGCCAACGTGGAACCTGCACAACACAATCAAGATACTTTGCCCCAACGTAACGTGAGGTTGTCAATCTCACCGGCTTGCTGAAAACAAAGGATTAAGCATATCGAGTGGAAGATGGTGTTTGTTTGCAAAGAACAGTAAGAAACAATGATTGCAGTAGAATGTATTCAGATGTAAAAGAATGGACCGGGGTCCACAGTTTACTAGTGGTGTATCTCCAATAAGATAACTAACATGCTGGGTGAACAAATTACAGGTGGACAATTGACAAATCAAGATTCAATACATATCAATAATGATAACTATGTGATTTAATCAGGGCATTACGACAAAGTACATAGACCGCTATCCACATGCATCTATGCCTAAATAATCCACCTTCGGGTTAGCATCCGCACCCCCTCCAGTATTAAGTTGTAAACAACAGATATTTGCATTAAGTATGGTGCGTAATGTAATCAACACAAATATCCTTAGACAAAGCATCGATGTTTTATCCCTAGTAGCAACAACACATCCACAACCCTAGAACTTTCTGTCACTGTCCCAGATTCAATGGAGGCATGAACCCACTATCGAGCATAAATACCCCCTCTTGGAGTTACAAGTATCAACTTGGCCAGAGCTTCTAGCAACGGAGAGCATGCAAGAACATAAACAACACATATATGATAGATTGATAATCAACTTAACATAATATTCTAGATTCATCGGATCCCACCAAACACAACATGTAGCATTACAAATAGATGATCTTGATCATGTTAGGCAGCTCACAAGATCTATACAATGATAGCACATGCGGAGAAGACAACCATCTAGCTACTGCTATGGACCCATAGTCCAAGGATGAACTACTCACGCATCAATCCGGAGCGGGCATGATGATGTAGAGCCCCTCCGGTGATGATTCCCTCTCCGGCAGGTGCCGGAGGCGATCTTCGAATCCCCCGAGATGGGATTGGCGGCGGCGTCTCTGGAAGGTTTTCCGTATCGTGGCTCTCGGTACAGGGGTATTCGCGACGAAGGCTATATGTAGGCGGAAGGGTAGGTCAGGGGGCCACACGAGGGGCCCACACAACAGGCCGACGCGGCCAGGGCTTGGGCCGCGCCTGTGTGTGGCCGCCT